>CM061920.1:326337147-326664710 GCA_031002005.1 Vandiemenella viatica | reverse complement strand
CCAAATGCTTTTTGCTCATACAATTGAAAGACGACACAAGACATACAACAACACCTACTATAACACCCATTCCCCTGGCCATAATCGCACAGTGACCGAGAGTCCCGGTAACGCTCAAGCCATCCCATTCGAGAATAGGGGTTTGAAATCCGTTTTGGATATTGCATGATTAATCGAAATCACTCCGAGAGTGCTGGGATGATTCTCTGGTATGGCCATGGCTGAATTCCTCCCAGAAATATGCCCCCAGTCCTTTTTCCCCTATAATGATTTCGACGTTGACCAGCCCTAAAACACCACCGAACTAGAGACTGTCCACATGTGGAAATAGCACTCTAGTCCCCTCGCTACCATGCTCGGCCGTTGAATAAGGTAAATCCAACAAGGAGAAGCTCCAAACACACCACAGAGATGTAATTATTTTTATTTGAGAAATTATTTTTTGCTTCTAGCTTCACATCTAATTGAGGTCTGGGCCAAGTAATTGAGAGGAATTCGGCCAAGGCCTTTTGAAGGAACAATCCCGGAGTGATTTGGGGAAACCATCTAAAACGCTTACCTGTATAGGTAGATGCGGTTTCGAACCCAAGTCCTCCCAAAAGCCGGTTTAGAGTGATACCACATACCTACCACGTTCTTTTTTTTTTTTTTTTCGTCTTCTTCATATCTTCGACGCCAATGTGATATGAATGCTGATGGTGTTGGAAACTAGGATCGGGTAAGAATTTAGGAACTTTTCTGGAGTTCAGCTGGAGAGATTTACGAAAATCATGGAATACTGAAATTGGATGCCCAACGGGATTTGAATTCACGTCCTCCCGAATGCCAGGCAACAGTGTTACCTATAACCCATCGGGCTTGGAAGGCAGGACGTAAAGCTTGACAGAAAATTTTATAGAATCATCAGTGTTAGTTTGAAACAAAGAGAGATATGAAAGTTTTCCTACTTCCATCTTCCAGATTTAAAATGTGGATCCGCTAATTCACATTGCAGGCGGATTTATGTATTTATTTGTTGTTTTTAATTATTATTATGACTACTAATACTGTTGCTACTGCGTTCAAATTTAGCTTACCTTCTAAATATGGTATGATGAAAACAAAATTCAGTTGTTAATATTCCGCATCATTTAATCATCTAGAAATAGTTTATTTATATTTCTTGACATAGTTTACCATTAGAGTTCTTTCGTAAATGCTCTTTCTACTAACCCTTAACCTTTGTGTGTATTTGTCACACACAGTTCTATAACGCTGCAGCTCTAGACACTGTAACTAATTCCATTAAAACTTTCTTATTGGTTTTCCGTACGTTATTTAGCGATTTTTTTCGGTATTCGCCATATAATTGCGTTTGCTAACGAATTGTTAACTGTTTATTCGAGGGGAAAAAAATACACAATGCTTATCAAAATTACGAAAAAAGTGTTATCATCTCTCTATGATCAATCGAGTTGGTTATTTCAATAATTATTATGACTAAAATGGTGATATTTGTGATTATTTTTACTGTAGAACTCCGAACTTTGCCTCTGAGCGTCTGCGAGTATCTTGCCGCGCGGGCTCAGTTTTTTAGTCTTGAGTAAAGTGATGGGTATGAGAGGTCTATTTTATCATGAATTTAGTGTACCACCTACCAGTTATGCTGTCCCATGCGGTATTCGTGTCTAGAACGAAGCATAATCGAAAGGCGAAGGGTCTCGCGAATTCTGTCCCCGACTGTACATACTCATAATTATTTTAGATAGTATCCACCAAGCATTCCTTCCTGCCACGTGGTACTACGTACTAAGGAGAAGTGAAGTGTTGCCATCTATCTGTGAAATGTATAACTATGTTCCGTGTATGATAAGTGTATTTTTTATTTGTGCAATTGTAGTTTATTAGGTGAATATTGGGGATCATCCTCGCATTCTCTTAATGGCTGCGAAAAACCGCATAAAAACCGCATTAAGGTGCGCGGGGGGGGGGGAGGGGGGGAGAGAAGGAGTTTCTGGACTCGTGCCCTGCGCCGTTGTACCTTCCAGATCCAGTGTGCGGCGAATCAGCGCACTGAGCAACATTGCGGGAAGAGAAAAGTTTTCTAGTTAAGAAACAAAACTACGAGCTACTGGCAAAGAAGGGAAGATATCAAAACCGACTGTGATGGGTGAGCGGCCTCGCATTAAGGAGGACCCCCCGCCGATTCGAATCCCCGTCCGGGCATCCAGATTTGGGTTTTCCATGGTTTCACCAAATCACTCCAGGCGAATGTTTCCTTCGAAAGGCCATGGCCGAATTCCTTCCCTTCCCTTCCTCTAATGACATCGACGTCGACGAGATGTGAAGCCCAAATTAAAAAAAGAGAGGATATCAAACAAAAAAATAGCATTAACAAAAAGATTATTTTCCAAAATGAGAAATCTTTTGGTATGATGCTATAACTTAGGACTTTCCAATGATGTATGTTTGAAACAAGGCAATGTAATGAAAAAAGCTTGAATTTTAGGAAATACACATATAAGGGACACTAGTATTTGAATTTTGGTGACATATTAGGATACTGAAAATGAAGTGGATACGAGGAATACGAAAATAACAGGTTCCAGAAACATCTTTTGAATAGAGGTGTTTACGGAAGAATGTTAGAAAAAGAAGTGGGATAATAGATCACAATTTGATACATACTGTATTCAATTATTTTTAATTCAGGTTATAATGAAAAGGATGAATCGCGGATGAGATAAACCATAGAGCATGTGAAACAGATAACTGGTGGCGCAGGTTGTAACTGGGAATGTGGAAATAAGTATGAAATAGGGGAAAGATTGAATGAGACCAATCAAGAAGTGAGAGGGCGAAAAAAAAAAGATGAATCTGTAACACGATAATCATTCACGCTCAAGAAATTTCATATGTGTAGCTTAATGTCAAACAGTAACATACTTCAGTTCTAGCTATTATGAAAATCTGCGTTTACCGTTAGTATTTCTACTACATCATCTCATAACTACGCATGCATAAAAAATTTGTTATTTTTTTATATGAATTGAGACGGTGTGGATGTAATATTCGAAAGTCTGATAAGCATATAATAAATTCAACAAGAGAGCGCATTTTACTGAGTAACAGCTGCCAAAATCAACATAAAAGTTGCGTCGTCATCTTTTTTACCATAGTCAGTCCATAAGGATTCTGAAAATCAAAGAAAAAACTTATATTTATAATTTCGTGATGAAATCTTTAAGTGGTTTGTTTCCTTCCTTTGAGCCTGCATAATTGCTTTTAGCTGCACAGTCACGAATTCTGAAAATAAGAGTGTGCACCGTAACATACTAATCTCGTCCAACGATTTATTTGAATTTCGTGAGGGGCAGAGATGGAGTCCCATGATTTAATAGATTTTATGCCACTTATACTAGAAACTAAATGTCATTTAAATGGATCGAGTAAGATGCTGTGATGCAATGTCTTCCACAGATTCACGAAGTTAGTACCTTAAAATAATTCGAGATCCATTTGTTCTCATTTCTTAGTAGAACTTCATTTATGGTCGTCTACGTATATAAGGATCAAGTAGAAACAAGGTGGTATTAACTATGAGGAAATGTTTCTACGTATCTCTTTACCGTTTCATGTTGCGGAAAAAACTAAAATGTTGTATCCAGTCTCTATTCTAGATTAAAGCTGGAACATTACACGAAGTGAAAATCCTATTCGACTTGATCGCAGATAATAATAACTCCAATAAGAAACCCGAGGTGGCAATCTAAACAAATAAAACACTAAGCTTGATCACTGAGTAACCATGTCTGTCACGCTGTGACGTCACGTTCTCCGCCTTCGGTCAGAGCTATTATTCGAGGTTACGCGCATTATTTAAAAATTTATTTAATTAAGCATTCGACAAGAAATTAATTGCCAAAATACTGAAGGGAAGGTAGATATTTCGTTTAAATCAACATATTAATTATAATTTGCTTTTTTTTATTTATATTCAGTCGGTATAGATTTTTTTTATTTAACTTAATTGCAATGGAGTATTCTTATGCTTGCTATCCAGAAATATCGCTGCTGCAGTAAACTAAAAATCAACTCATTTTTGTGGTTACGAGCATTATTTAATAACAATTGTATCTAGTTAATCATTCTGAGGAAATAATCTGTCAGACCATTATTGTAGACGGGCTTACAAGGTATTTATATTCGATATACATGTTTCCACTTTATTATATGTCGCTGTTATTAAAAATTCGAATTAATAAACTGCCAAAATTTGAAATTAGAAATATGTATTGCGTTTAAATTAACATATTAATTTTTAGTTCCTTTTTCTACGGATGTCTTTTTATTCAAATAGTTCCAGTTGGTCTAAATCGCAATACAGGGAATGTATACATACGCGGGTGATACAAGGTATGATTCTT
The DNA here is from genome assembly GCA_031002005.1 of Vandiemenella viatica. Classification (NCBI taxonomy): domain Eukaryota; kingdom Metazoa; phylum Arthropoda; class Insecta; order Orthoptera; family Morabidae; genus Vandiemenella; species Vandiemenella viatica. The sequence goes on along the minus strand of CM061920.1, from coordinate 326,660,304 downwards.
GAACGGCGATATTAAGGAGGTTATGGTTAGGCTGAAATGCAGCCAGCACCTGAATGACAACTGATACCCTTTGTTTTAGCTTAACTCAGTATGAATTTAGTTTTATAAACAATTTAAACTGCTTGAATAAGCGCCATGCTACTGGAGTTATTACTTCATGCAGATGGAACTAATTCCTATTTTATCTTGCTGAATGTTACCTGGACATGGTATAAAACTGATATTACATGGTATAACGTTATGTTTTTGGATACATAATTTATTTTTAATTTAATTAGTTCTATCCTTCTGTCGACGTTAATTCAGTAGAATTTCCAACTGTTTCGCTATGTAGGCTAAACTACAACAGAAATATGTACATTTCAAAATCAAGGTTATGAGAATTATATAATAACAGTTCCATATAGTTAACCAACTGCAAAGAAATGTATTGCCAGAATATTGCGTTCAAGCCGTAATTTTTGGCGGGCTTAGAAGCTAGTAATAAATAATCTGGATTCGGAAAGCTAACTTATATGGTATTCTGGAAGTTGCTGTTGTCGCAGGATGAAAGTTACAAATAGATTCGTGGGAGAACGCTATTTTATTACTGGAAGGAAATCCGAAGTTATTTCCGCTGAAATAAAAGAACTTTTACCAATGTAATACTAGGAAGTCGATTAGAAAAGTTCCACAGTATAAATACTTTGCTAGTGTCGATCCATAAAACAGCAGTCAATAAAATACTCCATAATATTTTACTGGCGCCCCTACAGAAACTTGATTCGTATTTCAACCTACAACTTTTTAAATAACGGAGTAAAGTTTGATTTGCAGCGCTGGAAAGTGCCCGTTGCAGGAGTTGAATTCTCTCGCCAGTGATACTTCTGTCACACTATAATCCGTAGCCGGTGTTTGTTAATGTAAGAGAAAGAAGACCGAAATAAACCTCGCAGATAGATTTAAAAAAAATATATGTATATTGTATTGCGATATAGGAAAAAATATTTAGTAAGTAATCGTAAATGAAACAAACCATAATGGAACAATAACAAGGTTGTCCCCATAGTTTGTCTGTCACGCCTAATTTCATTCTGCTTTAATCCTTTTATACAAAGTTACAAAAATACTGTCGACCAAACTAATCCGAAGAATTTAGGCAACATATCCACTTTGACTTTTTACCAGTTCCCGTATTTATCTCTTCTTTCTGTGATTCAAATTATATTTTTAACCTCACACTTTAACTAGAAATTCTGCGTGTGTATTTTTGTGTTGCATTAGTAACTATTAAATAAGAAACGATTAAAATTTAATAGATAAAAAAATAAATGTTCATCGTAAAAACACAAGTACATTGACAATATAAGATGAAATTCATTCAAAATGGAATATTTACTGTGCAAGTTACCTTGCTCTTGAAATACTACATAGTTATAACTTAATTCCGACTGAAATTCCGTTACATACCTGTTATCCATATGTAAGTTATAACTAGGGATGGTACTCCCTCAGTTTACGGGCAATTGTAGGTGGAGTTGTTTCCCCTTGCTTTCCTTGCGTATAGTTTTGTGTGTGTAGATGATTATGATGTTTTATGTTTTCACTGTGGTTTGTTGTGTATGCTCTGTATTTGAGATGTAAGAAATGAGAGGGTGACAACCTGTTCAGGTATAATCTTCCGAATCATTGTCAGCAGTATCGTATGCCCTCACTTCGTACATAATGCAGAGAAATTTGGGGTTTAATCAAAAATCTAACCACAATCTCTGCTACTCTGCTGGCTGAGTAAAAAAATGATGAAAGTTTCATTTAACATCGGTGATCGAACCAGTTAAAAATCATTTGATTGATTAACTATTAAATTAAAATATTATGAATTATTAATTATGTGATTAATGATGAAAGGGAGCTCATAATTCTGAATTAATCAGTAATAATAAAAGGCCAGTTCGGTCATGATGTCTGCCATGCGTTAAGCTGCCCTTCCTCCTTCGGCGGGCCAGTAACGACCGGTGATGTTTCGCTTGCTGTCACCAACATAGCAAGCTAAGATAAAAGATTAGCTATTTACGTTTGTGTAATTATTTAATATGTTTTACCTTTGAATTAGCACTGCAAACCAAATAAAGAAAGATATGTATTTCATTTAATTCTGCGTGTTATTATTAAGGTCCTCGACCATCTTCTGATGTTTACGCTATACTCTCTGTCATTGATGGCGCAATTAAAGATGAAAGTTAGTTGTTTATCTTTGTGTAATACTTTACACTGTGTATAATGCTTTAATATATTTCAGCTTTGGAAATCAACCATAAACAAAGGTATATATTTCGATTCTATCTGCGTGATATTTATCAGTTTTTTGTGCTTAATTCTTCTCAGCAGCAGTTATTACAATCAGGTCACAAAAAACCTAGGGTTTTTTTTTTTTTTTTTTTTTTTTTTTTTTTTTTTTTTTTTTTTGGCAGTAGTAGTAGTAATAGTAATAGTAGTTTGTAAATGAGAAATTGAGAAATTTATTAGATAATTATAGAAAGTTGACACGAAACGTAGGTTATAACGAAAAATATCAAAGAGTTTCTCGAGTATATCAATATCAGTATGTAGTAAAATTGTTATTGTTGCTGATAGTAGTATGTAAAAGAAAAATAATAATTAATCGTTATTCGCTTTTGAAATTATACATTGGTTAAAAACTTTTCCAGGACAATAAAAATTTGAATAATTTTTATATGTTTTTTAACTAGTTAAAATATAAAAAACATAAATTTCCTGTTATTTTTAATAAATCACAATCTGGGTTCCGATCAGGAGGCGTCCATTAATTACGTGAGGTATTCTTCCGGAATTCCGGACCACCCTCCCCTCCTCCGTGGTGAGACTTGGTGAAATCTGGTAGGACCCCCCCTCCCCCCATATGATGACGTGAGTTATTGAGTGGATGGACCTCCACTCCGCCCCCCCCCCCTGCTAACCAACCTAGTTTTTTGAGACTTTTTTGGCTCTACTGTTCTTCAAGAAATTAAAAAGATAACGTGATTTTCCGGTCCCCCCCCCCTTTTTCTTGGTGAGATTTCGCTGGACACCCCCTCCCCCTCCTATTTCACCAAATAAATGGACTCTCCCTTATGAGCCCTAGAATCTCTTAAATCTCCGACCGCTCGTAGGTTGATTGCTTTGTGGTTTATCCTGTTTTGTGAGTCTCTTAATACTCATAGAGGAATCTAGAGCAGAATGCGATAAGAAAACTTATGTCTTAACCTTCCAGCGCACTGTCCTGAGCATTTAGGCTAAATCTCCTCATTGTGTGAGATAGGTGCCATTGGTCGGACAGTCGTCGACTCCCGTGGACGTAGATCTGCTATGGTCAGTGGTTCCCAATTACTTGTATGCGTGCCCCGAGGGGTACGTGAGTATGCTTCAAGAGGTACGCGCGGCAATCACTAAAATAAGTGAGCAAAAGAATTACTCAAACTTTACTATCGCCAAATAAATTTTAAGACAATCAAAGTGTATGTGTGAATTATATTACTGTAATGCTGTGGTTTTGCGAAGCACTCGACGGGTATGAACGAAGAGGCACAAGCAGTTATAAGCCTCGAGTCTTTCGTGAAGTGGTAGTCGGGTAAAACTAACTGTTAATCAATCACTGGGCTAGGCGAAATGTTGAGTTTAGAGCGGTCTGCTCGCTGTTGAAGCTCGTCTTCTAGCAGGGGTGATGTGTTTCGGTGCTCGACCAGACATGGCCTCCTAAACATCTTTACCCCTTAGAAACCGTTTCACTAATTAACCGAGAATGTAGAGGAATCATCGTGGACAAAAGTGATACCTTCTTCCATTGTTATTATTTTTTCCAGGGTTTCTGGATAGAGCAGCTTTGCCCATTTAATAAATATCAAATCTTGCAAACTTTTCTGCCTTTCCTTTGCGTTACCAGTCAATTACATACAAGGTGTAATAGCGATAGAGATATCGGGGCCGGTTATATCATGTTACTACTTCATTTCACTAAAATTTTGGTTTTTAAGAGATTATTTAATTTAATTTAATTGTAATGGAGCACAGGCTCCGGTGGCAATTTCCCTACACCCCAATCTTCCCCTTATCCTGCAGTCACCTACATTTGCCCTCTACAAATTTTTACTTTAAATTCTTTCAATGTTTTCGGTAATTATTCATCATTTCTCTTGGTAACTTATTCCAATCCCTGATACCCTTACCTAAAAAAGATAATCTTCCCACACCCTTGTGCCTGAAATCCATTGCCAGCTTGTGGTCGTGGTCATCTTTTCCCTTCCATGCACTACTTTTCATACCTACTCCAATATCTTTCCATGCTTCATCGCCAGTATACGCCATGTACATTCCCATGACCTTCGTCATCCTCCTCCTGTCTTGCAGTGAATCCCATTTCAGCTCATAATAATCTTCATTTAAGAAAAATTAATTTATCATACATGCATGTATCGCCGTTTTCCGAAGGGTAAGTGTGAGTAATAGTCTCGGATCACTATGCAATCATTTGTCACAGAACTTGAATATTTCTAACTCGTCTATATGCCATTTCGCAAAATTCTGATTGTAACCTTTTATATTTTATCACTGACGATATGGATGAAAATTTTGAGATAAAACAGAATAATTAAAGAATCTTGGGTGCAGAAAACAAATCTTGTGAGTCAGAGAACCATCAAGTGAACTAAATGTGATCACTATAACTCGAGAGTGAGAGTCTTCATGCCAGTAACGTTTGTGGTGACAAACATGTCAACAACTGAAACAAATATGTCCGATGAAACGTAATAACTGTCGCACTATTAAAATCCTTTCCTGTGCTGTAACCAAGCTCGGCGAATGAGCGGTAACGCTCGGCTCTGGCAATCGGGAGGACGCTGGTTTAAATCCTCATTCAGATTTCGGTTTTCAACGGTTTCTCGAAACTGCCCCAGACGAATGCCGGAATGGTACCTACAAAGGCGTTCTTGCCTTGCATTCGGGAAGGCGCCGGTTCGAATCCCCGTCCGGGCATCCAGATTTCGGTTTTCCATGGTTTCCCCAAATCACTCCAGGCAAATGCCGGGATACTTCCTTCAAAAGGCCTTGGCCGAATTCCTTCCGGTTCCTTATCCCCAGTCCCGTCCAGCCTCTTATTACATCGACGTCGACGAGGCGTAAAGCCATAAGTAAAAAAAAATCCTATAAAGGCCATGACCGAACTGCTTTCCGTTCCTTGCCCCGTTCTTGGCTCCTCTTTAATGACCACTACTTGACGACGAAGCATAAAGACCTAAGAAAAAAAAAATACAGTTAACACAAAAAAGAAAGATAAAGTAGATCCATCACTAAAGAAAGTTGAAGGAACAAGAGCTGCGTCGACCGAATATATCACAAAAAAAAAATATATATATATATAATACATTGAGCATTGCTTTTATTCCCGAACACTGAGTGCGGCGGGTGCCGGTATTAACGTTCTGGCCTCGCATTCGAGAGGACGGGGGTTGAATCCCCGTCCGGTCATCCAGGTTTGAGTTTTCCATGGATTCTTCAGGTAACTTTAGGCGAATGCTGGGATGGTTCCTTCAAAAGGTCGTGACCAAATTCCTTCCCGTTTCTTGCCCACAATTCTTTCCCGCTTCTACTAATCTCGACGTCGACGAGGCATAAAGCCAGAAGCAAAAAAATTCTTGAAGACAAAAAATTGATGCACATGCCTAGATCAGTAAGGACACCTGCTATCAACCAATCCTCATGTATGGTTTGTTTTTGAACATTTCAACCAACGATTCTTCCTTCACGTTAAAATCATCCTGTTTTTTGCTTCTGGTATTACGACTCGTCCAGGTCATAAGAGAAGGGATGTACTTAGCAATGAACGGGAAGGTATTCGATCATGGCCTCTTGAAGAAACCATCTCGGCTTTCGCCTGAAGTGATCTGGGACAACCACGGAAAACCCAAATCTGGATGACCGTATGAGGATTCGTATCCGCTCTTTTCCGAATGGCAGGACAGAGCGTTACCGCTTACCTACCACATTCGGTAAAAATAATCTTCTTATATGATGCCATGTCCGGTTCTGGGCGTCTGAAAGACACCGAAGGGTCACTAGCTTAACGTTTCTTTCTTGCCAAATGAATTTACTATCAAATGATATTCCAAGACAAACAATTTACAAATTTTCATCATATTGCGTGCGATTGTCGTGAAAAGGCCGAAGCACTGTTGCTAGCTGGAGTTATTGTCGTTTTTATACTAACTCATTAATACTCATTAATCAACGGACAGGATCTTGCAGCGTTATTTTTCCATGGTTCTGCGTAGAGATGTATGGGTATTTTTAATATTATAATCAGGTTGGCTGTAACACTATTTCCCGGAAACTAATAGCAAGGGCCAGAAGGAACCAGCCCCTGGGCTCCGGCCGGACGCCGAACATTCTTTTGTTCGGCTTATCGGACCGCGTCTTTTGTTCTGCGCGGTATAAAAGCGCGCGTTCACAAACTGTGAATGGAGTAATCCCGAGTTGGAGCGATTGATCAAGTGCGACCCCGGTGGCGAGGGAACGATCAATCTGGCTATCGGCCAGCGGGGACCGGGGAAGGCTCCTCGCAAGACGGGGAAACGCCTATGATTGCGCTTTAACGCCTGCACGCCGCAGACCGTGGGGGTTATTGCTCCAGAGGCGGCGGAGCAGTCACTGGGATTTCTGCAGACTGAGAAAAAAATTTGCTTTCGGTGCAGAGTGAACGAAAATATGCTCTCTACTACCTGTATAAGGCCAATGTGGAAAGTAACTGGAGTTACCGAGGCTTTTTTTTTTCTTGCTTATGGCTTTACGCCTCGTCGACGTCGAGGTCATTGGAGGCGGAAAAGGATTGGGACAAGGAAGTGGAAGAAATTCGGCCAAGCATCCCAGCATTCGCCTGCAGTGATATGGGAAAACCCTGGAAAGCCCGATGCTAGATACTCGGACGAGGATTCGAAGCCGTGTCCTCCCGAATGCGACGCCATTAGGGGTGTCCACTTAGAACATGTAAAACATCGGAACTCTTCATCGATGTTTTTCGATGTATCGCTTAAAAACATCGATGTTTTTTCAACATCGAATACTTTTATGTTTTTCTAGCTCAACCAATACAAAGCAACACTATTCGTCGGCAAATGTAGTTTCATTTATCTCTTACCTGTTCCATTAAAATCACCGAGAGAAAATGTGACAATAGTTTGACATTCACCATTTCCAGTTGAACGTAGATGGTTCGTTGTATTTCGTTTGCTCCGTGTGAACACGGAGTAACACTATACTAGCAGTGTAGTGCTGCAGCTGTAATGATGTGTCTAATTTTATGCTTTTTTTGTTTATGGCTCTATGCCTCGTTGACGTCGAGGTCATTAGAGGCGGGAAATGGCTTGGGGCAAGGAACGGGAAGTAATTCGGTCTGGAGTGGTTTGGGGAAACCATAGAAAACTCAAATCTGGATGCCTGGACGGGGATTCGAACCCGCCTCCTCACGAATACGAGGCCAGAGCGTTACCTTTCTACCAACATTAAAAAAAAAATTTATGCTCTTGTTTGTTGGTTAAGTAGTGTTGTATGAGTGAGGTATAGCTACGTGAGTGAAACAGAAACTACAAATTAACAGAAATATTTTATTACGATACCAGACCATTACAATAAAAAACCAGACAACCAGACATTAAATATTAAAAGTCTACATCTGCCTAAAAGTATTAATTGTAAGTCTTTAACCACTTAACACCAATGGTGTTTGGGCAAACTTTGCAGAAACAAAAGTTTTCTCAATCGTTTTCCTTTCATTCTGCTCCTTTGCTGATTGACTATTTGAGCAGCCTTCGAAAATAAACTTTCGGATGCAACAGAAGTCCCAACAATAGCAAATCAGATGTTGGGACAACCCGGTTTACATCTAAATATTAAGTAGTATCAGGTAAAAATTAGTTGTTTCAGAGTAATAATATCTTATTTCGAGTCACAGCAAACACCGGGAAACAGTAGGAGTGAACCTAAAACATTGATTTCATTCATTCAGTCATAGGGACAGGATAGCCAACGCAAGAAAAATTTATTTTCACCGTTTTATGTCCCGCTAATTGTTAATGACAGTTACTGTAAATTGAAATAATTTAATTTAATCTCGAATAAATTTAGTAATCATAACATTTATTTCTGTTATTTTTGTCATTATTAGTCAGAGTTAGTTTTTTTTATTGATTCGATGTTTTTATATTTAAAAAATTGATGCATCAAATAGAATAATTCTTCGTCAAAACATCGAATCAATCCGATGTATCGTATGGTAAACATTGAATGGATACGATGCATCGATGTTTAGTGAATATACCTAGACGCCATAGCGTTACTGTTCGCCCACCACGCTCGATTGCCGAGATTTAGACGAGGGTGATCTTGGATAGATAACCAAAGAACAGAACAGAAAAAAGAAGAGTATTTGGTGTGGAAATACTAAAAATTTATGTGGACTACTAAAAGGCTTTTCAAAGAGTTCAGAGAAGATTATGTGAGCTTTCGTGGCAGGTTCGCCACATATGTGAGCTTTCTGAAGTAGTAGCAATATGCAAGCTATCCGACTTTGGATGATGGCGTGTTATTTTGAGGAGATCGGCCTAAATTCCCCTGTTTCAAGAGGGAGCGTCCATAAACTACGTGGCTCGGTCTAGGTAGCGACGCGTTGGCTGGAAAGCTACGCTAGGCGACGGGGGGGGGGGGGGGGAATGTCCGAGCCAAGCCACTGAGCTTTTCGTTCATATTATTTGTCACAGCTAAAATAAGGTACAGAGCACCAAACAACATGTGAATATTTATTTTCCTCACTTCATTATCTCCGTATGTAATTTACGACAGTGTGACAATAGAAAACAGCACAAAATACCTTCTGGAATCAAAAAGGAAAAAAAGTACGTGCCACGCGGGGGATGGGGGGATGGGAGGTAGGGGGGAGAGTAGAGGCTATTAAAGCCACGTCGGGCTACGCGGGGAGGGAGGGGGAGGGGGGGTTCACAGAAAGCCAAAATGGAGCGATGTAGTTTATTGACGCTCCCACGCATGCAAGCCGATAGCTCTCACAAACAAATTTAAACGTACTTTGGCATAATCTGGAAATGAAAAACTCACTGTTCTTGTAAAAATTTCATTGAATTTAATAAATAACGGTCACTGACACAACTTCTAAGACACTTTTGTTACATTGGCCTGTTTCCCATACATTTCACAAGGTATTTTAACTTGTGTATAGAGTGAATGAACTGGCTCAATACAACCGTCTTCGAGTTGCGCGACACACATATTGCCACGGACCTAGGGTTGTAACCGATAATATCAGACCAAGAATATCGATATTTATATCTATATTTTCATGATCGATACGATAATATCGATATGACGCAGCGAAATATCTAAAACTACAAACCTCTTAACACCAAAAAATCCTGAAAATAAATGTATCTATGGCAGGGACCAAACTTGACAACGCTAACCACTTATTTAGCACGATAACAAAATAGGTTACATCCTTTCCTAGTCTAAGGTTCCACTCCGTTTAGTGCGCGTTATTCGTTTCTTAATCATTTACGTTCACCGTTTTATTATTTAATCTGTTGCGTTAGCTCGCGTTTGTTGGTTCTTGTTTCTCCCTAGGACGTATTACAATATTCTAAACCTGTCTGCTTATTTTATCAGTGATATTAGACCTTTAAATGCATTTTAAGGCTAAGGTTTTGAGTATTTAATGACGCACTTAGCACCGTTATACAAAGTCCCTTACAGTTGAACTACCAAAATAAAAATTGATAAAAACTTTTTTAAGAATTTCAAAAGTTGTGAAGGAGAATTTGAAAAGTGTGAAGCATTTTTCAATAATTTGGTATATCTGCTCTAGAGTAACACTGGCTATTTGGAAATAACGGTACATTTTTTGCCGCAACATTATTTAAAATCAATCATGACTGGTATACGAGTTGGATTAAGATATGTTAAGAATTGCAATTAATCATTTACTAAAGTAACCTCGCCAATACCTTCTGACCGCCTCTCTGAATTGCAGGGTCCATTGTTACTCAACCTAGGAATAGACTTCATGGGAAATAGTTAAACAAACTACTGTTTCCAGGATCTGTTGTTGAATACTTGCAGACCTATTTTTTTTAATAGACTACCTCAAATTTATTACTTGATTTTTATTTACATAATCGGCTTGATGCGGCCAATATTACCGATATCTGCCTGGTGTCGATATAATTATCGATATATTTATTGATATTAACTTGCACCACTACTCGAGCCCTGCCAAGCTACAATGCCAGCGCCCAATCAGCAGTCGCTGCCCGCCGTCTGTGCTGGTCATGGTCAAAGATCGGATCGTTACTTAAACATAACAACACTGTGCTAACCCGGTTACAACTACAGACTGTGGAAACCCATCATTGTTACAAATCAAGTTTCAAACATTAATACAACTATTTAGGGCATTTGTATTTAATAAATCTTACATAGTTAAATGTTGATGATAATTATTTAAATTGAGTCTGGATACTTGCTGCTTACCACAGGACTGGAAAAGTGCAATAGTAGTACCGGTACATAAAGGAGGGGTGAGAAGTAGAGTTGAGAATTACAGGCCAATCAGTTTGACGTCAGTGGTAGGTAAATTAATGGAAAGATTGATATGCAATCACATCAGAAATATATGTGAGGAACGTAAGTGGTTTTCAAGCAGGCAACATGGGTTCAGGCAAGGAAATTCATGCGAATCTCAGTTGGTGGGATATATGCAAGATATTTCGGATGAAATGGACAAGGGAGGCCAAATTGATAGTGTAGCACTAGATCAGGGCCGGCGTTGGGGGGGGGGGGGGTAAGCGGGTCAAAAGTACCCGGGCCCCGCGGGCTGATGGGGGACCCGATCACCGACTATAGGGGCCCTCAGGCCATGAAGCCCATTGTCTAGATCTGTCAAAGGCGTTTGACAGAGTAAGCCATAAAATGGCAGTAAATAAGGTAAAAACTATTGGAGTGGATGAGAAAGTGATTTGTTGGGTAGAAGAATTTTTAAAAGGTAGAAAACAGAAAGTTAGGGTAGGAAATGTAGTATCAAAAGAAGTAGAAGTTAAAATGGGTGTGCCACAGGGTAGCGTATTGGGACCATTGCTATTCATTATTCTAATGAATAATTGTGTTGATTGTTTACTATCTGAAATTAGATTGTTTGCAGATGACATAATGCTATATAAAAGAATCAAAACGACAGAAGATTGTAAACAGTTGCAGGGTGATCTGGACAGGATATCTAGTTGGGTTGGTAAACATGGGATGAAGATAAATGCAAAGAAGAGTCAGCTTATTAGATACACAAATAAAAAACAAAAGGTTAATTATGAATATAAGGTGGGGAAAGAATTGCTTGCTGAAGACTTGAAATGTAAATATCTTGGCATTACTTTTGACAACAAGCTTAACTGGGCAGGACACATTGGACAGGTAGTAGAAAAAGGTTTCAAACTTCTGCACATGTTGGAGAGAGTGATTAAGGGATGTACGAGAGAAGTCAAGGAATTGGGTTACAAAACCTTGGTCAGACCATTGCTCGAATATGGTAGTATAGTATGGGACCCTCATTTTTCGTATAATATACTGGAGTTGGAGAGGGTGCAAAGAAGGGCTGCTAGATTTGTTTCTGGAAATTATCGCAGAATGTAATCAGTGACGGATATGATAAAGGAGCTGAAATGGGATTCATTTCAAGACAGGAGGACGATGAGGAGGGTCATGGGAGTGTACATGGCATATACTGGCGATGAGGCATGGAAAGATATTGCATTAGGTATGAAAAGTAGTGCATGGAAGGTAAAAGATGACCATGACCACAAGCTGGCACTCGATTTCAGGCACAAGGGTTTGGAAGATTCTCTTTTTTAGGTAAGGGTGTCAGGGATTGGAATGAGTTACCAAGAGAAATGATGAATAATTTACCGAAAACTTTGAAAGAATTTAAAGATAAAATTTGTAGAGGGCAAATGTAGGTGGGTGCAGGATAGGGGGATGATGGGTGTGTAGGGAAATTGCCACCGAAGCCTGTGCTCCGTTGCAATTAAATTAAATTAAAAAAAAAAGCAAAATGATTGGAGGTTAGTGATCATGTTACAAGTACGAATTCCAAAAAAACTGATAAACTGTCTAAGAAGTTTGTGTGAGCAAGCTACAGTTATTATAGATAGCGCGATTTGAAAAGAAATAAAGCTACACAATGAAAGACAGAGGCACAATCCGTCCCATACTTATTTTGTACTTTGAAGACTTCAAGAGAAAAAGGGCGAAATAAAGTAACTTTGCAAAAATGGCTAAACAACATTTTATTCGATATCGATTAAGTTTCTATCCAATGGAACAAGGATAATCTGCAATCATCTGGCCTTTCCATAAATTGATTTTCTGTTGAAACTAAAAGAGAAATCCCACTGTCCAAACATCAATGCTCTTTGTAAACGAAGTTCCCTATCAGATAGAGATTTTAAGTTACTGTCTGATACATAAATAATGATAATTTCGGGTGGTCTGGTGACTGAGTTTCATTCTGGCTGCACAAAAGCCTCTATCTTAGCTGCCTAACCTAACTTGGTAATCGAACCAGGTATCTTAAGACATGGGAGTTAAATTTTTAGTGGAGGGAACAGTCGAATGTATGAACTGTAGAGGAAGATTGAGATTAGAATATATGAAGGAGATAACTGAAAACATAGGTTGTAAGGGGTATGTAGATGTTAGCGCAAGATAAAAAGGGGTCGTCTTCATACAATTTCGACCATCTGGGGCTGGAATCAACTAATATCAGCAAGCGATTAAAGTATAAAGCTGCTCCTTACCCATCCTCAGCCCTGAGTTTCGCTTCTTACATTAAAAAAATATTCATCACCTTGAAACTACTCAGTTTATTTAAAAAAAATGACGATTGGAGCAGAACTGTAAGTATGTCCATTGAAATCAGTTTCCATCCATTCTATCAACGTCATTAACATCCCAGATGGCGATGGCTAAGTCTAAGATTCCGTACAGTTTTTTCGATAACTGTTTATGATTAGGGCAGTGGATTATTAATTTAGTACTCTGTAAAGCAACGGACAGAAATTTTATTGAGTTTTTACTGAATCCAAGTATGTATTTAGATATGCAATCTTGAATGCGAACATGTAAAAATAATATACCTGCGCATATGTTAGCATTATTCCGTCAATGCTGTAATTTTAATCTAAAAACTTATAACGTATTTAAAAACTTAAGCAACTATAAAGAGAAGAGGATTTTAAAGCAACTTTTAATTCCTAAAACCTCGATACCATTTTGCTTAGAGCGTTTTTATCTTCCACTTCCGCTAATATCGTTACTAACAACAGAATCTCCGCTCTTAACATTCAGTTCTCTGGAAGAGAGGAGCTTTGTGTCAGCAGATCACACTTGATGTTGTCAATTAGAGCATGTCACAGCATTATTTGTTGTTCGTATTAACATAAAGCAATATACGTCGTTGTTTGCTACAAATAATGACACGTTAATGGCTTACGCTGTCAACCTAATAACACAACATCATTTAGCTGATTGACAGGTCTATGTTTTATGCGATTAAGGGCCTTAATTTAGTACCACGACTTTCTATTTGTAATTGCCTCTCCATTACTGTGTGATTCTGTTGCTGTTTCAGACATATAAATTAGTCAGAAACAGTGATACATTTCAATCACTTTACTGTAAAATGTATATATTCTTCTTTCTTTTCTTTTATTTAAAAAAAAAGAAAAGATGGATCTTTGACAGTTTATTAAAAATCATCAAGTTATAGTGGAAAATAAACACTAATTTATTTGTTATACTTCTTTTGAGGAAAGCAAAATAGAAAAAAAAATTGCGTGGCGAATATTTGTTTTTCTTACGGCTTTACGCCTCGTCGACGTCGAGGTCATTAGAGGCGGGAAACGACTGATGGCAAGAAAAGGGAAGCAATTCTGCAATAGCTTTTGAAGAAACCATGCCAGGAATGATTTTGGGTGACCATGAGAAACTGAAATCTGGATGGCAGGGCGGGTATTTGAACACGGATCCTCCAGAATGCAAAGCCAGACCGTTATCCCTCAACCACCACACTAGGTGCGTAGTGAATGAAATCTATGGATTATCTCCTGTGCTCTTAAGGAACATTTATGGTGCCGTTGCTTCCCTTTGATGAATATCGTTGGATATATAGACATACATAGTTAAAATTTGTAGCACCAGTTCTACCCTCTGACGGGAATAACTTGCAGAAATAAAGTTTATTGGTTGAAGTCCCACTTTGGAACACCGTAATGAACAATATAATCTAGGGTAACAACCACTAGTCGTATTTGTTTGGAACATAATATTCTATAAAGCTGACTATCCAATAGCAAGCTGTTTTCTTCTATTATTTCAGGTGATAGGTCACTCCTTGTTCATCAATACTCCTCTAAATTACTTTCAACCATCTGTCTCTCGGCCTGACTCTGGATTTATCTCGTTTGAAGATCATTTGCAACATCTACCTTGGAATCTCTTTCTCTTCACCTGTCAATATCGTTGTTCCATGCTGTGTTTCTCACTTACCACCTCTTTGATTCTCTCATTTTTTAAAATTATTGTTATATCTACTCCCCAACAATGTTTCTCTTTCAGTTGCCTGTGCTCTATTTTTGTTCCTCTACAACACTCAAGTTTTTGAATCAAATATTTATCGAAAGGCACCATGAGCACACCAGTTAATACGTTCCCATCTGGTGTAAATTGAAAGAATTAGTATTGGCTATTTGACTATTTTTTGAAAATAATTTTAAATAGTTTATTGATACACGTTATTTACCGGGTACTATTTATTTTTTGACAAAAGTGCTTATTTTACGTAAAATTCAACATTAAAATTTAAAGTATTTGAAAGCCCACCAAAAGGCTCCTTCGCTGCCTGCCGCGGGCCAATAATATTCGTGACGTCACGTGCCAGCGGGCGCTCACTGTACGTAAGTAACGTTTGGTTTGTTTCTGGGAATTTGTGTGTAAATTGTTGGAAATATGGTTTATAAATAGTGTGTAGTACATCAATCTACAACCACAACAATAAAAACTCTCCAAATAAACATAAGTGTTCCCGCATTAGCTGAAATAGGATAAAAAGTCGCTGCAACTTGCTCATAGAAACCAAGACGACATTGCGACTAAGTCGCATATCACTTATTGTAAATATAATTTGCACCATAATTTCTTTGAGATAATGTAGTACGCTTTTTAAGGCGAGTATCAGCAAAGTTAGGGTTCCTAGGTTCGATCCTCGCTTTGGAATATGTTTGGTTGTTTGTGAGAGTTTTCTTTAGATACTAGTTGCTGTTGGTAGCGCCGCATATTGTTTTTATAAAATCCACCAAATTTTTTTGTCCAAATTTTTGGATAGCAAAAGTAATATAAACATTTGAGACATAACCAAAAAGGACTTCAAAACTAAAACTGGATGTTACTTGCACACCGATGAAAAGTTTTTTTTTTAAAAAACTGAAAATTACTTGGGCATTAAAATTAAATACCGCTTAAATAGATGCATTTATGTCAGAAAGGTAACATACAGTTGTATGGTCACGTAAAAATTCCAACAAAACATATTCAAAGCGTTCCGGAATTGTTGCGAGATTAGCGTGAAATGTTATTGTTAAAATAAATCCTATTATTCATCGCCGAGTACTTGGGTTTTGTTGCAATGGTGATGTATCTCTAGTATGTTTCAATATTAAATACAGGAGGTTATCTTTTTATAAAAGTTTTCTTGTAGGACAGGAATATATGTTTCAAACGTTTGCATGACGTTTTATGACTTCTTCTAATAAAAACATGATTCTGTAAAGCAACAAACGGCAAACAGAAAAAAAAAAAAAAAAAAATGTACACATGAAAAAAATATTATCCTACTCAAAGGTCGAATATAGGATCCTCAAACTCCTATAACACTATTTAAACCTGCAGCTACCTGGACATCATGGCATCGTGACTTTTCTTCTCGTTAATAGTAAACACTTAAACATCACAGTTTCTACGTGCGGTAAAGTGAACGCGGTCGGTAAATAAACAATAAATTCAATTTCGTTGGAAAAAAATTGTGTATCTATAATTATTTATCCGTAGTATAAAGGATTTCTATTAATCTCTCAGTTTAAATACAAATGATTCTCGAATTGAAGTTATTACATTCTCAAGCTCCGAAGAATAAAAGTTTCTATAGCTAGTCCGACAAATAATTTACGGCATTTTTCCGCTATAGGCTTCTACAAATTGTTCTTCATTTTATATTCAACACAAAATCTCATTAGTAACAAGAGATAACGAGCAACAAATAGTTGAAAACTTGGATAGCGGGAAACACTCCATACGCAGCCTCCAATCCCAGAGCGTTTTCTGGCACGTGACAAGAGGCAAGAAATATTTGATTTTTTAATTAAAAACAATCCATGTTTCTTTTCAAATTTAAGAAAAATAGCTTCTTTCATCCATTAATTACGTGAGGTGAAATGGGGGGGGGGCGGCGAAATCTCACTAGATCTCACCAGGGGGGAGGGGGCGGGGTCTACGGAAATCTCACGTGAGATTTGCGAAAAATTTGGGGACAGTAGAGCCAGAAAAAAGGTCTACAATTTGCGCCAAAGTCAATTTTAGGAGGTTATTTCGTCAAAAAAGTTAGGGTGTGACCTAAAAAAAAAGGCGATTTGTAGGGGGGGTTCTCACGGACCAGATCTCACCAGAGGGGGGGGGGGGGTCCAGAAATCCGGAAAAACACCTCACGTAATTTGTGGATGCCCCCTAAGCATTAATCTATGTGAATGATTACAATTTTTAATACTGACAAATAGCCTATTGTCGGAAATAGATGGGTGAAAATATATATTTTTTTTTTTGCCTCTTCACGTAGAAGTCTTGCAAATTGTTAAGTAATAAAAATATCCATGTGAAACCCACGGGATGAGGATCTAAAAAAATTTACCTTGAGCCGCTACCTAACCCCTTGTCTTCTCGGTCATAGTTGTACTGACGACAAAGTACTTCGGAGAAATGAAATAACCACTATATTTTTGCAAAATTTTATATTACGGAGTGGACTTAAAAAAATTTGGCTTTCGACGAAGTATTTGATGCCAATTATTCTATAGTGTTCTAATATTATTAAATTTACGGAATTTCGTAAGAAAGTTACATTTTTTTTCCTAGAGACTGATGGTCCAAAAATTTCAAAGATAAAATTGCCCACTTTCGTCAAATTTTCCGTGGTTCTCTCCTGCAAACAAAATTTATGATGTAGTAGAAAGTAGTTACAGGAAAGGATTGTACCCGCTAATTAATGTTATAGTTACATCCATATAATCAGAAGTCTTTGCGCTTTTGATAAAAATGTTTAGGGTCTGGGAGTACTGTGAGAGGTTAGTCAGATCTTGACATACGTGGAAGTACATCCTATTTTTATGGTAGATAAATATCATGTATGTAAACTGTATACATTTGATGTGAAAGCGCATCATATACAGAATTGTGTTCCAGCTTTATTCTCATAAGATTCAAATTCTGACAAGTTTTCAGGTATTTCTTCTAAATGAGGAGCCTTAAAAATTACATCTTTTACCTTTCGCAGTTGTTTCAAATGCTTTCACCACCATTTGTGAAAGTTGAGAGCAACTTTAGACGTAAATATTTGCGAGGATGCAACTTTATCATTGGCTCGGGGAGGATTATTTCACCCTCTTCTCGGCTCGAGAAGAAATAAATGAGAGTTAGTGGAAGAAGTAAGGAACAGAGTAAATGAAAGCGATTGTGTATTTATTCCTTGTCAATAGGCGATCCATCTCTGACTAAGTGAGACACAGTGGCGGGAAGTTAAAAGAGCTTTTAAGGAGCTTCCTCGCTATTGTTCTCTAATGGCACCAACATCCCGTAAAGTTTTCTTCTCTCTCTCGCTGCACAGGGGTGTCACAAACCAGAGACGTCGCCTTTGCGTCACACGTATTTGCCAGCCCAAACCCCCCCATAACCGGGGTCATTGTGAAATTACCTTTAGTAAAAACATTCTAGGTAATAACACTTGTATAGAAAATTAAAACTTGCTCTCGTTAAAAATAGTGGAAAATGTGTTTTTTTTTCGAAATACAAGCGTTCGTTCCTAACAAAAAAATAGGCTTTTTTGCCAACATGACATACCTATACTTCAGTTAC
The DNA here is from genome assembly GCA_031002005.1 of Vandiemenella viatica. Classification (NCBI taxonomy): domain Eukaryota; kingdom Metazoa; phylum Arthropoda; class Insecta; order Orthoptera; family Morabidae; genus Vandiemenella; species Vandiemenella viatica. Next base: position 326,642,043 of record CM061920.1, on the reverse strand, counting down.
TATTAATGCTTTATCTTCACACTTTCTTTCGTTTATCATTGTTATAACAACAGACTCGATTACTGTGTCCTTAAACGCCAAGACAAGTACAGTCTTTTAAAATTCAACTTACTATTCTCTTTCTGCAGCAGTGACGTTTCCCACATATTAACTGAACATAACATTTTTCACTTTTCTCTTAAAATAATAATTAAATTAATTTGCGATGGAGCGCACGCACAGGTAGCAATTTTCCTATACACCCATTTTCCCCCTTTCCTGCACCCACCAACATTTGCCCTCTGCAAATTTTAGCTTTAAATTATTTCTATGTTTTTGCTAAATTGTTCATCATTTCTCTTGGTAACTTATTCCAATCCCTGACACCCTTACCCAAAAAAGAGAATCTTCCTATACCCTTGTGCCTGAAATCAAGTGGCAGCTTGTGGTCATAGTCATCTTTTCCCTTCTATGCATTACTACTAATTCTTACACCAATATCTTTCCATGCCTAGTCACCAATATACGACTTGTACACTCCCATGACCCTCTTCACCCTCCTCCTCTTCCAATGAATCCCATTCCAACTCTTTTATCATATCTGTTACTGATTGCATTGTGCGGTAATTTCCAGAAACAAATCTAGCAGCCCTTTTTTGCACCCTCTTCAACTCCAGTATTTGATACGCAAAATGTGGGTTCCATTCTGCACTACCATAATCAAGCAATATTCTGACCATCCAAACCCTTAATTTCCAGCCTCGCTATTACTTTATAGGCCTCCCATGTTTTTTCGTTTCAATAATCTTCTTGTAATATAAAATTTAGCTGTTATTAATTAAGTAGAGCCTTCACCTTGTCCAACGATCATTAAAAAATTAAGGCATAAACGAATTTTTCAAGAAGTGGAAGATTATAACTACAAACATGTTTCCCTTACAATCACGGAAAAAAGGAAATCTTTAAGTGTGTTGTATGATGGTCAAAAGTTAGGATCTAAGTATTTCCATGAGAAAATTTGTCATGGGACAATGGCAACCATAAAATTCGTTTGAAGGATTTTGACAGTGACGATAATAATAACTATAAAATTTATTGCACTACATATAACAAAATCAATAAACACAAAAATATATACACGTTTTACTGCTATAGTAATTCTACAAAATTATTGAAGAAAAAAAATTTGTAAAGAAAGAACTCTATATAACTTTAAGTAGAAAAGTGGAGAAGCTTACAATCGTATATAGCGACAAATAACGTAAGGTGTTTAAAAGAATGCACTATAAGAGAAAGAACTTAAATAGTAGATGGAGTTGTACATTTCATGTTTCGTTTTTTTAAAATATTTTCACAGTTTTTCTTGAGTTAATATGTTCCAGATTAACACAGAAACGGAATAAATAGCCCTAGAGTTGTACAGTATTCACGTGTCCTGCTAAAAGAAGTTGTGATGATTTTTTTTTTTTTAATTCGACGCTTGACATTTTTTACATTTTGAACGGTACTGATGTCTCATTTGATGTAAATTATTATCGTCTATCCATGTGGCTACGCGCGTTAAGGCTGGAGTGGGGAGTTATAACGGGACGATGTCCGAGTCCTGGACCGTCCTGATTGCGGTTCTCGGTTTTACACAACACCCGGGCGAATGCTGAGACAATTCTTGGTTGCCGCTTCGTGAACTACACATTTCACAAACAAAAATACATGTAGAGAATATAAGTTACATTATTCGCAGACAGATGGCATTGTTAGAATAGTTTTGTGGCGGATCCTTGCCAAGCCTAAAGTACAAATCTTCGCCACCAGTCGGCGCCGCAATCGACCACGCCATGGTTCATCTCTTTGCCAACAGCCGGCGCCCTGATCGAGCCGACGGGAGCGCCAACTAGACCAGGTGGGAGACAACTGTACTACTTGGAGCCAGTCGGCTGCTAGCCACGTGCCGCGTATGAACTTGTTATCTGTGTCGCGCTACCGCGTGTTCTGTTTTTGTGTATGCAACCTCTTGCATAATAAATAGCTGTGCTTAAGTACACCTCAGCTTTCATTTATTACTGTGTAGAGTGTAGTTACTCCATAACTGGTGACCCCGACGTGATTGTGTGCGTGCTTCGTTGTAGCATAGAACACATGCTTCATGCTTCATCTAACGCGTGACTATATCGAATTCTGTACTCAGTGTTAAACTGTGTGTTGTGAAGTTTTAAGTGCTTTGCCGAAGCGTTCTCCGACGAGGAAATCACTCGAAACACGCGCTCCAGAAACCATCATGAATGCAAACACAGATACTTTGCTTGAAACGGACAACAATGACAAGCCCACACCGCCTCAGCTAACGGACGCTGCCCCGACTGTGTTGTCTGCCGGCGCTATGAAGTTGCCGCCGTTCTGGAAACATTGCCCGCATATGTGGTTTATTCAAGTTGAGGCCCAGTTTTACACACACCGCATTACTTCCGACGCTGCGAGGTATAATCTTCTTGTTGGCGCATTTGACTCTGAAATCATGATGGAGGTAGCAGACCTGCTGTCTAATCCGCCTAAGGAGAACAGATATGATCGCCTAAAAACCGAGATTATCAGCCGGCTGACAGATTCAGCCGACCGCCAACTTCACAAGGCCCTCACCGAGTTGGAGCTCGGCGACAAAAAACCAACACAGCTCCTCAGGCAAATGACTACCCTGGCCGGCGGCAGAGCAACTCCGGACGTCATCAGGGTTCGCTGGCTTGCCTTGCTGCCTCCGTCAATCCAACGCTGTTTGAAGCTGGTGAAAGGCATCTCCCTTGACGAACAGGCGAAGATCGCGGACGAGCTACATGAGATGCAGTCTCCTCCAACCGTTATGGCCGCTGGCTACACGCGTTCCAAGTCACGATCTCCGGACCGCCTGCCTGCCGATCCGCTCGAATCGCTCACAGAAGAAATCTCCAACTTGAAGCTGGCCGTGGCTGAGCTGTGCAAGATCAACGCCACGCTCATCAGCAGCTTCAATGAACGTGGCCGCGCACGTGAGCCTAGCAGTGTTCGCAGCAGCTCTCGCTACCGCAGACGATCCCCATCAGGGGCCACAGTCTGTTTCTATCACCGCCGCTTTGGAGAAGACGCTAGGAGCTGCGAGCCGCCCTGCTCTTACGCATCCAGACAGTCGTCGGAAAACTAGAGGCGCTGTCGATCGTTCAGGCGGCCGGCGACAGCACCACAAACGCCCGCCTCACCAAGGAATACCGATTACACCTCTACGACCGTACAACGAACATGAGGTTCTTGGTCGACTCTGGCTCGGTTGTTTCACTGGTACCTAAGGCCTCCATTTCCGGATGTTGCAAGAAGGATGACTTCCAGCTGTACGCCGCCAACGGAACCGTCATTCACACCTATGGACAAAAACTCCTGGCGCTGGATCTTAACTTACGCCGAGCATTCAAATGGTCCTTCATTATTGCAGATGTCAAGGCAGCCATCATTGGAGCGGATTTTCTAGTTCACCACTCTCTGCTCCTGGACCTGAAGGGGAGATGCCTCATCGATCCTCTTACATCTCTGACGACCACGGGCCAACTCTGTGAAGCCACCATCCATACAGTCTCAACCATCAACCAGAACGCCTGTATGGGTGACCAGGACAAGATCTATGCCGACCTGCTCACACGCTACATAGACATCACGAGGCCTAACACTGTTCCTGTCACCCAGTCTGACAATGTTGTGGTTCATCACATTGAGACCACTGGCCCTCCTGTCTTTGATCGCCCTCGCCGACTTACTGGCGAGAAATTGAAGGCCGCCAAGGAGGATTTCGACCTGCTGCTGCATCACGGCGTGATACGACCCTCAAACAGTCAGTGGGCCAGCCCGATTCACATGGTTCCGAAGAAACTCGGTGGTTGGCGAACTACCGGCGACTACAGGCGGCTGAACGGGATCACTGTTCCTGACCGTTATCCTGTCCCTCACGGAGACAGCATCCTTCAGCGTCTCCATGGCTGCTCAGTGTTCTCCACAATCGACTTGGTCCGTGCCTACCACCAGATTCCGGTTGCCAAGTCAGACATTCCAAAGACCGCAGTGACGACGCCCTTCGGACTTTTTGAGTTCGTCGGCATGCCGCCCGGTCTACGCAATGCTACACAGACCTTTCAACGCCACATGGACAATCTGCTTCGAGGTCTGGACTTTGTTGGCTGTTTCATCGATGACTTGATCATTTTCTCCAAATCACACGAGGAGCACTTAAAGCACCTCACCACGGTGTTCGACATCCTTCGTGCAAACAGACTAACAATCAATCATAAGAAGTGCCAGTTCGGGAAGTCAGAGGTCATCTACCTGGGATACACAGTCAACGCTTCCGGTTACAAACCCCCGGCGGAGAGAGTCCAAGCCATCGCGTCGTATGCGCAACCTCAGACCATCTCCGATCTCCGTCGGTTCCTGGGAATGGTCAACTACTACAGGAGGTGCATCCCTGGCGCTGCACAGATGCAGGCCCCACTTAATGACCTGCTAAAAGACTCTAAACGAAACGACAAACGCCCAGTTCCTTGGACTCCCGCTACTGAGCAAGCGTTTGCTGCCTGCAAACGTGGTGTTGCCCACGCTGTACAAACGACTTTCCTCTCGCCGTCAGCGAGCCTTTGTCTGAGGACTGATGCATCCGACACGGCCATCGGAGCCGTTCTTGAACAGCTTCAGGATGGGACCTGGAGACCACTGGGGTTTTTCTCACGGAAGCTCATCCCAGCCGAAACCCGTTACAGCACATACGACCGAGAGCTTCTCGCAATCTATGCGGCCATTCGTTTCTTTCAGCACATTCTTGAGGGCCGACACTTCGTCATCCAGACAGACCATAAACCCATCACGTATGCCTTTTCGCAGCGACCGGAGAAGGCATCTCCACGCCAGTTACGCCACCTGGACTATATCTCACAGTTCACCACTGAGATTGTCCACACACGGGGTGAAGACAATGTCGTGGCCGATGCACTCTCCCGCATAAACTCCATCTCCATGCCAACGACGATCAGCCACGAGGAGATCCACCAGGCGCAGATGGCCGATGAAGAGCTGCCAACACTCCGGGAATCAACACTACTCAACTTGCAGTCTCTGCGTATTGACGGCCTCGATATAATTTGCAACGTTCTGGAAAATCGAGTGAGGCCCTACATCCCACAGAATCTCAGGCGACGGGCATTCGACGCCGTTCATGGGCTTTCGCATCCTAGTGGCAGAGTCACCGCCCGGATGCTGAAGGAACGCTACGTGTGGCCAGGTATCAGACGGGATGCACTCCTATGGACTCGAAGATGCATACCGTGTCAGCGAGCTAAAATTCACCGTCACAACCGACTGACACCACTCAACATTGCTGTTCCCAATAACCGGTTCGACCACATCCACCTGGACCTCATCGAGCTGCCGCAGGTCGCAAGTTTCCGGTACTGCCTCACCATTATTGACCGTTTCACCAGATGGCCAATGGCCATCCCGCTCAGCAACATACTGGCTGATACAGTTGCCTCAGCCTTCTATACACAATGGATCTGTCTATTCGGCACTCCACTTACGATCTCCACGGATCAAGGTCCACAATTTGAGTCAGCTCTCTTTACCGCACTATCGCGCCTGATAGGAGCTCAGCGAATTCGCACCACGCCGTACCATCCGCAGTCCAATGGACTCGTCGAACGCTGGCACCGTTCGTTAAAGGCCGCTTTGATGTGCAATACTCACCTACGATGGCCAGACCTACTGCCAACCATTCTCCTCGGCCTACGCACCGCCTACAAGGAGGATCTGAAGGCCTCTCCAGCTGAACTGCTCTTTGGGACGCCGCTTCGACTGCCTGGCGAATTCTTCACCTCTGAAGACACTCCAGCTGATCCACAGTTCTTCCTGGAGAAGTTTCGAGAGCACATCCGCGCCGCCAGGCCCACACCAACGGCTCACCACACCAAGGCTCGCCTGTTTCTACTGAAAAACCTATACACCTGTACCCACGTCTTCAAACGTGTAGACTCTGTGAAGAAGCCTCTTGAACCACCTTACACAGGGCCGCATGAGGTCGTTAGGCGCATCAGTGACAGAGTGTTCGTGATTAAAATCAACGGGGAGGACAAGGCAGTCTCAGTGGACATGCTGAAACCTGCCTTCATCGCCAAAACAGACCACGACCAGACCGACGCCCCCCGGGCAGAACATCCACCAGCACTGACGCACACATCTACATCAATGGACCGACCCATGAGAACCTACGCGAGGGGTTCCCGTGCAGACACCAGCACCGGTGGCAAGAAGCGAGTCTCGTTCCTTACTCTCCCTGAGTAAGTCACTGGGGGGAGAGTGGTTGTGGCGGATCCTTGCCAAGCCTAAAGTACAAATCTTCGCCACCAGTCGGCGCCGCAATCGACCACGCCATGGTTCATCTCTTTGCCAACAGCCGGCGCCCTGATCGAGCCGACGGGAGCGCCAACTAGACCAGGTGGGAGACAACTGTACTACTTGGAGCCAGTCGGCTGCTAGCCACGTGCCGCGTATGAACTTGTTATCTGTGTCGCGCTACCGCGTGTTCTGTTTTTGTGTATGCAACCTCTTGCATAATAAATAGCTGTGCTTAAGTACACCTCAGCTTTCATTTATTACTGTGTAGAGTGTAGTTACTCCATAGTTTCTTTCCGCCAAGCGGGAGGATCAACAACCACCAATCCGCCACTAACTACACGTCACGTCCTCAGAGAATCACGAAGATCATCGTCCATGACTCTAAGAGACCTCATCAGTTCATGATTGAAAATGGCTGTGAAATATTAATTATCGTCTCCGCGCTCGTGACTGTTTTTACTTACACCCTTTCCAGATTTGTCAGACCATTTATACCGGGGAATAAATGATGTCTGATTATTAGAACATATCCCAGACTGTTTATTTCTATGTATTTTACGATTCCTTTGTTTTCTTTTTTCTTTCGTATTCAGGCCTACTTGTAAACTTTAAAAGGATGGTATAAAAAAGGTTCCACACGTATTCCTCTATTAAAATTTCAGAATCAATCTTACGTTTTTATTATTGTTATATTTTACTACAAAATCAATTGACATACATATTTAGTGTAGGTCTTATTGACTATTGACCGTACTTCTCGCTCACTGCGTCACGTAACTACCCAAATCTTGAAGTTATTAAAAATATGGAAGCTACTACTGTGCTATTAATAGTTGAAAAGTGACAACTCCCCGAACTTTATACATTCTGTGGTTCCACATACGCTCTCACCGTCATACATTTCAGGAATTCATACAGCAAGACCTAAGCAGTTCCGATCTTAAATCATATTATAATTCTTTCCTTAACGGAGTTTTTCCTACCATATCCATACTGACAGAACGTCTAAGACAGTAAAGAATATCAGTACCTCTTTCCAAACGAAGGCCCACTGACTTTTCTTTGTTTTAATTAGGGCCTTAGAGGGCATCCATAAATAGCGTCACTCAAATATCATGATTTTTAGAGCCCCACTCCTTCTCACAGATGGTCACATATGTATGACCTCCTCTCCCCTGCTGTGACGTCACATATTTCGCATTTTTAAAATTATTAAATTAAAACAGCACTTCAAAAATTATTTATATATTTCTATTTAAAATATTTTTCCGTAACAATTAACAATAAATCAAACTTTTTAGAAAATTGAAAAAACATAACAAATCAAATGGATGATACAAAATTTAATCATCCACGGACTTTGAACATATTTGCCCCTTTACACTCCTTAATTTTATACACACTTACATTTCTTATCTGATTTTGATTGAACTTTGTACATGTATACTTTAAAATAAAGAGAAAAATCCTGTCAAGACTTGTTCTGCCAAAACTCAACCCCTCTCCTTCCTTCCACCCCCTTAATTTTTCTTAATGTTCTTTGTAAAAAGCTACAGTCGACACCGTTTGACCGATTACCATCAAAGTTGGCATATACATGTAATTTTTCATGGAGAAGGTTTCTGACTGAAAAAAAAATTAAAAAACCACCCCTCTCGCACTTTACACCCCTTAATTTTATACAAACCTTCATTTCTTATCTGATTTTGATTGAACTTTGCACAAGTATACTTTAAAATAAAGAGAAAAATCCTGTCAAAATTTGGTCTGCCAAAGTCCAACCCCTTTACCTCCTTCTACCCCCTTAATTTTTTTAATGTTCTTTATAAAAAGCTACAGTCGACACCGTTTGACCGATTACCAAGAAAGTTGGCGCTTATATGTACTTTTTCAAGAAGAAGGTTTCTGACCAAAAACCCATTAAACCGCTTAATTTTTATAAAACCCACAGTTTTTATCCAGTTTAGATAGAACTTAGCACACTTTTATTATAAAACAAAGAGAAAAATAATATCAACTTTCAATTTGCAAAAACTGAACCCCTCTCCTCGTTTCCACCCCCATGATTTTGTCAATTTTCTTTTTAAAAAGCTACAGTCGACCCCATTTGAGCGACCTTTATGAAAGTTGTCATACGTATATTTTTTATGGAGAAGATTTCTGACCAAAAAATTCAAAAACTACCCTAGCTCCCCTCTTACACCCCTTAATTTTTATAGAAACCAACATTTTAATCCGATATCGGTGGAACTTCGCATGCGTATACTTTAAAACAAAGAAAAAAAGAAAAATACTGTCCATATTACTTTCACAAAAACGCAAACCCTTTAATTACTGTCAATGTTCTTTATATAAAGCTACAGTTTCTATCTGATTTTTAAGGAAGTATACACATGTATAATTCAAAACAAACAGAAAAATACGCTCTAAATTTGGTTTAGAGAAGCCAAACCCCTCTTCCCCCCTTTCCATCACCTTAATATACAAAGCTACAGTTTCTATCCGATAATGAAGGAAATTCGCACACGTATACTTTAAAATATACACAACAGTTGTGTTTAAATTTGGTTGCAGAAGCTCAACTCCTCTTCCCTTCTACCTCAACCCCTCCTAATTTCCAATGTTCTTCATAAACACCCACAGTTTGTGTCAGATATGGAACACTGTATACTTTAAAAAAAGAAAGAGAAAAATGCTGTCTACTCAAGCTTTACAAAAACCAAACTACTCTTCGCCTCTACACACCTTAAATGTCTTTTATACATTCCTACAGTTTTTATTATCTGACATCAATAGAAATTTACACATGTACACTTTAAATCAGGGGTCCCCAAACTTTTTACCACGTCGACCCCTTGATACTATATTTGCCTTCTTATCGACCCCCACAAGTATTTAATAAAAGCATTAAATCATTTTGGCATTTCTGATGGTAAGCAATAAGGAGGCCTGCATAACAACTCAGCGAAATATTTTATAAAATCCACACAATAAAATTAACAGAAAAACGAGATACTTTCTACTAATACAATAATCTAAAAAAAAATTGGAACAAAACTATGGATAGATGGAATAAATTTCAAATAAAGACCTGCCAAAAAAAACAGTCGGTTGTTGTTCTGTTTTAACTTGTCACATAGCGATGTATCCACCTTCCTAAGGCACTCTTCGGATGAGCCTCTGCAACTATCACCTGTTGACAACCACCTTACCTCAATGAGCAAAAGCACTTGGATGAAAGTTTAATCATTTACTTCACATGACTTCGCAAACAGAAGAGAATTGAGAGGATGGGCTTTATTTTTATTTACTGACCTGACTTTTAGTAGAACATTCCTGTACAGTTTAATTGATCATCTTTAGTATTAATCGACCCCCTTTCGACCCCCCTGTATTAATCGACCCCGGGAGATCTCTCATCGACCCCAAGGGGTCGGTATCGACCACTTTGGGGACCCCTGCTTTAAATCAATCAGAAAAGTCTGTATACATTTCGTATCCCTCTTCCCCTTTATTCCCGCCCCTATTAATTTCCAATGGTCTTTAAAAAAATCCACAGTTTTAAATCCCGTCAAAATCAATTAGTCATGGCAGAATATTCATAAAATAAATGTGTCCTAATGTTTCAACATGTACCTCAGATTTCAACTTGGACCCTATACTTTACGTTGTGAAACCAATTAAAAATCTATATTTTCTATGTGATGCCGGAACAAACAAGTATATTAAAGAGACCGATTAACGCCCAGATGTTACATTTTCGACTATCGGGCGGCAGCTTAAACTGATGTTCGAAATTGAATTCAGGTTCGAAATACAGCCTGGATCAAAATGTAACCTGACATGCCCTAACGCAGCATCCAATTCACTTCGTTCTGGAAGTATTTGGGATAAATAAAGACAGATTATTATTATTTTTTTTGGATAGCAATCGCTTCTACCACTGAGATACCAAGAAGTTCGCAAAATGAGAACTGCTGCGGCATTTTTAAAATACAAAACAAACTATAATACAACTAAAAAGCTAAAAACAAACTAATTGTTTAAAAGAACATAAAAACCGACTTAAAAAAAGCACACTAATTTTATACCGTGTTTAGAAGAAAATAAATATAAATGGAAAAAATTTTACATTACTGTTATTGAAATGTTTACATTGATTAGTTATTTCTGAAATCGGTGCAGCCAAAGCAAGAAAACAAAAAGATAAAAACAATAATTAATAACAATAATATATAAAAATCATGTTACTACTTACCTACAATTAATATTAGAAACATGTTTCAGCAAAACTGAAACATTCTGATGATACGCCGATATACTAACTGTAAAGCGTTTACTGCATGATGCAGCCTACCAACTGACACTGTAGCACCAGAGATATGCCTGAACGACCAACGATTCTGAGCTATAGGTTAAAATCCTGTCTCATTTGTTTAACTAAACTGTCTCCCGCAATAAAAACATCTGCCTCACTACATGCTGTAAAATATTCGGAATTTTTGACTGTACAGCCCATTTCACCTCAAACACCAAATAAAGTTCAGTTATTCGATCTTCGCAATGTGACAACTGGCACCGACTCCAAAAATAACTATTTAATGTAAAAATTTCAATAACAGTAACGTAAAATATTGTCCATTTAGATTTACTTTCTTCTAAGCAAGGTATAAAATTATTTTAAAATTTTTAGTGTAATTTTTTTGAAGGCGGTTTTTATGTTTATAAACAATTATTTTATATGCCTGAAAGTAGTTTAGATACGTTTTGTAAAACGGATTACCTTTTTATAACTTTTGAACGGAACTGACTTTGGTGACTGTTAGCTTAATGTGTAATAATTGTATAATTTGGTTTTGGAAAATATATATAGGTACATTTTTTTGTAATATGGGAATTGGTTTGTATTTCTCCGATTTATAAAAGTTTCTCTAATTTAAATAGTATTTTTTCTTAATTCCTGATGGAAAATTGAAGAATGAATGGTACTGAAAATTAAAGCATTTCTAGTATGTAATTTACATTTACAGAAAGGATTATTTCTCCTTTTAATCATAATAGTTGTAAGAAAACTATTTCAAGTTTTTAGTTTCTAGCGGACTCATATAAACTATTAATAATAAATCTATTATCGGATGATATTATTTATATTGCTCAAATCAAATTATTTTTACAAAGAAACAAAAACAAAACAAACAAAAAACAAAAACAATGAAGCACCACTAACCTCTAGCAATGAAACACCACTAATCTTTAATCCTGAATATACAAAAAAGATGCTTCTTTGCTTTCACCTCAGTTTTTAGTGTTGCACAGTTATGTTTGTTCTAGTAAGCAGAAATGAATATTCAAACGCAGGGAAACAATAATCTGTGCCATTATAATCGTGGTTGGTGTGATTAAAACACTTTTATGTTAGGATAAAGTATTTCAAAGGCAAATTTATATAGAAATTCAGAATAGAACACTATAAAATATTTTCCATCAGACTCTAACCATAAATTTTTTTAGTTCTTGTCTCGTATGAAGACGGTCGTGTTCAGTTCTATTAGCTCATTTGTCCTATGTCTGAGACGTCTTATTAGGGAGGAAGGTTTAATGATGTGTAAGCTAAAGTTCAGACTGGCAACATCAGTTCATTATTCCGTTCGTAGTAGTTTAAAAGTTAAAGAACAGCTTTTAAACTACTATGAACGGAATAGTGAACCGATGTTGCCAAAATACAAAAACACAATCCACGTTGCTACAATATGCTGATATTTAGACCCTTCTCCTTAGCCACAATAATGGGTTTAATTGCGGTGCATTAGGCGAATAAAAACCACAAGAAATCCCGCGTTTATATAGTTTAACAAATATCAGCTTTGCCTTATGTAACTTCTTAAAAAATGAAATCAATCCTTCTCCACTGTATTTCATGATTTTTGGAGTCTCCTCCCTCCTCATCACAAGTGGTCACATTTGTGTGACCTCCACACCCCTGACGTGAAGTAATATATTATGTAATTTTAAATTTAGAAATTATTAAATTAAAACAGAATTTCCAAAATTATTTATATTTTTTAATAAAATTAACAATAAATCAAACATTTTATAAGATTCACAAAACATACCAAATCAAATAAACGATACAAGATTTACTCTTCTTGTGTCAATGAACTTTAAACCTATTTCTTTATACTATTTATGAATGACATAGCATTCACTTCGTTCTCGATTTGGATAATGTTAGGAAAATTCGGTGTGTTAACATCTTCTTCCAACCATATAGCATTATCATCGCGTATCAAACAAAGAACTTCCCTGTCACGTCTAGTTGGAATTTTTTGAGGACAAATCTCCACGATGGAAAAACCTCTTGTTGGCTCTTATGTGATTACTTGTGTTGGTTAGTGGTTTTGTACGTGAAAGATATAAACCACAGATGCCACATTATCGCTTAAATAAGTATGCGGAAGTCAAAGCCTCAAAAGTGTTACTGGCCTATTCAAAGGCAGACGTGAGATACCATAGGTACAGCAAGCGTGAACTCGTGCGACCGTCACGTGCCAAAAAAGTGATACAAATTATGCATGTGACGTCACAAAACTTATGACTCGTCCTCCCCCCTCCCCTTTTTGCCACACGGTGTAACTCTTTGTTGACCTCCTCCCTCCCCTTAACGTGTGACGTAATTTATGGATGGTCCCCGTATTCGTTCACTCAATAGGGAGTGCCCATAAACTACGTGATTTCATTTTGGCCTCCCTTGAATCCCTCTCCCCCCGCGCAACCTGACGTGCCTTTTGCCTCGCCCCCTTCCTCCCCACCTTTTTTCCCTATTAATTCCAGAAGACATTTTTTTACTGTTTTCCCTTAATAGAGTATCGTTAAAATCATTACGTATATAACGAACAACTGATATTTGAGTTATGTACTTGTCTATAACTATAATTATTCTGAATGAAATTTTGACACTAGACATTCTTGCAAATGATAAATTATTGATAAAACCTCTTTCTCAGGTACAGTCAGAGAGACTTTTCTTCTAAAGCTGTTGATAAAAACACACTTTTCTCATTAGGATTGTTTATTAACTGATAAAATGAAACAAACTATACATGTGGCGAAAAAAAACTAAGAATAGCTGCATTTTTTTTCTTTTGCTGCAGTTCTGTCATCTTTCTTTCTATATTACCAGGGAATGATTCTTTGATATGCTTAAAGGATTTCTGCAACTCACTGGTTTCAACAAGCCTCGCAAAGTTCATTATACAGCGCTACTTCACACCACACTTTGAAATTGAAATAACACTTCAGCGAGCACTATGATTAAAGTTTCCCTGAAATTCACTCGATACAACAAAATTATTTTATCAACGAGCAGAGTGGTCACACGCGGCCGACCCTAATCAAAACATCGGTATTTCAAGCCGTCAAAACAATACGAATTGTCACTGCCTTAGAAAATACCGGTGACATTTGTAAGCGCTTTTCAGTCTAGGTACGGTATATGTAATGTTTTTCGAACATTAGTTCAAATGCGCCTGCCGCGTGCAACCCAGCGCTATGACTTCAAGTCACACGCATGCGCAGCACTGTTAATATATATGATATATAAATTACATACGGAGATAATTAAATGACAGAAATAAATATATGTGTATTCTGTACCTTATTTTAAATGTGAAATATAATATGAATGAAAAACTACGTGGCTTTACTAGAAACCCCGCCCCCTCCCTTTCACACGTAACCCAGCGTGGCTTTCTGTTCAACCGCACCCCATTAGATCAAGTCACGTAGTTTATGCACTGTGGAGAGGTTTAAGATTGAGTCCAAGGCTTTATACCCAAGTTAACTCCCGGTTTCGTGGCTATAATTGTTTTATAGATAGAACTAATAAAAAAATCTAACATCAATGTTGGGCTCGTATATCTCATCTAGTTCATTAAGATAGTCTATGTACGTAGGTCGCTTTAATCGTCTCGGCTTCTAACTGGAGCGTGTTAAACTGCGTTCCAATTCATTTCCAGAATCTTGACTGAGGCAGGCGTGCGGAGAGGATTAAGTTGCTTGAAAAGCGCTTAGCGACGTCCGCGCTTAATGCAGGCAGGCTGCCAGGCTGTACAGCCCTCGGCGGCCGACCCGACTACAACAACAAATCAATTAACCGGGGTGAGTTCCTTCAGTCCCGTCTTCGTCCCTGTTTGTTTATCCTCCTTTCCGGAAGCTCCACTCCGTCTCTCTATTCATTACCCGCGCCGCTACGAGAGGAGAGGAAAGAGAAGAGCCTCAGTTTGTTTACTTAATTAACGCTTGTTTTAATTAACGCAACATTGTCAGCACTTGCAGCGAGTACAGGCGAGCGCTAAAGTTCGGCAACTGATGCCAGCAGTGCCACAGGCGACCAAAGCAAATTCGCTGGACAGCGCGACTCGGCCCAGATGACAATTCTCTCTTCTGTTCAAATGGCGTTCAAATAAATAAAAACCCTTATTGTTCTAATAAGCAGCTTACTGTCACGTCTTATAATTATCTTATAATACTCCCTTTTAAACACACCACAGTCAGCCTGAGAAAATTTTATTTGGTAATAGAAAATTGTATGTGTGGTAAAAACCGAGCCACCAAGTCATAGCACCAAAGCGAGCAAAGATTCTTAAAGAGAGACTTCTCTCCTTTCCAATATCATATTTAATTATAAATTAGCTCAACCAAAGTCAACCTCCATATTAACATGTATTGTTCAAGCTTGTAGTGTCCCTCTCTGTATATCTCTGGGATTAACTACTTTATAAACAGTTTACTGATTAATACAAAATAAATGATGTTGGTGGGGTTCTCTTCCGAGGTGGTCCTTCACATTAATACAAGTGAAACATGAATTACTAATGAGAAACATACTGATTTTATTGATTTTATACATAGAAAGCAAAGTTATTTCGGAGAAACAATTACTTGAATGGGTAAATGGTTGTTCCCTCTTTGGTACTGGAATTTACAGTTCTTTAATTTTGTTGGAGCTCGTTGTGGTCTCTGTAGACGATTGCGTTACCGTAATGTTGAGCAGCGCAATGAGAAGAGTCGTGTCGGTGACCCGCGACTAGGGCTGTGTCGACGACCGCGGCGACGGGGCTTGCAGAGCTGCGTCGTGTTTCGGCAGACCAGGTAGTCGACCCGCTGAGCGAAGGGTGGAGTGGCGTCTGGAGTCTCTCCTCCGCGACAGCCGGCAGCTCGTCCTCGACCCTGGGGACCTCAGCAATGTGTCCTCAGTAGTGCAGATCGCCCGCTGCTGTCTGCTCGCGTCGAACCAGAGTCCCTCTCGTCCAGTCTCCGCCGGTCCGACATCAAGTCCTCCTCCGTCCATTCTGCCTTCCTCGTAGACTCGCCTTGGGCGGAGTTCGTTCCTCTTCTCTCTCCCGATTGGTCGAATATATAATAAAAAAAAACAAAAATATCAGCAACCAGCGAGAATGAATTCCATTGGCTGGGATAACCCCACCACCAGCGTCATTTTCTTGGTAGGTCACCCCCCTCCATATAACCATAGTCTCTGTGGGCTGCACTTCTTAAGAACAAACAGTTTATTGTTAAAGAATGTTTCTTCGCCAGCGACGTCTGCGAAATGTCTGACAGCTCGGCTGGAACATTTTATGATTGGGGCTCTCAAAGAAACCTTTCATTCGTCGAACATCCACACAGGGGAGCTCACAATGTAACACTGTGTCCATTGTTTTAAACAAACCTCTACTATATCCGAGAAGCTCTCCATCACTTCAGTAAATTAATGCCCCAAAACACTCAGTAACACAAGGGAAGTCTGTTATTTTGAACGTCAACCAGACCTCAATAAAGTACATTCTTTATTACTCACTAGCCTGTCCACTAGGTTACAACCATTATCCTTTCTATGACAAGTAATAATATTAAACATTCCTCATGATAACCTTGTCGGTCGAGAACCGGACTCAAATCAAATGATATGAACTTATGTAAATTAAATACATTATGGTAATAACACTACTGGATCTAACAACAACATTTCTTGTTACTGATAAATAATGAGATCTACAGAATGGGACATCTCATTTACCCACGTTCCCGGTTTTTCAAAAATTGCTTTATCAATTTTTGAAAGTTCTTGATTCTTTATTAAAATATTCCTCTTAAAAAAATACTACAATGCGAATCTAAACATTCCCGAACATGATACTAGTGTTTATTCATCTAGCGGGGTGAATCGTCTGTCATTAGCTCAGGTTTGTCACACATTCATACCACAATATTGCTATAGATCTAAATCTACTTAAATAAAACACATAGTTAAGTTCTTACCTATTCTAAATATGAACTTATTCTATAAAATTAAATGATCTTTGTTCATTCCTTTCAACAACGCTACAGAAACAGTTCAACGCTATTTCAGTAAACATTAACGTGAGTGCAGATAAGATGAAATGACTACCATTTCTAAAAACTCAACTTTAGTGATAAATATCTTTAAGAAATCGTTTTCTGTCTTTGCAATATATTGTTAGATGTGAAACTTGATCTCACACGAAAAGGGGAATTAGTTAGCTAGCATGCAATTACTCCACAAGTTAAGCATCATATTTTCTGATGTCCACGGTACATTTATTAGACGTACTTTGCGAAGCGCTAGACGTAGAACTGCGTATTTGCGTATTCCTGTCTGACTATAACACTTACTGTATCTCAGCTACGAACATGATGCGACTTTCCATTCGCAAATTAATTCTCTCTCACTCAGAGAATTCATGACATTTATCGTCATTACAAAGTGAAACGAAAGGTATCAACCTTCGTTCCTTTAAGCAACACAGAACGCTAGAAATGCACAACGCTCGCTAATCATGGTCTTACCTTATTTGCCATGTAGAACATGCTGAAGGCATCTAGACCTAAGCGTCCGTAGCTTACTCAATAACATTGCACCATTTTTTTTTTATTATTACCATGGGCAAGTAAATCAGACACAGGAAACATGTACGCTTTGCTCAGTTCTAAATCCTACTCTCCGTTTTATACCACATTTTACTTCGCCCGTCATAATACTCTCGATTGTTATTCACTGCTACTAGCTTTGGTGTTGTCAGATAAATTATTTATTAATCTACTTCCTTTCCCTGCATGTCTTGCAAATTTAAATGACTGATTGACCTTGTGAACCACACGCCTTATTTACAATACTGCTACCAATTTCTGGAATTACACGATTCAAATCCCTAATCCGTGAACAATATTAATTCACAAAACTGTGATGCTACTGTGCATTACTGTCCTTCGAACACATGATTAACGTTAGACGAAGTTGTTTCTTTGAACAGAAAATCTTTTTAAAGATCATCCCACTATCTCTGCTTACTGAATTTTATTACCGGAATGAAACATCGATTTCTACTGTTGCCTCATAAAAGAGCAAATGATTCCCTTTTATTTTCGGGTACAGCGTTTCTTTAATCTACTGGAGATACGTAACACAGCAAATCATAAAATCTGCAGCTAATTCATAAATGCAACAAATTTACTCTTTCTTCCAAAGAAAATTATATAATTTTTCGATTCTCTGCATCTACAAAGAATATTAATATCACTCACTTTCGAGTATATTCCTAGCAACTATCTAGAACTAAACTTAAAATCCTTAGTTGCTTAATCATATAAATTTATGTATCAATGTCACATGTACGAGCTCAAAACATCATGAATCACCAGATCATATTTTACAGGTGCACAAAACCAAGGAATCTTGATTCTATAAACCTCTTTAATCTACCATGAACTACCTGAAACCATTTCTCACATTCTGAGACTCTTCCGCCAGAAGTATTTCCACATCCGGACACACTGTGCCAAACAGAAAAATTTTCGGACCTCTTACTGATTTTCCTACATTTTTGCAATTTCAATAGCATTGAAATAACCTTGCAATAAGCGAATGCGTGTAAAAATTCTGACTGTTTGGTTTGTTGGACAACTATGAATACGGAAAAACTCGCATTCAGAGATTTTTCCATCCACGCTTACACAAGGTGATTCCTTATTATTCAAAGAATTTTGTTTGCCTGTTCGGCTCGCAAACGAAATCATGGATACAGCAGGTGTCATCGCATTTTCCACTAAATTTACATACTGCGAGTCTTTTCTTTCTCTGCCAAAAACCAATACTTTACTTGCTAGAGGAAACCCTTTCTTTGATACGAATGCAACACTAATGTAATCCTGATTAACCATTTTTCTCGATTTCATCACAATCTTCGGACTGCTATACACAGTTGGGATAACTGCACTGACTTTGGCAAACGATTCGCTCGTGACAAGAATGAGAGTGTCTGTCTGCTGACATTCACGTTCAATGCCTGTTTCTAGTGACTGAACGTCGTAATTTTCCGCTTCCCGAAAGCTTTCTTCTCCGATGCCTGCACAAATTGAGTCGGTATTCTCAAAATTGTTTATTTCCTTAGTGAAACTTGAAAATTCTTCCCTCACTATTGAGCGAACTTCCGACTTCAAATCTGCTTTCAACTCAGCAAACTCTCCTCTGACAGTTTTCATTTGAGAAGTCATTTTACCTAATTTTTGATCAATTGCGTCACACCGCGAATCTATTCCTTCCAAACGCGAATCTACTCTTTCCATTTGTGACTTCACTTCTGTTCGAAAATCATCCACCTGTGATTTTATTTCAGTTCGAAAATCATGGACTTGTGATTTTATTTCAGTTCGAAAATCATGGACTTGTGATTTTATTTCGGACTGCATGCCTCTCAAAAAATCCATTATTGATCCCAAAGTTATCGGTTGCAATTCAGCAACAGTTTCTTCCCGTGAATTTAAGTTATCGGTTGGTAATAACGAATCTACAACTTCGTGTATTTCGGATTGATCAACCGGTTCGACTCCAACACTTGTCCCCGGTAACACAGAATTTTCCTCGGCATTCATATTGATGATCCTATTCCTTAATCGCATTAATGTAAACATGGACTTCAAAATAATACAGAATTTATCACAACAAGCAATGAAATTAACACAGCAACAGAAAACACGGCTCATATACGAAACAATTGTAATCAATCCGGCATACCATAAGAAATTACAACATAACCCCACGTCGAATCACAATAAAGCAAGACAAACGAATGAAACAACGCCGCATTGCAACGAACATACCACAACAAATTTCAATGAAACCAATATACCATCAGAAAACTCAATACATTAAGACACAACAAAATGTGATAAAACAAACGAAATAATTGACACAACATCTGAACACCGGACTGCATTAAGATGAAGCTGGAAAGAAAATACACACTGTATATTCTACAAGCTCCACAAAAGGAAAACAAACAGAAAATACAAGAAACACAAATCATTCACTCCGCCAAGACAGAAGTTCACCTGCTTCGCCATCTGAAATTAGCTGACATGCATATCCAAGCATTAACTAAATATCTCATGAAGTGAGAAAAAATTAAACTAAACAAAACAAGCTCCAATAAAAATTTTGAATTCAACTTGAGGGTTAAAATGTGAATTTTGACCATCGGAAGCCACGAGTTGGGCGCCAATTATGTAGTGTCCCTCTCTGTATATCTCTGGGATTAACTACTTTATAAACAGTTTACTGATTAATACAAAATAAATGATTGTTGGTGGGGTTCTCTTCCGAGGTGGTCCTTCACATTAATACCAGTGAAACATGAATTACTAATGAGAAACATACTGATTTTATTGATTTTATACATAGAAAGCAAAGTTATTTCGGAGAAACAATTACTTGAATGGGTAAATGGTTGTTCCCTCTTTGGTACTGGAATTTACAGTTCTTTAATTTTGTTGGAGCTCGTTGTGGTCTCTGTAGACGATTGCGTTACCGTAATGTTGAGCAGCGCAATGAGAAGAGTCGTGTCGGTGACCCGCGACTAGGGCTGTGTCGACGACCGCGGTGACGGGGCTTGCAGAGCTGCGTCGTGTTTCGGCAGGCCAGGTAGTCGACCCGCTGAGCGAAGGGTGGAGTGGCGTCTGGAGTCTCTCCTCCGCGACAGCCGGCAGCTCGTCCTCGACCCTGGGGACCTCAGCAATGTGTCCTCAGTAGCGCAGATCGCCCGCTGCTGTCTGCTCGCGTCGAACCAGAGTCCCTCTCGTCCAGTCTCCGCCGGTCCGACATCAAGTCCTCCTCCGTCCATTCTGCCTTCCTCGTAGACTCGCCTTGGGCGGAGTTCGTTCCTCTTCTCTCTCCCGATTGGTCGAATATATAATAAAAAAAAACAAAAATATCAGCAACCAGCGAGAATGAATTCCATTGGCTGGGATAACCCCACCACCAGCGTCATTTTCTTGGTAGGTCACCCCCCTCCATATAACCATAGTCTCTGTGGGCTGCACTTCTTAAGAACAAACAGTTTATTGTTAAAGAATGTTTCTTCGCCAGCGACGTCTGCGAAATGTCTGACAGCTCGGCTGGAACATTTTATGATTGGGGCTCTCAAAGAAACCTTTCATTCGTCGAACATCCACACAGGGGAGCTCACAATGTAACACTGTGTCCATTGTTTTAAACAAACCTCTACTATATCCGAGAAGCTCTCCATCACTTCAGTAAATTAATGCCCCAAAACACTCAGTAACACAAGGGAAGTCTGTTATTTTGAACGTCAACCAGACCTCAATAAAGTACATTCTTTATTACTCACTAGCCTGTCCACTAGGTTACAACCATTATCCTTTCTATGACAAGTAATAATATTAAACATTCCTCATGATAACCTTGTCGGTCGAGAACCGGACTCAAATCAAATGATATGAACTTATGTAAATTAAATACATTATGGTAATAACACTACTGGATCTAACAACAACATTTCTTGTTACTGATAAATAATGAGATCTACAGAATGGGACATCTCAAGCTTGTTAATTTAAGGAACGAGAGATGCGTACAAACCTTATTAACAAGTATTACATTAGATTATGTATATAAGTTTTGATTCCACCTGGTAACATTTTCTGAGATCTTGAAAGGATGATTACTTAGCGTCGCAAAGGTTCACACAATTTATAGTATCATGGTAGTTACTATTTCACTTAAATTTCAAAATACACTAATTATAAAGAGTTATATAGAACAAAATAAATTTACTGAACATGAATGAAATCTACGAATAATTGTATTGTTTGATTAAACCCAGTTGAGATTAGGCTTGCTGAAGTCCGATTATTAGCATTTATCATAAAGAATATTATGAAATCCTTTTACTATATGTAGTAACTGTGGTAGCGGATCTGACTTGAGTTACTTTCATGACCAGTCCAACAATTTTTCTTGACATCAAATTGAGCTTTCAAAAACAAAATTAATCGGTTAAATTATACAAAGGTAATCCATTTTATTGGCTTGTTTTGCTTGTTTTGCATTCTAACAAGCTTACATGATTGGTATTGCCGCATTGATTGGGCTGTTCAGATTAATACTTATATTTACGCTCCATTACTCAGTGGATGATGTTAAGGAATAGCAGAATATAAAAGAAATGCATAGAGAGGGAAACTTGTGAAGCTGTAACGAAGGAAAAGAGGTATAGGAAAAGGAAGGGATTGAGATTATGAAATGATTGTATAGCGAAGGCAGTAAAATAAAAAGAAAAAGAATATAGGAAATCCCCATAAAATAAAAGGCAAGAAGCAAAAGAAGAATAAATTCAAAAGAACTAACGTCAAAGAGGTAATCAGATCTGCTCATTGCTATTCGTGGGACAGATTTATAACTTGTATAGAAAATGGCATACATCGAAGACAAGACATTGCATATAAAGCGTCAAGACATTTAAATAAAACAGAGAAGTTGAAGATTAATAAACAACAATGGTAGGAATACTACTGTATAGGAACTTCTGGTACACAGATATCCCAGGGCCCTGGAAAACAACAGAGGTAATATCTATCTTTAAAAGAAGACAGAGAAATGAATGTAAAAATTATAGAGGCAACGAGTGTTGTTCATACAATATTCGCAAAAATAATTAATGCCAGACTGAAAATCATAGCAGAAGTCAAAATAAAAGAGGAACGAGTAGGGTTCCGGAAGGGAGGGTCATGCAATGATAACATCTCTAGGATTAAGAGAATTCTAGAAAAGAGGTGTGAAGTCAATATGGAAACTCATACAGCTTTCGTTTACCTTGAAAAAGCTTTTGAAAGTGTGGATAGACGCAAAATGTGGGGCATAATCACCAAATACGGATACCCTGGGCATTTAACTGGAGTAATCAGAAGTTTTTATGAAGATACAAAAATAACAATAAATACTGGCCAGAAGAAAACTGAAGAAATATTGATTAACAAAGGCCTTAAACAACGCGGCTGCTTGTCTTTAACTCTAGATATATGTTGATAGCCTTATTAAAAATTAGAAACATATTGTCCACCTGGGAATACAGTTGAAGAAGAATAAATATCTAAATGTACTCCATCTTGCAGATGATTTAACAATACTACAAGAAAGTGAAGAGAAACTACAAAGAGAATTATATAAACTACATCAATTAGCAGCAAAAAATGTAGCCACCAGATGTCCTTAAAAAAAACTGATGGCTCATTACGGTAAACACCCCAGTTGCTCTAAAATAGTAACTGTCGACACTGAAATCAGTTATGAAATAGATCAACAACAACAAATTTCAATCAGTATGTAGGAAAATAAATAGAGCACTTCAGAATAAAACAATAAAAGACACAAAAATGAAATTCTATAAGGCGAAGGCTGCCCCTACTCTGCTGTATGGAAGTGAATCTTGGATAACTAAATTAAAAGATTAGAGTAAAATTCAGGCGACAGAAATGAGATTTCTTAGGATGGTAAAAGCCTGCACTAAACAAGAGCATATAAAAAATGAAGAAATCTAGGAAGAATTTTGTATATGCAATATAAATGATACATTATCCTCATTAAATTTGAAGTGGAATTATTTTCAATACATACACTGAGTTTTACACAACATTAAACTTTTCTTTACTAACAGAAAATAAATTAATACAAAGAATGATGGAGGAAACGTATTGAAAGATTGGAAGAAGAAATATTCCACTTCTGGCGCAGCAATACAAACCAGTGGGACGCTTGGTAGACCTAGGAAGACAAGATGTAAAAGTGCAATTTGAACACGGAACAGGCATTAATGCCTAATCCTTGAAGTGAAGAAGAAGAATAAGAAGAATATTTACTCTCAATTATACGCACTTCACTTATAGATCATCTGTAGTGACATTTTACTTTCTTCGTGTTTGACAGTTTTAAGCAATTATGTACTAATCGCAAACGTGTTTATTTCCAGACTTCGTGTAAGTATGCATATGTGTCACAGATTTGTGCAACTGAGACAAATATACTTAATTTATATGTATAAAGATGAATGTATGTATGTTTGTTTGTTTGTTCTTCATACAAATCCACAGTTTCCATCCGATCTCGATGAAACTTTTCACACTTATCCTTTGAAACAAGGAGAAAAATACTGTCTACATTTGGTTGAAAAATTATCTGTATTAATAACACATGTTGTCTTATAATTTCGAAAAATTACTGAACGGCGATCGACAGACGCGTTGGATATGGAGGTCTCTGTGCTGTTTTTCCATATAGTGGTCAGGTAGCTCAGTGGTTAAAGAGCTTGCTTACTAATGTTTGGGTCGTGGTCGCCAGTTAAAATCTCCGTGGATGCTAAGATGTTTAAAAATTGTTTTTGACCGTAGGAGTCACACCTGGGCCGTCGGTTATTCGGATTGAATGTAAAACTGTAGATATCACAAAGTTAAGGGTGCAATGCGAGGCAAATCGTAGATAGTCTTGCAAAGCTGTAGGTGTACACTTTTTTTACGTTATATTAATCCCTCAGGGGTGATTCGCAGTCAGTGCGTGTGACATATGCAGTAATAATACTATAAATGCGGAAGTAAGTCTCTGTCTTTTGTTACGTTTTTACAACTAAATGCCTATACCAATATTGACGGAATTTTACAAGAAAATCTGTTGGGAGGCCATTTTTTTTCGGTATAAATAACAGTTGTAATCACGAAATTTTGAGAACTTATCCAATGGTGACAGAGAGACGGATGTGTGTGTTAGTCTGTAATGTTACTTCGCTTGCTCAAGCTATGCTTCTCGTGCATTATGTTAGTGTATAATCTACTATATAATTTCGTAAGGTCACTCACTCACCTCGATATCTATTGGCTGGAGAACGGTGTCACGTGTCAGCCTTCGCTCGCAAAACAGCGAACAGATATACCATTAGATGGAATTCGTCGTTTAATAACTAAGCAATTAATTGGAATAATATATTCATTAAGTTTTCTTTTCATAGCGTTTCATATTTTTTTAAAATAAATTTTGCGTCTGAAAAAAACGTGGATCTGCTTTTCAGGAATATGTTACTAATTAAAGCAACTTAAAAAACTTAAAAAAAATTAAATTACTCATAGTCTCTGCTGTAACCACAAATGCCAATTGTCATTTCGACTTAGGATAAATTTCAGTTTAGTTACAACTTTCACTAATGTTGTTGCTTGATCAAAATTTATGCATTATTGTTTATTTGTTTTTTAGACATTTTACTGACCACTTTCGTTATTGGTCTTTATTCGCTGTATGTGGGTTATTAGGTTATTTTAAGTGAACATCAGACCAAATGTGTCACCGAATCGACTATTCTGGCATCTTATTTCTACGGAGTTGCTCAACTGTTTCATAATGTTGGATGTGTATTAAGTTCTCTGGTCATCACAGATACTATGACCAATGCTTACATTATGAGTGCAATGAAGTCTTCACTCGTGAAGACTTCATTGCAGTCGTACGCCGGGCAGAGCCGGCGCTAGGATTTTGGGGCCCGGGGTAAGCGTTCTTAGCAGTGAATCAGTTTACACGATAGCGTGATCGTTCCAGTCCATGGTTAATACCTACCTCTATTATTGCTTCTGAGTTCTTCAAGCTCAAGAGATTTTATTCATCCTAAGGGTGAAACACAAGTTTATATTTGGCCAAATCATAATCTTTCATCGTAAAAACTGGAACTATTCTAGACCCGTGACGATACGCATAAAACAGTCACGGGCTGTCACGGGCTTACACTAGTTTGTTAATAAATTTCGTTTAGAGAAAAAACGTATTTTTTATCACAGATGTCGACTTTTTCTGTCCTTTTAGTTTGTGTCTGCTTAAATGTTTCTGGCACCAGTTTATTTTGCCTTCTTTTTTGACATGCCTTGCGGGCGTAAACTGGCCTAAGTTGTAGCTCTAGCAGAGCACGAGCAGCTAAAGTTATTAGAACCCAAGAATCGAATGCTCATGCTGAAGAAAGAAGAAAAGTCCAAGCTGAAATAAAGCTGCCCTTAGTTAACAACCCCCCCCCCCCCCACATATCCTCTCAAATTCGTTCATTTTTATGTTTTTAAATATGTTGGAAATTGATTCTCTTCAAGAGACAGGTTCGATGGTAGAATGATATAGTAATGCCTTTCCGGTCATATTATGCCAACTCGGTGTTGTTTGGGACCAATCCTTCGCTACCAACAACTTTCTATATTCAATTCTGGCAAAGAAATTCTTAATCCACGTGTACGATTTCGCGGGTAACAGCTAGTACGTTATAATTGAATTCTTATTATAATTTTTATTCAACGCAGTAATTGTAGCAATAATTTGATTTGAACGAAATTTAATTTGTACCACTGCTTTAGGTACCATAGAGCAAAAGTTGTTGATGAAATTATTTTATGGGATTTATGAAATTGTCGCTACACGTGTCTCGTGAAAATGGTTGATTTAAAATGTTTAACTTCCTAATTAATTTAGTTAAAAGCAAGTGTGGATAGCGTAGTTTCAGTGAAGCGGTTGGTACCCAAACCGTCTGCATCCTGTTCAGCATAATGCTGAGTCTAGATACTTTTCGACGACACGATCAGCGCCTTAAGAACCGGTTGTTTTCCAGATTTAAGCTAGTCGGAGTTAAATTTGGGTTGAAATGACCTTACAATCAGTCCCACTAATCAGTCTCTTGATCGGGTAAAAGTATCTCTTCTAGACTGGAAAGATTAAAGGTATTTTAAACAAATACCTCTTGCAGAGCTCAGTTATTCTCACTCTATGGCCTAATCACCGTTATTATCTGCTGCAGTTCACGGAAGCAGCTAACGGTCGCCAGTAGGGTAGTGACTAACAGGCTACCAAAAAGAAGATGAAAAAAGACTTCTAAAGATATGGGGAAACATGGTTTCGATGTTAATCGTTCTCTTAGTAGCTACTATTCTTTTTCCTTACTCGTTATCAGTTATCGATATAGTGTAACACTCTGCAATCAGATGCATTATGTATGAATAAAATTTGCATAGGTCATGTGAGTTGAGAAATACAATACATTCTGATCGGTGCCTTCGGGGCCCCGTAGGCTTCAAGCGAGTGGGCATGCGACAGACTTTTTTTTAGCCACTTTTCGATACGGAGAAATGGAATGAGCCAGAGGTGACCGCTTTGCCGATTGACCACTATTCGCCGATAACGATCCTAAAAACAAACCCCTTCAATATCAGATTTCAACTGACATAGCAAAATTTTGCTGGGGTGAGCGTGAGAATCGTTAGGAGGCATCCATTAATTACGTGAGATGTTTTTCCGGATTTCCGGACACCCACCTCCCCCTGTTGTAAGATTTGGTGTGATCTTGTTGGACCCCCTCCCCCTCCCCCCCTTAGACGACTTGAGAAATTTTGACGGGACCCCCCCACGCTCCCTTCCACTACTAATCTACCTCATAGTTTTTTTTAGCTCTCCTGCTTCCTAGAGCTACCTCACGTAATTAATGGACGCGCCCTTACCGAAGTAGTTAACTACTTAGGTCTTTTTTTACGCGACATATATAGTTTGTTATATTTTATCAATTAGTAAAGGATAATGATTTTACTAAAACTTCTAGAAGAAAAGAGTCCCTAGAATAAAATGATCATTTCATTCATAATATTTGTAATAATGATAGAAAAGTATATAAAGCAAATATCGTCCCGTTCATTATACACGCAATAATGAGGAAACAGCACAAAATGTCTTTTGGAATTAATCGGAAAAAATGAGGGCCGGCGTTAGGGGGGGGAGGGGGTAAGCGGGTCAAAAGTACCCGGGCCCGCCGGCTGATGGGGGCCCGATCACCGACTATAGGGGCCCTCAGGCCATGAAGCGAAGAATACGTCCATTGTCACCTGGCCATTTTGTAGAGCTAAAAAAAATTCTCCCATTTTACCCCGGGTCAGAAATTCCTAGTGCCGGCCCTGGGAGGGGGTTAAGGCAAAGGTAACGTCAGGCTACGTGGAAGCAAGAGGGGTTCAAAAAAGGGTCAAAAGGGTACCTCGTAGTTTATGGACGCTTCCTTGAGAGTGCAAAACTAGAATATGACCAGGACCGTGACGTCGTGCAGCCCAATGCGAGATGCCACCCGCGGCAAAGAATAATTTAGCCATGCATCAGAAAAAGCGGAACAATATTTTCTTCTATACAGTTATGTCAGAAATCTACACTCGTAAGTCAGCTCCAGACGAGAGCGGAATTCTTAGGTCAGTTCCAGGAGTTGGACTTTTCAAGTTGACCGAATGGACAGATATCAAATCAGCTCCAGTGTGTTGGCTTTATCACTTCGTTTCCAGAAGTAACACGACTTTAAAGTTAGCTATTCGGGTGGACAGAATTGTCAGCTCACATTCGAGTATGCATTGGGAAAAATCAACATTATATCCGGGACATCGGCTGAACAAGTCTGGTGCCAGGACATATATAGTGTAACTAGCCTCGTACCCGCGACTTCGTACGCGTGGATTAAGAATTTTTTTTGCCAGAATTAAATATAGTAAGTTGTTGGTAACGAAGGATTAGTCCCAAACAATATCGAGTCGGCATAATATAACAGGAAAGCTATCGCTATATCATTCTACCGTCGAACCTGCCTCTTGAAGAGAATTAATTTCCAACATAATTCTTTCACTATTCGATAAGATCTCAAAATTTCGTGACTACAACTGTTAATCATACTGGAAAAAATATCCTGTGCCCTTCATACACATTTCCTTATAAAATTACATCACAACGATATAGCCATTTAGTCGTCAAAACGTAACAAAATGACAGAGACTTACTTCCGTATTTATAATAATATTACTGTGGTTCACACTCACACACTGACTGTGAACAACACCTGAGGGATCATTATAACGTAAAAAAGTGTACACCTACAACATTGCAAGACTACCTACGATTTGCCTCGCATTGCGCCCCTAACTTTCTAATATCTACAGTTTAACATTCAATCCGAATAACCTACTACCCAGGCCTGACTCTTACGATGAAAAACAGTTTTTAAAAATCTGATCCCCGACGGAGATTTCAACCAGAGACCACGACGTTCGTAAGCAAGCTCTTTAGCCACTGAGCTTCCAGCTCACTACACGGAAACACGGTCTGAAGACGTGCATATCCAACGTGTCTGTCTATCGCCGTATTTCCAAGTTATGAGAATCAATTGCCAACATATTTCTGTCACCATTCGATAAGGTCTCAAAATTACGTGACTACAACTGTTAATCACACTGCAAACAATATCCTGTGCCCTTCATACAGATTTTCTTATAAAATTCCATCACAACGATATAGCCAATTGGGAGTCATAACGTATCAAAAAGACAGAGACTAACATCCCTAATTATAATAATATTACTGTGGTTCACACTTACACACTGACTGCGAACAAAACCTGAGGGAACATTATAACGTAAAAGAGTACACACCTACAACATTGCAAGAATACCTACGATTTGCCTCGCATTGCACCCCTAACTTTCTAATATCTACGTTTCAACATTCAATCCGAATAACCTACGGCCCAGGCCTGACTCTTACGATGAAAAACAATTTTTAAAAATCATATCCCCGACGGAGATTCGAACCGGAGACCATGACGTTCGTAAGCCAGCGCTTTAGCCACTCAGCTGCCAGGCCACTACGCGGAAACTCGGTACGGAGTCGCCACATCCAAAGTGTCTGTCTACCGCCATGTTTCGAAGTTATGAGACAAATGTGTTATTTATACAGATAATTTTTCAACCAAATGTAGACAGTATTTTTCTCCTTGTTTCAAAGGATAAGTGTGCAAAGTTTCATCGAAAACGGATAAAAACTGTGGATTTGTATGAAGACCAAACAAACCAACAAAAGAAAAAAACCAAACAAACAAACATACATTCATCTCTATATATAAAGATTATTGTGGTTCACACTTACACACTGACTGCAAACAAAACCTGAGGGATCATTATAACGTAAAAGAGTATACACCTACAACATTGCAAGAATACCTACGATTTGCCTCGCATTGCACCCCTAACTTTTAATATCTACGGTTTAACATTCAATCCGAATAACCTACGGCCCAGGCCTGACTCTTACGATGAAAAACAATTTTTAAAAATCTTATACCCGACGGAGATTCGAACCGGAGACCATGACGCTCGTAAGCCAGCGCTTTAGCCACTCAGCTGCCAGGCCACTACGCGGAAACTCGGTACGGAGTCGTCCACATCCAAAGTGTCTGTCTACCGCCATATTTCGAAGTTAAGAGACAAATGTGTTATTTATACAGATAATTTTTCAACCAAATGTAGACAGTATTTTTCTCCATGTTTCAAAGGATAAGTGTGCAAAGTTTCATCGAGAACGGATAAAAACTGTGGATTTGTATGAAGAACAAACAAACCAACAAACCAACAAACAAACAAACAAACATACATTCATCTTTATATATAAAGATTGCCCGTGTCAAGGCCGCCTTTCACTGACGTGTAAGTGTCTCTCGTCCAGTGACAGGATGCTACGCTGAGCCATGGAGTTCGATATCACAATTCATCAGTGCTGTATGGAGACCAAGTGCGAGAGGCGATTAATAGTGCGTATCACGAAGAACAATCACGAAGAACAGACCAGTAACTGCCCTGAGAGTAAGAGATCAATTATAAAGCTAACCATTATATTTTTGCCATTTGGATAAAACATTATTATATTGTGAACAAACAATCAATCTTTGAACCTGCACCTCCCATAACTAATAATAACTAATTATAATCTATTAATATAAAACGCCAACTGTCACGTATGACGTCACCTGTCACGGCATGACGTCAGTCTATGACGTCGCCCTATGACGTCACGCTTATCGTCCGATTTACGATCAGATATGTTCTTATAGGTTATAAATAGATGTTATTTAGTAACAGTTCTATTTAGCTCAGCATCAGTAACTAAATTAATTGTCAGAATACTGAAAGAAAAGTACGTATTTCGTATAAATTGACATAATAATTATTAGTTTCTTATATTTATTTAATATTTGTTTGTGGTGAAGGTATTCGTTATAATCTTTGGCTATAGATATGTAAGATAAAACGTTTGACTTTAAATAGAGCATAACTAATTTTTTTAATTAATGTCCTGTTAGTTAAATCATTACTTCGTTTGAACGAAAGCTGTTCCACACTCATCGCAAACTGTACAACTTAGACTACAATTAATCTAATATTACCAGGCAAGAGGAATTATTTAAATAAAATTGTTTTAATTAGTGTCCTGTTAGTTAAATCATTACTTCGTTTGAACGAAAGCTGTTCCACACTCATCGCAATCTATACAACCTAGACTACAATTAATCTAAAATTACGGGGCAAGACGTAAGTTTTCATATTTTTATTAATTTCCTTTGCTTTTACTGATGACATGTTTCAGCCGTATGTAACTGCATAGGCATTCAACCATAGTAATACCGATCTGAATCACGGATAACGTGAAACACCCGTGAAGATTTTTGATTTAGTTTATATCGCGATGAATCATTGCCATTAAAGTATGATAAGTACATGTATTAATATGTGTATAACTGAGATATTGTTTCTCTGGAGGCGTGTTTAGCGTAGCATGTGGTTAGAGGATTCTACGATAACCGTTGAGCCGCAATTTGATGATGGATTCTTATATAACTCGACGAAAAAAATTGAAGTAGAGAATAAAACTTTTTGATATCTCACTTAGTTTTAGAGATTTTTACGTATCTCAAAATTGACGTGGTTAGGTTGAAATGCGGCCTGGACCAGAAGAAAAATTTCGCTATTCCCAAATTTGATGATGAAATCTAATGTAACTCGAAGAGACAAAACAAAAATAAGGAATACATTTTTTTCATATCTCTCTTAGTTCTCGAAATATTGTAACTCAGAGGTGAGGAAGTTAGGGTGAGATATGGCCTGGACCAGAAAAAAATCACCTAAACCACTATATCTACACGGTAGAAATGCACTATAAGTGTTTTATTTCCTTCCTTGTTGTTGTTAGGTTGAAATACTGACTGGACTAGAAGAAACGTCACCAAAAGCACAAGGAACTATAGGGAACCTATACCTGATTTTTAATATGCTATATCTCGAAAACCAAGAAAGGTATCAAAACATTATATTCTTTATTTTCAATTTGTTTCGTCGAGTTCTATAATAATTCATTATCAGACGGTAATGATTGAACTGTCTGTGGTTAGATTGACATACAACCTGGACCAGGATATCAACAGAAACATATTGTTACAGCGCAAGGCAATAGGAATTAAATTATGATTTATTTTTTTTGTATTTGTTTAAGCAATTGCTAAGAAATGAATTGCCAGAACACTGAAAGAAAAGTATGTATTTCGTTTAAATTGGCATATTGATTTTTTTTTACTGAAATCATTACTTGGTTTGAATGAAAGAAATTCCAAATCGATGGCGATCTATGCATGCTAACCACAGTTAAAACTAATATTATGTGGCATAACATAAGTTGTTAAGATTTATTTTAGTATCCTTCGTTTTCACTGTGGACATTATTTCAACCGCATGTAAGCTATGTCATCTGTTAAAACATCGATCTTCATCACAGATAATAAAAAAAAAGATGTAAAAATACTTGAAGAATTTGGATCAAGTTTATATCGCGATTCATAATGACACTGAAATGCGATACAGGGAATATACGAGGGCTGTCTAAAAAGTATCCGACCTTTGGCCAGAAAAAATATTTCGAATACCTGACGGAGTTAGGACCCTAATCCCCTTCAAAGTAGGCCACTTGTGCTTGCACACACTTAGCCCACCGATCCTTCCACTGCTGGAAACACTTCTGGAAGTCTTCTTTTGGAATGGTGTTCAGCTCCGTTGTCGCGTTCCGCATTATCTCTTCTCTACTCGCAAAACGGGTTCCTTTCAGTGGCATCTTCAATTTTGGAAACAACCAGAAGTCGCAAGGAGCCAGGTCTGGAGAGTAGGTAGGTTGGTGAACGGTTGTAATTCCATGTTTGGCTAAGAAAGTGTTGATCAATTGGGATGAATATGCAGGGGCGTTGTCATTATGCAAGCGCCAGTTGTTCGCCTTCCACATGTCTGGTCTTTTGCGCCGAACTGCGTCACGGAGTCGCCGTAGAACATCTTGATAGTACTCCTTTGTCACTGTTTGTCCTTCTGGTGCGTATTCGTGATGCACAATTCCTCGGACATCAAAGAAAACAGTCAGCATGACCTTGATTTTGCTTCGCACCTGCCGTGCTTTCTTCGGCCTCGGAGAATCGGAATGCTTCCATTGCGACGACTGCCTTTTTGTTTCTGGGTCGTACCCGTACACCCATGACTCATCTCCAGTTACCTGTTCAGAAATCCAGGATCAGTGTTGGCGGTGTCCAGGAGGTCCTGTGCAACGTCAAAACGGAGGTCTTTTTGTTCCGGCGACAACAACTTGGGTACGAATTTCGCAGCCACTCGGTTCATGTTCAAATCTTCACGCAAAATTGCATGTACAGAATCTTTACTCACTCCAACCTCTTCTGCAATCTCCCGCACTGTCAAACGACGATCTGCCATCACCAAATTTCGCACCCTCCCAACATTAGCTGCAATCCGAGCAGTTTGGGGCCGGCCACAACGCTGCTCACTCTCCGCTGATGTGCGGCCATCTTTGAATCGGTTGAACCACTCCTTAATTTGTGTTACACCCATCGCATCTTCTCCAAACACCTGCTGAATCTTACGAATTGTTTGGCTTTGAGAATCACCAAGCTTTTGACAGAATTTGATGCAGTATCTTTGCTCAATTCGTTCAGTCATCTTGCGAGACAACGAAATCCGACGACCACTACGAAGAGCACCTTACTTAATGACCATCAGCCAGCGACTGGCACAAGCGAACGCGGTGAAAACATTCACGCATGCGCAGTAAGGTTACTTCTTCCACCGTGCAATGTGGCGCCGCCTTAGGATCACTACGCGGGAAAAATTAAGGCCGGATACTTTTTAGACAGGCCTCGTATTAATTCGCATGTGATTGAAGCTTTGATTTTCTAGCGGCAATATTAGTGAAGATTGTGGTTAGAGTGAAATGCGACCTCTGACACTTTTTGCTACATCACAAGGGATGAGAAATTACAGCACATTGAGATTTATTTTATAACAATTCTGTTTTGGTAAGCAACTAAAAAGAAAGTAATTGCCAGAACACTCTGTCAAACTCGTCACTTTTGACGGGCTTTGTGGTTAGTAAATTATAATGATTAACAAACGTGTCATGAGAGCTTGATTTCTCCAATGTAAGGAATAAAGCGCCCATTACAGCCATTACAGTCAGTTAAGCTTGTGAGTAAGGAATACAAACGAAACTGACAATAGCTTTTATGGAGCCTCCATCTCGACATTCATCTGGAGTGTTTTCGGATAACGATGAAAACCGATTCCCATATGGCTGGACGGGGGATAGAAATTGCGACCTACTGAATGCTGGGACAGAAGCTGACGTCACTAACAATGCTCTACGGACGTGGGTTCAAATCCCCGTCCGGCCATTCTGATTTCAGTTTTACATGTTTTCCTAAAAATCACCTCAGGTCAATGCCGGGGTAATTCATCCCAAAATTCCAAGGTCGAATTCCTCCCATTTTCTTTATCTTCGCCACCATTGTCTCCTGGCTCTAATTACGTCAACGTGCGATGTCGATGAGGCATAAAACTTGAAAGAAAAGTGAATCGGTTAAGGTATAAACAGTTCAGTTCGTCATTGTATCAAGCGTTGTGGTTGAGTGAGATCGTAGTGGACAATTCCTTGTCACCAGAATATATACAAAAGTCCTGGGTTAGATCTGAAACCATACCACAGTGCGTACTAATTGTAAGCATGCGACTCTGTTGATGATAATTCGTCCGTCTGTTGAAATATTAAACGTCCCGTTCCTTTGAAAGAATAACTCGGAATGGTCTGTTCGTGAAAAGTGAGCTAGGGCTCCGCCATGTAGAACCTATTAGTAAAAACAGGCTGCAGTCTAAAGTCTTGTACAGTAAATCAGGATAACCATGTCAGATATTACAAATCAGGCCATCATCGATGGATTATTAAAGTTTAAAACTCACACCATTTGCACTGCATTATTGGAATTATCATCACCGCTCTACACGATATGTTGGACTGGTTGCCTACCCATATGTTATAACGTTTGCAGCCTACTAAAAACTTGTCAGTATCGTATTTGATTCATAGGGATTTATTTCATAATAATCATAGATTTTAATAAAAGTAATATTCGATGCAGTTAGAGGCAGCCAAGCCAGGTTGTAAGCGCTACCTCAGCGTCGACTTGTTATTCACAAAACCTGCTGATGCGCTGAGTCAATCATCAGCACCGATTTGAACTGGTTAATGACGTCAATAGGGTCTACCTCCGAAGTAAAGATATATTTCTCGTCCTCAGTCCGCGAGTAGCTTTCATCGAATCATTATGGGTAACTAACTGCTAGGCCAACTCTCTTAAGCTTCAGTCTGTACACCATGTAGGCCTTCGTAACATCCTGGGGCCAGGCATTCCATCTAGCCATTCAGTGTCCATTCAACCAGTCTAACTTCAATTACATGCAGAAGCATCGTTCATAGGCGTAGCCGGACATATCCTTGCAGATCATCTTATCAACTGTATTGTCTACACTCTTCACTGATCATGGGATTCTGTGAACTGTTAGCCGCCTGTTATCATTTATCAGGATAGATTCTCAACTAGCCACTTAACACGAGCTAGTCTTCCTTATCCTGGGTTGCTGAACCTATTAATCAGCTGGTGTCAAAATAATCCTGACCTAACATCATCTTTAGTAGCCCACTAGACTGGAAAGAAGAGCTTCGCATCAAGATACCAGAGATTTCTTCAGCTACACAAACGCCACGAGGTTAGTAAACTCTCCGCTAGATTTCCGCCACATCAGACGTCCACAAATCAACCACTCGGCTACCCTTTCAGTTCTGTCTCTTAGATAGGACTCTCACAAACTACTTTGGCTTTCCTGAAAGTTTTTATCCTTATCATTGAAACAGGTTGTGCTACAGTTACTGAAGAGGGGTTTCGCCGACTCAGGATGCCATGTTGTCATAAATCATTTTGGCTATTTTGGAGTACGGTTATTTTTTTTTTAATACAATAGTTTCAGACTGATGTGGTTGAAATGAGCGAAGATTGCTGTTATCTGTGATTCTTGATCCGATTAGGTTGGGGCAGGAAACTGTTCATAACGAATCACATCCTTATCTCTACCATACGTTTACACTATAACCGATTTCGGTCGATTTTTCACTCTGCTGAACAGTTAACTCGATTCTGTCGACTGAAGTGGTTACACTGGCCCCGACTTCGACAGATTTTTTTTTTTTTTTTAGTTGTGGCTTTCCACCTCGTCGACATTGAGGTTATTAGAGGCGGGATGGGACTGGGGACAAGGAATGGGAAGGAATTCGACCATGACCTTTTAAGGGAAGCGTCCAGCATTCGCTTAGAGTGATTTGGGGAACCATGGAAAACCCAAATCTGGATGCCCAGATTTCAACAGACTTTATTTAGTTCCCAACGAGGAGATCGACGTTCTTGAAATTCTAAATGAGAACTCTCTTTTGAGATTTACCGTTTTGTTTGTTAGAATTCCACACGTTGTTCTCCAAACTATTGGAACACCCAGTTTAATTTGTGGAATACTTTAGAATTAAACTGAAGACATTTTTTATAATTTGGAATGAATCTGAGCGCCTTTAGAAAAATATTCTAATTCGTCCAAAAGAAAGGCTTGCTGTGACATTGGGGTTAGGTACAATACCTATATTGATTTTACTTATTGCAGATACACAAGATTTGTTCTGTTAGCAAACAAAATACATATTTATTTTCCCAAAGATTTCCTAGTGATACAGTTCATTTGATTTTTTTTTAAAAAGACCAGCAGAATACTTAAATTTGGTCTGAAACAATTGGTAAGTATATTTTTAATTTCATAATAATGCATTTTTAATTTTCATCTGTTTTACTGAAATATCAAAACTAATCATAATAAGTGTTCATTGCTGGAAACACATTTCTACTATTGAGCGTGGTGGATGAGCAGTAACGCACTCCTACCATTCGAATTCCCGATTTCCCAGATTTCCTATGGTTTCCTTAAATCCGTTCAGATGAATGCCGACATGATTTCTTCAAAAGAACATGACTGAATTCCATTCCGTTCTTTGTCCGCAGTCCTTTGCCACCTCCAATGACCTCAACATAGGCGAGGCGTAAACCCCCCCCCCCCCAAAAAAAAAATCTACTGTTGCTTTAGTGATACGTATGTATCGGCCACTCCTTCGTTTCCATGCGGCCATTTTGTCTAAATGTAAACGCACATCGAATGAACCCATGATTTTTTGCTTTTTTTTTTTTTTTTATTTTCCTAGCGAAAACATAGAAAAGGAAGTTAGTGACAGTGAGTTTGAGTATCCCCCCATTTCTTCTTCCATCAAAACCTGCAGAATTCGTATTGTGACTGCCAGTTTTGTGCTGATATGCCTGTTATGATACGATTTTGACGATGTATAGATGTATACCATAGTGGTTTTTTTCTTGCACCAAAGTGATCAACAACTCAGAACGCAAAAAGTGTGTAGGGCAAAAGCGAGAAGTGAAGGCAATCTATTGAATGCATTTGTGGCTCTAACCGATGCAGGGGTCGCACACAGGGGTATTTGACACAAAAAGTCGATCAAAATTATGTCTACGTAACTTTGATTTTTGTTTCGCTTCTTTTGTGTATTAGAACTTATAACTGTGAAGTAGGAATAATTATAAAGAACACGTACTGTGTTCATACACTTTATAACATATTAAGCGAATATTTTAAAAATACCTAAACAATAATCACATATGTACACTAAAAAATCATTCTGACGAACCGTCCCATCCTTCGTCGTTGGAAGCTTCTCCTTATGGCTTGTTGTCTTCTTGAGTAACCGGGTCCCGTTAAATCAATATTTTAATAGTTTCTGGATTGAATTATTTAGATGTTTTTGGAGTTTTGTGCCTGATAAAGCTCAAATACAGATCCTAAGTTAATGAAAGCCTATTAATGACATCTGTGTTGCACTAAACCCAACTAAGTTTTCTGGAGTGTGTCTCCCTAAATCGTCGAAAATATTTGTTTCTAGCTTCTTCTGCTGCTTCTGACAGAATGCCTATAGACAAAAGTGCATACTCTATTATAAGTGGGCCCTCAATAAATACTTCTTGTATAAGTGACATTGGATGCCACGAGTACAGTTCAATGTACAGTACATCTTAAATTTTTCGTGGCGGTGGGGAATAATTTTTTTTTATGTCTATCTTGTGTCCACTATATATCATTCACATAATAGTATAAAATCTGTCAATTAATGTTTTGTTAATACCTATTATCTCTGCGGACATGATTGGCCAAAATCGGTCAAATCATCGAAAGATTTTCTAGGCCGACCCACATTGGTCGGATTGGATTTTATGGGGATTTCGACACATTTTTTGAACCAATCAGGTATTTCTCTAAAAATACACTCTCAATACTCTTAGCAGCCTGCCATTTTCTTTTAATTTCCAATTTAAGCCTTGAAAACGTTTGTTCGAACTGTTGCGTTTGTTCGACCGTGAATGTCGGTTGATTTAAAATATTTTCCTCGACTAATTCCAACTTTTGCACGAAATAATTTCCTTCCTCGTGTTTACTCATATCATAAATAACTTTTCGGGTCATGAGCATGATACCAGAAGAGCCCATAACAAAGAAAATCTTAGATTAATTAATGTGACGGAAAAAAAGTAAGTTTGTTTCATTGTAAATAATCTAGATTTTTTTCGAATAAATAGACGTTTGGCACTTTTTGGCACCTAATTTTCAATGAAACACCAAGATAGTACACTAAACTAATACCATACAAGAAATCAGATTCGGGAAATGTCCGGAAACATAACAAAATCACTCTTTAATTCTTTTCGTAATAAAAAAATCAGTACAAAATGAGTCAGTTTAGAAAAATGTTCAGAAATAAAGTTGTGCGATACCTTTGGATGTATGTTACTATTATTTCAATTCTAGGTACCTGGATGAACAATATCCATGATTAAAATCACCCCTACTCACTTAAAATCACTCACAAATTAAATTGGTACAACTTATAATTTTCTTGTATTTGCAGTACGTGGGTCTTGGAATGTGCTCAGAAGGTGACTGTTCACGGGGTGGGGAATGAAGCTTGTTTAAAAAATATAGCTGATAGTTATTCTATAGACATTTGCCTCGAGTCAGGTAGATACAAGTTCTTGGAATTTTCTTAAATTTTTTTTTGACTTTTGATCGGCTTTTGTGTCAAATACCCCTGTGTGGGTCGCAACAAAATGAATAAAATAACATTGCGAGACAAACGTGTTCCGCCGAAGAAAACAAAATTATTTGGTCGGTGACGGAAGTCGGTAGAGTTGGCGTAGTTCGGGCAGTAGGTCGGTCATAGTGTATAACCACTTGCACCGGATTGGATACTGCAGCATGGTTTTGTTTGTTTAGGCGATATTGTATTTGGCAGATCGGTCGAAGTCGGTCGTAATGTAAACGTACCGTTAGTCCTCGGCGCGGCGTCGCGAAGTTAGCGCTCACGGCTCCGTGCTCAGTGAAGTGGCTAGGCGACAGGTGGGCGCTGCGATGAATTGCCTCGCCGCTAGCGCCATCTGCGCCTGATGGCCTTTATTCCTCTCGGCCGGATTCCCCCGCGCGCGCTCACAGTCGCAAAGACTCGTCTTGGAAATTATTGCGATTATTATTCAAAACGAAAACGTCTTAAACAGGACTTAATAAAACTTGCGCGTCTGCCGCGAGCTTGCGCTCCGTCGCTCCCGGGAAGGCGAAAGTTTGCGTTTCGAGCCGGATGAGCAATTTACATAAGTGCCGGGATGGGACGGCCTGGCAAGATGCTGCTCCGCTCGGCGGCAATTATCAACGCCTGCTCACGACTTACTGGTTAAAAATACAGTGCGGAGGCGACATGCGACAGCTGCACGACAACGTTGTTGCGCATCAGCTAGTGAATTTGGTATCCTTGTCCTGAAATCGTTTAAGATACTATTAAATTTCTCGAACTGTTTGTAATTTAGCCTATGGAAACTGGAAGGCTAATAACATACGATGACTCACACAGTCAATCGAAACTTTTCTTGAGTTGAAATTTATTTCGTATCGTTCCTGAACTGCTGAGGAGTAATATCGTTGAGTTTCACCGAAATCTAACATTATCCTAACTCCATCTATCGCTTTGTGTCTGCAAGTATGAGGTATTGCTTTATTGGCTGGGAGATCTTAAAGAGTGATTCGGCCGACGGTTTGACGGAGTTTCGATTTTCCGCTCATAAAATGTGGTCCGATGCATAAAATGTGGTCTGACATTGCAGTAACACAAATAATAGATAATAGTTACAGTCTCGAGCCGCTTCTGAAGTAAAACATTGTTATCTCTTAAAATATGTAAAAATGTTAATAGTTAGTTAAGAGTAAAAGTTGTAAATTATGTAGCCAATAATCTTAAAATAGGAATTTGTTCAAATATTGAAAATAACAAATACCGGCTGTAGATGTTAAACTAATCTAGTTCACCTGTGAAGCGAACAACCTACTAGCCGGATATTAAAGACTCCTTACTTCTGCAATTACATATATATCATTGAAAATTAGTTCTCACAACCAGTGTTGGAGGTGGCCAGTCTCCCGATGGGCGGCCTTCTCGGTCACTTTGGCTGCCAGAGAGACTGAGAACGTGCGCTATTCCGGGAGATTTGGAATTCGGATTACCGCACCGATACCAATGCTGGAAAATGCTTTCTTAGATGGTAGAGTAGTAGATAGTAGTAATAGTTTAGTAATAGTAGTAGTGGTAGACGTACGAAGTGACATAGTGAAATATTAAACATTCTAACCATAAAGTGGACAGGAAACTGCAGACACCATACAAAACGGGAAAACTATAATAAATCAATTATGACAAAATGCAGCAAGTTTAGAAAGTTATAATATATGTTAACAGCGGAACAATCGTATGTATCGTGCCAACAAGAAAAGACTGTACAGATATTGCCAAAGCCATACGTAACAAAAATTGAAATTATTCATTGTGAAATTATCTGTTGAAATATCAAATGTAAAACTGTTGTGTTAAATTAAGGCCTATTTTAGTTTCTAGATACTAGGCTGTAAAAATGTGTGCTAAATAATAATAATAATAATAATAATAAAAATTCCGCTCATTCGCTTCTGTCGAGGCTACATTAACCTAATCCTGTAATCCTAGATGGTTAAGGGGACCTACAGTTTAACTTGGAACCTGAAACACGGAAGTGTTCTGGCCTACTTCACATTGTACAGCAACTTGTGCCAGAGGTGAAGGTCGAA
The DNA here is from genome assembly GCA_031002005.1 of Vandiemenella viatica. Taxonomy (NCBI): domain Eukaryota; kingdom Metazoa; phylum Arthropoda; class Insecta; order Orthoptera; family Morabidae; genus Vandiemenella; species Vandiemenella viatica. The sequence goes on along the minus strand of CM061920.1, from coordinate 326,600,823 downwards.
TTGGGGGCCTTAGAAAATCGCCGCCGAAGCGGACATTCGAACTATGAATCTTTCAATCTCTAGTCGGACGTCTTAACCACTGAACCACCAGACCACACAAAGTATGAGATAATGTGGCTTTAGATGGCCTTAAGACTGTAATATGTTCGCCGGCCCTTTACTGAAACGGATATACCAAGCGTGGTAATGAAAAAAGGACAATACGTCGAAAACAATAATTACGGAAATGTGATAGTAAAATATCAGCCTACTGTAGTAGGTCTCTGTTTATTTGCGTGTGGTGCAGGGTTTGAGTCCCGCAGATGACGCCAGAGTTCCGTTTTGGATGGCTGAGTGGATATTGATTGATGATTGGTTGACTATCGGAGGTGTGATCACTAACCTGACCGATAGTAACGTCTTCTTGATGTTCTTCTTTTCTTCTTGTCAGGACGACGGCCTTCGCTGACACCAGTCGATTGTTGATGACGCAGAATCGACAACTGCGTGAACAATAGCTGCCGAAACAACTAATGTATAATAAAAGATGTTAATTGTTTTATGTTGAAGGCTGCGTAGAGTTCTTTGGCTTGAGTGTTGATAGCCTGATACGGTTTAGTAAGGTTTATTACTGACGGAAACAGAGATTACAGATTAGTTCCAGTTTATTCGCCGTTAAGTTACACACGGACAGTTTCATAAATACAAGAACGTAATTTCTGCACCACGCAATATGTTAGCAATACCCCCGCTAGCTTGAATTTAGACTCCTGTTGCCGAAATGGGGTACAAAGCGATATGTTGGTAGTAAATCACGACATACTCCTACATAGATGTGTTACATTCAAACTCCCGAGACGCACTGCCTGCGTGTAGCTGCCGGCCAACGCGTGCGCTTATCTCAGCACATACCGACTCGGGTTACGGCGTACGGCTGTACAGCTTGCCAGACGCGTATATTCACTTCGCTTTAACACAATATTACGGGGATTTATTTGGTTCCCTTACAACTCCCCCGCCTTTGAAACACGTGTTGCTCCTGCAACACTATCATGTGAAATTTCTGGAATAGTTACTCGTATGCTGCTAACAGATTGCGTGGCTGCATTTGCAGCAAAATAATTCTGAATCATCTTATTCATACAATGTCTACATAACCAAATACCCAAAAACAAGACAATTAAAATACAAATAATAGACGTAACACTGGCAGATACAACTGTTATCTTACGTTGATCTCTAGAACTCATTTGTGACTCCAAATGTGCAATAATCTTACTGAATTCAATAGTGTCATTAGATGCTTTGAGATACTTATCAATCTCTTCTTTAACCTCCTTACTATAAGTCAAATTCAATTCAACTAATTTAGGACTGTGATAAATCTCATAAGTTAAATTTGGTAAGTAATACAATGGATAAGACAAATCATAAGACTTCTTAACTGACTTAATTGCTGGTGTTCTAAAATCATTTCCAATTATTTGACAACCTGTAGTGTTTACAAACATTCCTGAACCACTTACTGATAATTTAGTTGTCTGCTGAGATTGAATACAATTGACACTGACAGTACAAGGTGTTAACAAGGTAAATATCCAATTATCATGAACTCTAGCAAAACATGATTTAGTGAGGGTCACAACTTCTCTTTGACATGACTCAACAAACTTTTCTGAAAAGAACATATCAGATTCACAACTGCTTACACTTACATCATGCAAAGTCATCAATGGACATATTTCTACAATATTAGATTCACATTTCTGCATGTCATTCTGATTAAGTGTCACATATGACTTATGATCTTTGCTCAATAAAATTACATCTTTCATATACCATCTTACATATCTGCCTGTTTCACTCCAATAGATCGGAAAAGTATAGATACTATATCTCTCTAAAACTGAATCATGTGCACCAATGGGAACATTAACAACTAACCTCAAATTGCTACCCATTAAAACAATATTTACCTTTGACAATTGGTAATACACACTTAAACTTTCCTCTGTACAAGGGGCAATCATAAACATACTTGAATCTAACTTATTCTGAATTAACTGCAAATATTTCAAAAATACTCTAGGGCTCAATAAAATATCACTAACTTTCCCACTAGAACCTTGTAATAGAGCAATTCTTAATCTTACCAATTCCATACGTACATTTGTTAACCCAAAAATAAGCTCTTGTAAAGTTTTTACACTAAAAATCTGAAAATTCTAAACTGTTAGTACACTTTCTACTTCATGCATATTCTTACTTATTACTGATTGAATTTCCCTAGTCTGTGAGATGAAGGCATCTGCTAATACTTGTATTGCTTGTGTATGATTTGAAATGGATTCCTCCATATGCTGAATCAAAATCAACTGTGACGAAAGACTAAGTTTAACATCATTCCCTACAGCTTCCAAATTATTTAAACCTTGACTCTAAATGCTCTAGATCTTCAGAATTTAAAGTTCCAAATACAGTTTTCAAAATTTTTCCTCCAAGATCGAAATATGACCTTCTGACTTTGTTTGGTTTATGAGGTAGAATTTCCAAAATATTGTAAAATTCTTGCTGTAAAGCAGAATAAATTACTTTTAGATTCAAAGAAACTGAATTTATGGCTGAATCATTATGCGACAGATTTTCTTAGTAAGCTCATCAAGAGTACTGAATGTGCTATCTAGCTTGGTGCATTCATCTCTTACAATTCCCAAATCATAATCTATTACTAGTGACCAATAATTATCTGAAGCAATTACATCACTCTCCTTAGAAAATACTACACCATTACTAAGAGGCTTTACATGGACTAAATAAACAAAAGGAAACAAGATACCCAATAAAATAACTGAATAAAACATAATGAATACTCAATGTTACTTTCTGCACTGCACTTCACTTGGACACACACACACGTGCCACTCTGAGTCTCCTCTACTAGCGCTGACTGGGGCGCCTCAGTTGCTGCCCGCGCTCTGCACTGCTCAGCTGCTCTGCTCAGCTGCTCTGCTCGACTGCTCTCCACGAGGCTACAACATTTTGTTCACCGCAGTAAACGTGTTTTATGCACACTTCCAAAGGGACAAGGCTAGGTGGTTGAAAATCACCATACGCACATGTCTCTTTGCAACACGTTGCAAACATGAACATCATCAACTCAAATCTTAAACTCAAATATCTAACCATACAAAATACAAAATTACACTTGATGTTACAGCAGATACAAACATGAAATACATATATTCTATTGATTACTGATTACTTCCTAGGTCTCAAACTATACCTTACTGCTGGCTTTTGAGATGTATGAGATGGTTGAACTGGGCCTTTACTTCGCAACGAATACGGACTTGAACTTTGTGGATCTACTGTCTTTGGAATTTGCTTAGGTTGTCCCACATGTTGTGTTGCTGTTCTGTCTGTTGATGTATTTTCACCTGGGTTCACTATGTTTTCCTATTCCAACTGTACACCCGAAGACGATTTTTATGGACCACAATATCCCTATCTGGTAGCTTAATTTTAACTGTAACTGGCGAAAGAATCTGTATTACCTCAAATGGACCTGACCAATTTGTTGTGAATTTACGTGTTTGACCTTTTCTCAAAAATGGTGTGCTCAACATTACAAAATCTCCGACGCTAATCTCTTGTGGTTTAGCTGTTTTATCATACTGTTTAGCTTGTGCTTGAAATGCTTTTTGATTGTTTCTACGAACTTCTGACCATATTTTCTTCAATTTGAATGCTAGACTACGTACTTCTGGATTATCAATATCTTTTGAAGTTTTGAATAGTTCGAAAGGTGACGTCATTTCTCGACCATAGATAATTTCAAATGGGGTTCTCCTTGTGCTAACATGGACTCTAGTATTGTAAGCTGACACCACATATGGCAATAAATCCCAATCATTATGTGACTTGTTTACATAGTTGCTCAACATTTTTCCAATAGTTCTGTGAATTCTTTCAGTTCTACCATTTCCTTGTGGGTGAAAACTTGTAGTTCGCAATTTCTCAATACCCAATAACTTACAGACTTGTGTGAACAATGCTGACATGAAATTTGATCCTTGATCCGTAATAATAGAATTCGGTACGCCAAATTTAAGTATCCATCCTAATACAAAAGCTCTTGCTACACTCTTGCTGTTTGATCTTCCAAAGGCACCATTACTAAATATCTTGAAAAAGCATCTGTGATGTAAGTACATAACTGTAACCTGCTTTAGTACGCTTAAAAGGACCCATTACATCTAAACCAACTCTCTGAAATGGCTCTGCTGTTTCTGGTAACTGTTGTAACTTTTCTCTGGCTCTTCCTGGACCTAGTCTCTCATTACACTGAATACAACTTTTTACATACTCTCTGACATCTCCTTTACGACCTGGCCACCAATATTGTTTAGCTATCCTCTGATTAGTCAACTTCCATCCACAATGACCTGACAAAATGGAATCATGATACAACTTCAACTGACTCACGTAAGACTTTGGGGACTACTACTCTGTCACCGCGCTTGTTATGCGATGCAACACATTATCATGAAATACAAACCATTTATTTTTTCTCCACTTACTGCATTCCTCATCTTCTGCTTGCGCAATTGGCAATTCTACTAGTGAAGGGGGGTCTTGTGCCTCTACCATCCGAACTTTTCTACTCAAACCATCCGCATTACCATGCAATTTTCCGGGTTTGTGGACCACATCAAATTCGAACTCACTTAGCCTTAATGTCCAACGCATTAATCTGCTCGACGGGTCTTTTAATCCTAACATCCATTTTAACGCTGCGTGATCTGTGATTATAGTAAATTTTCTGCCATAAAGGTAACATCTGAAAAAGTTAATACTCCAAATAACTGACAAAAGTTCACGCTCTGTAACACTGTAATTTGTTTCTGCTTTATTTAGTTGGCGGGAAGCATAGGCAATTGGTCTTTCTTTTCCATCTATGACCTGAGATAAAACTGAACCTATTGCTACATTACTTGCATCTGTGGAAAGACGAAGGTTTGGAAAAATCTGGAAAAGCCAAAATTGGATAGGTTGTGAGTGCTTCTTTCAAAGTATCCATAGCTTGATCACAATCAACTGTCCATTCGAATTTTACACCTTTTCTCAATAAGTTGGTTAATGGTTTAGCCTTAAGGGCATAATTTTGAACAAATTTTCTGTAATAATTAGCAAGACCAAGAAATGATTGTAACTCTTTGACACAAGTTGGTGTTGGAAACTCTTTTACTGCCTGAACTAAACGTGGATGCGGTTTAACTCCTTCTCTAGAAATATGATGACCCAAATATTCTAACTCTGAAACTGCAAAATTGCATTTTTCAATCGACAAGGTTAAATTAGCTTTCTGCAGACGTTCGAAAACACTTCTCAATCTCCTGACATGTTCATCAATATCTTTGGAAAATACGATTACATCATCCATATAAACCAATGTAGAAAAAGGCTTTAATCCCCTCAAAACACCGTCCATCAGTCTCTGAAACGTAGCTGGAGCATTTTTTAATCCAAAAGGCATTCTTGTATATTCATAATGACCGTTCGGAACATTGAACGCAGTTTTTGGAATGTCCTCGTCAGCAACTCTTATCTGATGATAACCACTCGCAAATCAAGGTTTGTAAAATACTTACACTGGCCTAGGTAATCCACTGTCTCTGAAATAGAAGGTAAAGGATAGACATCTGAAGTTGTAACAGCATTCAAACACCTGTAATCTACACAAAATCTGAACTTAGTTTCTCCATTTGGACTCTTCTTTGGGACGATAACGACCGGGCTGCCCACGGGCTATTTGAAGGCCTAATAATACCATCCTTTAATTGTTGATCAATAAACTCATCGATCAGTTGTCTCTGATGGAAAGGAACTCGATACGCCTTCTTATATATGGGTAATGCATCTCCTGTCAAAATTCTATGTTCAACTATATCTGTGGCTGGGAGGGTTCTACCTGGTTCAAACAACTCTCTAAATTCCCGCAATAAACCTTCAATCTTCTCTTTATCTCTCTGGGGCAAGTGGCTCAACTTATCCTTAAACATACTTCGCGCTTCACTTGGGCAATACGCGCCTTTTCACCTCTTACTCTATGGTCAGCCTCATTAACATAATCATCAACATCAACAAATATACAGCTAGCTAGCTCCTTATCACGTAAAACTTCGACATGTGCTATCTCATGACCACATGGTATCTCAACATCTTCTTCGCCAAAATTCTCAATTATAACGGGAAACACATCTACTACCGTTAACTGTGCGCACTTTACAAACACTTCTCTTAACATAGCATTGATTCAAGTCCAACCATCCAGACTCATCTGGTGTGTCGACCAACACTACTGAATTTTCATCACACCCTAAACTATCTCGGACTGGGACATTAATAACTTTACCTGATGCTTTAGGAATTTTCTCTGCCTTGTTTAGACGGGCGATAGACCTGTAGGTTCGTATAACTGCCAAATTCGGGCCTGCAGAACCCTCCTTCGAACATGAACACTGCCTTTTGTCTGGTAACGCCGACGATGGGCCTACACTTTCGTGTTTCCGCAAAACAATCGACCGTTTCGCCACATCAATCACTGCATTGTGCTTAGATAAAAAATCAATTCCTAAGATACCTTGATATGAAGAATTTAACGTAGGTACTACATAAACTAATGCATCATGAGCATAATTATCTACTAAGATGGTAACATTCTTCATTCCCAATATTGTGATATCTCTACTCCCATCCAGACCAGTAATCTTACAATCGGGTGGACATAACCCCTGAGTTCCACAAATACTCTTAGACAACAAGGTCACTTCTGCACCTGTATCAACTAATAAATCGCACTGTCTTCCACTTATGCTGACACTTACAATTAAATTTGCCACTTGAGGATTTGCCCTGGGGAATACAACAGGTACCCTCTTTACTGGGGGTGCGACATCGCGGCTCTGCTCACCCCTTCCTCGTTTAAATGCTTTTGTTCAACTCTCTGTCCACGCCACATCCTATTACCCCTTCCACGATAATTGCCCTGAAATCTCGGCTCTCTTAAACAATCTACAGCTTTGTGCCCAATTCTCCCACATGTATGGCATCTCGGCCCCCTCTTAGCATTAAATACTCGCCTCGGTGTCTTCTCTCTTTGATCACCTACTGGCCTACTCTTCACTTGCTCATACGTCACAGCGTGCTCAATCGCCTCGTTAAATGTCTTGGGTTTCTGTAGGCTCACATATTCTCCAATTTCACCTCCTAAACCACCTAAAAACGCGTCAAGTGCCCTTTGATCTGCCTCATGCCTTACAACAAGGTTATACTCCTTATGGTCTCTTTCATCAGCGCCCTTTAACGTGATTGTGTTATCATTTACTATCTTAATTCAATCAGCAAAATGTTGAATGTCCTCCCCATGCTGTCTTCTCAACTTACGTAACTGTTCCCTATAAAATCTCAATGTCTGCTTCTTTGAAAAGCGCTTTAAAAGCTCATCTTTCAACTCTTCATACGTCTCAGTTTGTTTGCAATCATCATCATAAACAACAAACTTAAATGCTTCACCGACCAATTTGGTCCTCAGAATCCTCATTTACTCACTACTTGACAAATCACTAAATGACAAAAAAATCTTCAAATTTCATAAAAAAATTCTTGAATTGACTCATTAGCTGTACCACCAAATGTTAAATTACTATTCATAACTGCATTATTAATTTTAGACTTTGATTCAGGATCAACAACTCTACGCGGGTTTAATTCCGCCAATTTTTGACTCAAAATGTTAATTGCGTCTTGCAAAGGGACTTCTCTATTCTCTAGAAGGACAGACATGGTGATTTCCACTCACCTATTAGCCAAACTCAGAAGTTACAGGTTGGTGTGCTCGAATCCCCGTTCACCTACTACTAACTTCCGACGCTGGAATTCACCGACCGACGCTACTGCCGTTGTCTGGAGGCTGCTACCGCGTTGTTCCTCACCACCGTTGGGCTGCTGCTTGGCTCCACAGGCTGCTTTTCGCTCCACTGGTTCCTGGGCTCGAACCGACGTTCTCCTTCTCCCGGGCACTGTTCCACAATTTTTTACGTTCGCGACTACCAACATTCACTTTCTAACACCTTCCGTATCGAATAAATCCCACGATCTGACAGCCACTTTGTAGTAGGTCTCTGTTTATTTGCGTGTGGTGCAGGGTTTGAGTCCCGCAGATGACGCCAGAGTTCCGTTTTGGATGGCTGAGTGGATATTGATTGATGATTGGTTGACTATCGGAGGTGTGATCACTAACCTGACCGATAGTAACGTCTTCTTGATGTTCTTCTTTTCTTCTTGTCAGGACGACGGCCTTCTGCTGACACCAGTCGATTGTTGATGACGCAGAATCGACAACTGCGTGAACAATAGCTGCCGAAACAACTAATGTATAATAAAAGATGTTAATTGTTTTATGTTGAAGGCTGCGTAGAGTTCTTTGGCTTGAGTGTTGATAGCCTGATACGGTTTAGTAAGGTTTATTACTGACGGAAACAGAGATTACAGATTAGTTCCAGTTTATTCGCCGTTAAGTTACACACGGACAGTTTCATAAATACAAGAACGTAATTTCTGCACCACGCAATATGTTAGCAATACCCCCGCTAGCTTGAATTTAGACTCCTGTTGCCGAAATGGGGTACAAAGCGATATGTTGGTAGTAAAATCACGACATACTCCTACATAGATGTGTTACATTCAAACTCCCGAGACGCACTGCCTGCGTGTAGCTGCCGGCCAACGCGTGCGCTTATCTCAGCACATACCGACTCGGGTTACGGCGTACGGCTGTACAGCTTGCCAGACGCGTATATTCACTTCGCTTTAACACAATATTACGGGGATTTATTTGGTTCCCTTACACTACGGAAATTTTGCAATTCATTTATTTAATCAGGACACTCCTAGCCAGACTTAATATTATATTAACTGCCTAGTAAATCATATCCAATCAAAATAAAAGAGTTACAAAAAAGAAAAACAAATAAAAATATCCATTACGAATCATTCAAAATTTTGTAATATGGTTAAATCCTGGTACCCTCCATCAAAATTTACTAAACCTCAGAAACCTATCTCACAGGAGAGAAAAATTACTAGCTATACTTAAAAGGTAATGGGAACGAAGGCGAGCAACAAGAAAGAATAAGTTATAGGTGTTTGGTTATAAACTAGCTTGTTCATTGCCTTAATAGTTAGTGGTCTAAATGTCAGACATCAAACAAATAATGCTACAAATTGTAGAAGGGGGATCCTTGTGGAAAAATACGTTATGGTTTTCATTCATAAATTTATTGTTATTATTAATAAAGGGTATTTTAAATTTGATTTTATGAAGGAGTGAAAATCTGGATTTTGCAAGAATCTCTATGTTATTTGGAATACAGGAAAACCGTCACAATATGACATTTATTTAGTATCATTGGCTATTAAAAGTCTGAGCGAATTTACCGTTAATATTAACAAGTGGCAAAATCACAAAAGCAACGCTCAGAGCTAAAATTAGCCGTCATGAACAAACAAACAATTGTAATTTACTTTTAAATCCATCTTTAATATGCAAGAAAGAATGATACTTGGAAACAATGCACAATACAAGTTATGATGCCTCAGACATAGCTATAATGATACTGTGACTTTACATTTCAATAAATTAGAGCGCCACGAATGAACAATATGCTATTCGAAAATAACTAGTTCTGGCAAATTATGTAGCTAGCTCAGGGGTTTTCAGTTACGAAGTTAGAACATGGATCTGTCCTCTCAAAGTCGCTTACGGGTTCAATTTCACAGAATGGACAATCAGATGGCTCGGTCGTAACATTTTACCATTGTAGTTCTGCATCTGATGTCTGCGGTGTTCGAAGATGACCCGCAGCACGAGAGCTCCTCTTAGAATGCGTCTACAGTAACGCCCGTTCTGGTAATGCGCATCATCGCATTACTGGCTGTCGCCGTGTGGGATCTGCTCCAGCAATCGCCTCGTTTGCAAGCAGGCAGCGTCAGATTTCCGACACCAGAAGTCGGGCATCAGCAGTTAGTGAGAAAAGCCAACTTTCGGAGTCCGCAACAGAATGAAACTCGTCGCCCTTCCATAACCGAGGTAAACTTTGACTCTGCCCTTGCAGTGTCGAAGATCACATTCAACAGAAAATTCCCAGCATTTTAATAACAGGTAGCAATTTGATTTGGTCTGAGTTTAGCCACCTGATGTCACGTGTTATCGTCGATACCTTATTCGCCCCGAGTGTAAATCACAGAGGTCGGAAATATTCGGTCGCCTTCGCGGGGTGAGAGCGTATTCGGGTGGCGGGTTTTTACTCCAGGTCGGCGGCCTCTTGTTGACTGCTCACCCCAAGGTGACACGAAGTGTTCTACGGTGAAACCCTTTATTCCCGACACCCTGTCGCCGTGGCTAATGCTTGTACCGGTGAATACCTCTCGGGAATGCCACGATTCTCTACATAGCTCAATAATTGTTTAATATTCATTGCAACACGATTCACTGAATGTTCACCATTGGCAATACAGTTCTCACATGGAATCTTGCGTACTTTTGGAAATTACTAAAAACTATCTAGGTGTTCGCCCAAGATTTATAAAAATTTTATGATTTACATAATAAAATGCGCCTTAGAAGGTGGGGAAACGCGTCACATTATAAAATATATTCGGTATTTCTCTAACAAGTAATTAATTTTCCAATTGATTCAGGTCTTCATAACAAGATGGTTGTCATAAGGATAACAAAATTAAGATCTCTCATATGGTAAAGTGTTTATGACTTTAACAGAATATACTTTCATACCAAAAATTTTCTCGTAACCAGTGTTTCATAAATGCCTTTCGCACATTTGGAGGAAAAAAATCATGCTCATATGCACTGACACAAAAATTTTCACTTCAAACGTGCAGATACAAAAACATTCATTTTTTTCTTATACTACCCGTTACTGTTGTGGCACAAAAAAAACCATCTTATATCCATGTAGAGGGTTGACTACTTAGTCACTCTGGCTTCGAAGCTACTTATATAGCAGACCGGAAGGGGGAAAGAGGAGAGAATTATAAGTAACTAGACCACAGGTTCTCAAATGTGATACTAACAAAGCAAGTTGAAAAGATCGCAGATAAAATAACGTCTATCTCGAGTTGTAAATTATTTTTGCTTTTTCCTGTTGGAGACTAAAATCGTTGGCAACTAAAGCACGAAAATTATGCGATCCCTTTTAAACTGCAGAACTTGAGACTGACGCAAGTTATGTTCTACATCACTTAGCTTTAGTTTGATTTTGCATACAAAAAAATATTTTTACTATTGCGTAAGCGCTTTCTTGCATCCTCGACACCTCTTAATTCGCTTATTCGCGATTGGATTATCATCTCTAGAAAGCGGTCAAATGCTCTTTTCAACCCTGTTTAGTTTCCCGGTTCGACTTGGTTTTTGACAAGTGGTTCCTAACATTGTAACGACTAATATTTACTTTATGTTTCAACCTATACAGTGTCACCATAACTTCTCAGAACTAACGTTTTGCGCAATAAATCAATGGACGTCGTAGAGAGTCATCGACGGAGAACACAACAAGTGTCTTAGCATAACCGAGTCAAACGTTTAACTGTTTATAATTTTCAAGAGTTGCCCAAACGAACGTGAAATGACGATACATCTCCCTTCCTTCCTCATAACACATACTTAAAACCTTTGGTTTTGGATTTTTGAAGTAGACAGTAGATTGGGAACTACGGTGCCATACTTATTTTTTTAGTTAATGGTTTACGGCTAATCGACTTCGACATCGCTGTAGCCCGCTCAGTTAACAGAGGTGGCTAAAGATCACTGTCCCTACATACGAAGGGGAAATTTACCACACGCTTACATGGACACAGTGGTCAGTACGGAGAGGTAGGAAGGGAGGTGGTGGGGGTGTGTTGAGGAGCGGGGCTAAGTCTTCAGTTCGGAATAAGCAGGGTATAAAACCGGTAACATATTGGGGAAATGGTCGGTAAGGAATTCGGCCATGGCTTTTTGAAGCAGCCACTACGGCATTCGCCGGGAGTAATTTCGAGAAACCATAGAAGGTTAAAATATTAATGACCAGATCAGGATCCTCCCGAAGGCCAGATCCGATAGTTAGGCACTCAACTGTACTGGTGCCAGACTGTATTACTCGATCCTGTTAATCGCGGATCTTCTAGAAAACCCAAAGATATGGAAGCAAATTAAAAACCTATCCACATCGAAATGCTTAGATTATCTGGAAAGCACTTACCACCTGGTACTAAAAACAGGTTTGCAAGTTTTAGAACAGGAGTATTTTTTTTATTAACGCCTCATGATTGACCGATATAGTGGTCATTACAGCCGGAAGAGGTTTGGGACCAAAGATCTTGAAGGAATTCGGCCACGGCCTTTTGAAGGCGTTCACCTGGAGTAAATTCGAGCAAACCTAACTCAGAATGACCTGACCGGAAATCGAACCTGCACTCTCCAGAAGGCTAGTGACGTTTCGATACCATCAAAGTATCGATACTTACTCAAATGAGTAGTACTCGAATTGTCTTACGATAGTTATTCATATGAGTACTGCAAAAGTATCGATACTTACTCATATCGATACTTTTTTAATTAATGTCGAAACATAAAAATATACGTAACATGTTGCTAAATTATTTATTTTATTTGCATAGTGTAATAAAATCAAATGACACTCAGTAAACATTTTTATTTATTTATTGAAATTATAATAAAGTTCACATTGTAACCAAACTTTGAAGGTTTTGTCGTATCTTTTAATATTTATTTATTATAGTTTTAATACTTCTAAACAATAAAAGTCCGCTTTTGGAAGGTTTCCTAAAAAAGCAATTGCTCCATATATTTTGGGGACAGCTTGTTTCTTTTGTTTGTAATTGTTTCACCCGCATTAGAAAACAAACATTCACTCAATAATATGTTTCATTACTTCCCATTCCGTAAATGGATTGCTTTTTAGACACATTACAGTGTTTGATAAGTAGAGAGAGACTTTGTCACTACGACTTTCCTTTTCTTTGTGATTTTTCCAGAAGTGATTTTCCTGTGAAACCTTAGCCGAAACAACTTCTTCTTCCTATTCAATGGGATACTTAGTTGACAATGAGCCATTTCTTTTAGTTTTTGTGTGGGGCTGTGCGGGAGCGACCATTGGCCAGATACAGCGAAATGCGTGGCAAGTACAACTTCATTACAGTGAAAAAGGGTCCTAAAACAAACTCTTTGAGATTAGATTGCCTATTCTAAGACTGATTTTGTTGGATTTTCAATGCTGCCAACTTGATGTCAGCGGAAAATTAATTTCGCAGGCACGACTAAGTGGCACAGCAGGGATGATGCATTTAGATTTTAACACCGGGTGCGTTTCAATACTTTCGATTCGATACAAGTACTTTTCTTCCGATACCGAGTAAGTATCGAATGAATTAATTCGGATACGAAAAATACTCGGTATCGAAACAAAGTATCGAACACTTACTCGTATTTACTTGTATCGGATCATCACTACAGAAGGCAAGTGTCGATCTTAACCCCTTCGATCACCATACTCGATGCCAGACTATACCACTACTATGTATTCTTAAGATCCCTTTTCCCCCTACCACGCTTTTTCATGTTACCCATTTCTCGAGTGGTTTAATGCAATCCATCTCTTCTTGTTTTGAGCTAACCCCTTATTCTCAACATACCCATTACAACCTACGTCTTCATTTATCTGCTACGTATATTTTAATTCTTGTCCTCCTCTAGAATTAATTTCTTCGTCTGTTCCCTCCACTAACAAATTTCCCGCATCTCTTAACATATGACCCAATGTCTTCTGACAGATTCCTCCATATCATCATCTCCAAAACACGTTCGTTCTGTACTTTATATATGTTCCATCGTTTTTCAGCATCCTTCTATAACACAATATTACAGATGCTTCAATTTATTTTCTTTCTAATGTTCAGACTTCACTTTCGTAAGTGCGGTGCTTCATACATATACTTAAAGAAACTTTTTACTGAGTCTCAGGTCAATAACCGAAAATAAACATTTCTCTTTTTCAAGACGGTTCCTTTACCTAGTGTTATTCTGCATTTGACATTGTTCTTGTTCCGACTGTCAGTTGGTCTTCACTTCCTAAATAACAAAATTCATTTATTTTTATTATATCCTTTGATCTGCTTTTCTGTTATTGTTATCATTCCAACTACTTTTAATGAATTTTGTCTTGTTTTGGCTTATATTCTGTCTAATGCCTTCTCATAATATTTTGATCATACCACTCAGTAATTTCACAATATCTTCACCGTTGTTTGTTTAACAGGGCAACGTCATCAGCAAATCGTAGCAGCTTCGCGATATTAAGGCAAATTTAAAGAAGTATCCATGCCAAAATTCTTAGAGTACGCTCAAAGTCCTTACGATGTGGCTGTAGCGAAAGTTGTTGGTGTGAAGGTCTTTGAATAGAAATGGGCAGGTCCAATGTAAACTCGGCGAGATTAAGCTTTTTATGACTAAGATAAGCGATGAGTATATCAAACATCTTTTAGTGTACACTGCATCCATAGAAAACTTCTTGCTTCAAGCGATTCTGAGGTGATGGGCGTAGCAAAGTTCTAGTCCAAAATAATTTGAGGACAGCAGCGGTAATTATGTAACTGTTAATGCACAGCTGCTACTGATAACCCTACAAGAACAAAGGACTCTTATTTTTAAAGCGTCCGACGTATTCCTGTATGAATGCTGGGATCCTATTCTACAAGGGTTCAGCTTTGAAAGTCAAAATCTTATCTCTGAGAGGCGGACGTGGGCTATTAACGCTAGTCGGTGAGGCTTTTGGCACTGTTGTGGATTAGCACCTCTACAGCTTGTTCCGGCGGGCTCCCCTTCCGGCCGGGGTGGAGCAAACTTTCCAATTAGTGGAGCGCACCACGCCGTCTTTGAGTGACGGTCGAGTGGTTGGTTATCCCTCACAGGTCAGACCCGGCCGGAAGCCTGCCCGGGGCCTAACAGCCGCCCGCCTCCTCAAGTGCCGTCTCACCACTACACTGTAGCAACACTTTTAAACACACGGATTTTCTTTCTAAGTTTAGTTAACTTGCGGATATACAGATTTTTGGTTTTGGTTCTCAGTTGTCATATTTTAGAATAGGGTTTCCAAAACCTTTCGTACCATGTGAGGTGTTATCGTCCTTAAGGCCGCCACACACGTGCGGGAAACCCAAGGGATTTGGACGGAATGGTCACGGCCTTGCGGGATCCCGCCACGTGTGTGGGCACTTTCTTGAGGCCGTGGCCGCACCAACAAACGAGAAGCTACCTACGCCAATCTGGCATAAATATTGAAGGAGAATGAACCAAATGCAAAAAAATAAAAAGAAGCAATACTAAAAAAATAATCAGCAACATTAAACCATTATCAAATGAATCTTTGCGAAGTGATGTGCTGAAGAACATTAAAAAAAAAACCGGCTGCAAGAAGATCACTTTGACGTTGTTAGCAAAACCGTTGCCATAAAATTATGTGGCCTTCCGACCAATCAAATGCTGATTGCAGAAAAAATAATTAATTACACCCTGTTTCAAGTCGAAATGGGCTGTTTAAGAATGTCTTATAGTGACAGCAACTGATACCTAGTTCTGGCCTGTACTATTCTGCAGGCAGCAGTTCTGGATTTTTTTTTTTTTATCCAGGAACCTCATCGAATAGTCTCAGCCCACAACCTTTTCAAGCAACACCCGCAGGATCATTATAAACCACCAGCAGATTTTGATAAATTACCTCAAAACAAAGCAGCAATTGTTCTATCAAATTATAATGCAAATGATGTCATGTGATTTGAATTTGAGTTTACATCACATGATCAACTATATTAATGACAACATGACTTTAAACTAATATTATTTTAATTTAGTTTTTATGTCATTTAAACTTAATTTTATGTTGTTGATGCATTTACGAATGGGAATAAATCAATTACAGTAAAAGTCTGGTTATCCGAGTTCCGATTATTTTTGAAATATGATAAGAAGCTTTTATGAAGATATGGAAATACAGAAAAAGGCTGCTTCAAGTTTTACTAGGCAACTTAGAGAGAGGTAGCACTGTGACAGATTCAATAAAGAAAATAGTAACAGCAGCCAACGCATGCACATCATCGGATGCTGCCATCGTGAACCAACTCTGAGACTGAGAAACCCTTGAGGATTTTAACCCCCCGTGTGTGTGCAGCGCCACTTCGATGAAATCCCTGCGGTCCGGCCCGCGGACTGTTTCCCTGCGGACCGGCCTCCACGTGTGTGGCTACCTTTACAGGGGTTTAATTAACTTTAATCATTATTGCTAATTAAAGTAATTTTTAATTTTATTGATTTAGATCTTATGAATAGGGTGATTTACTAAGATATTTACATAAGCTAAGAAAGTCATAACAATTTATTCAGCAATTGACATGTTTCCGAGCCATGGACGTGGTGTATTTAACTAATAATCAAAAGGTCCTTGGCATTTAAACACCACCGCCCTACAATAATCAATCTATTAATAAAAGCACAAAATTTATCTTGCGAATACGTAACAATTACAATCAACATATCACCAAACTACTGAAGTAACATTTTTTTAAACAAATACATAACACTAAATACACAAAAAAGAAAACAAAAGGTATTTGAAACACGACACAACTGTCTATTGTTAGCATATCATTTGGAGTTAATGGGCCCCAGATACTTCAGACAAAGTTACTCATAAAATAATAATAATAAAAAACTAATGAAAGTTGATCCGACCAAGCTCAGGGCCTAGACTTCGGAACAACACGTATCTTATCTGACAAAATTCTCTTCCCAGGGCGTTGTAGGGCATTGAGTTAAGTATAGCCACAAACACTTTAAAAAAAAAATGAAGAGCTGTAACTTGTCTTTACCGTTTCTCAGCAATCGGAGCAGGCCGCACCAGTCACTTGACGATATAAGACTCGGATAGTCAGCCTACAAAGCGGATGTCATCTCACAAACATTATACCCAGTTAACAAAATAACTTATGAAGATTTGAGTTTGTCGGCTACACACTGTTGGTTGCCGATCCAGGAAGTGAATGATCACGACCTGTCAACGCCAGGTCACACTTCATCTCGACTACGTCTTTAGGAAACGCTCTGGCGTATCCAATAACCAGTCAGTAATGTACCTTGTCTCCCGCTTTCTAGAGATGCCACGACATGAAAAAGATTATTTAAAAAATATTAGCAAAATTAAATTAAACACTCTTGTATTGGAGGAAACTAGCAACACCCATTCACACGTCATACGCCTCCAGAATCTCACTTGTCTTTTACTGGACAACCCGTTTGCGACATCACGTGACACCAATCTTTCTTTATAATATTTTCTCTCTCTTTCACAAATACATCTAATTTGGCGAGTGACATTGACGTGTCTACAACGAACACGTCCACAGTAAGCTCATTCTTGTAGTTTCAGGAGGCAAATCCGGCGTCTCCTGCCGGACAAACAAAATCATCTGCAGAATGTTGTTGGCTCTGAAAGTGACTTGGTTTCGTCGCCATCCTGTCGGATCATTATTCAGCGGATCCCGAAAAAACAAGTCCGCCCATTTATCCTCTGTCACGCTCCACAATCTATCCGCTGAATTCTAACACATGCAGTGCCGTCTATTTCCTTCATTTTAAATTATATATAAAATATGTAGAATACGCATTGCGTTATACTAGCAATCCTGATATTGTAGATAAAGTTTGTATAGAAGACGGTATAAGTGATCACAAGGCGGTTGTGGTAACGTTAAACTCTAGTCTGAGTCTGAAGCATGACAAAGAGAAACTCGTTTTTTGCTTCGATAAGGCAAACGATGCGGGTATGGTTGATCACTTTGCGAAGAATTTTGAAACGTACACGCTAAATACAAATGTTGAGGAACTTTGGTTTAATTTAAAAGAACTAATATGGACCGGTTTAAACCAGTTTGTTCCTAAGAAGTGTATTAAGGTCAGTAATAACTTCCCTTGGTTCAATAGTGAAACGTTTGCTCAGGAGGCAAAGGCGTTTACATGCCGCGGTGAAAAAAATCGGGGGACTCATCTAATCGTGCTAAACTAGTCCAGTTGCGTGCGGAAGTGCGTAAGGCAATGCGCGATGCGTTTAAAGAATTCCAAGCCAGGAATTTATCCGAAGATCTGATTACTAGTCCAAAAAGTTCTGGTCGTATATCAAAGTAATAAGAGGCTCTCGTAAGGTTATGACGTCGCTGATTAAAGAAAATGGTGAATTATCAGAAACTAGCGTAGAAAAAGCAGAAATTTTGTATGATATATTTAAACAGGCTTTCACGATAGAAAACTCAGAGGAGATACCGATATTTAACAATAGAACCGACAAAATTATGAATGATCTCGCTCTTGATGTCGAGGGAATAACTAAACTGCTTATGAATGTAAAAACCAATAAGGCTCCCGTACCAGACGGTATTCCCACAAGATTCTACTCAAGATACGCAAAGGAAATTGCACCGTATTTGATGAAATTGTATACCGTCTCTTTGGATCAATGAAAAGTACCAGCCGAATGGAAGACCGCTATCGTAACTCCAGTGTTTAAAAATGGGAATGTTAATGATCCTCAGAATTATAGGCCGATCTCGTTAACTTCAATATTTTGCAGGATTTTAGAACATATCATCTATTCAAATGTATGCGGTTCTTGGATGAAGGTGAGCTTTTAAATCCAAATCAACATGGATTCAGAAAAGGCCGATGCTACGAAACACAACTTGCACTTCTAATTCACGACTTGTGCCGAATTATAGATGAGCAATCCCAGGTTGATTTGGTTCTATTAAACTTTAAAAAAGCTTTCGACACTGTGCCTCACACTAGGTTACTTAGGAAACTTCACGGTTACGGCATATCTAGACAAATATGCGACTGGGTTGCAGACTTCCCGAAGGGCAGAACACAGTGTGTAGTTCTCGACGGTGAGCGTTCATCACTTACTGAAGTGGGGTCTGGAGTTCCCCAGGGAAGCGTGTTAGGGCCTCTATTGTTTCTCATATACATCAATGATCTATGCGACATAATAGGGGGGGGGGGGATGAAAAGATTATTTGCCGATGATGCTATTATTTATCGCGAAATCAAAACCCAGGACGACTGCGCTTTGTTACAAGACGATATTACGAAAATAATTGCGTGGTGTAAAGATTGGCAGTTGGAGTTAAACGCTAAAAAGTGCCAAGTCATGCGTGTAAGTAAAAAGGTGACACCATTTAACTATGAATATACAATTAATGGCACTGTCCTTAGAACGGTAGATTTCGCTAAATACCTAGGGGTAATAATTCGTAATAATTTGTCGTGGAATGAGCATATCGAGAATGTAATGGGGAAAGCAAATTGTATGCTCCGATTTCTAGGTCCTAATTTAAATCAATGCACTCAGGAAGTTAAATCGATTGTATACAAGTCACTAGTACGTCCTCACTTAGAGTATTGTTGTTCTGTATGGGGTCCCCATCAAAAGGGGTTAATGGAGGCTTTAGAGAAGGTCCAAAGGAGAGCCGCCCGATTCGTGACAGGTATATATAGTTGGAGGGAAAGCGTAAGTGCGATGTTGAAGGAGTTAGGTTGGGAAGACCTGGAACACCGAAGGCGTTGCTCTCGACGGAAGCTAACTGAAAAATTCACGACAGACTTATTTCGGAATTGCAGCCAGCAAATATTGCTATCAGCAACATTCATATCTCGAAATGACCGCGAAAATAAGAAAAGAGAAATCAGGGCCAGAACCGATTCATATCTGTACTCATTTTTCCCACGAGCGATTAGGGAATGGAATAGAAAGGATTTACCGGGTGAGTAAACTTAAAATGCGACAGGAGTAGCTTTCGATAGAGCACTCCAGCCATCCTGATCTGGGTTTTCCAAGGTTTTACCAGATCACTCCACGTGAATGCGGGGATGGTTCCTCACAATAGCCCATGGGCGCCTCCTGCCATATCCCTTATAACCCTTCCAAACCATAACCCTTTTCGATAGGTGCAATGCACCCTCCGCCACACACTTTTAGTGAATCGCGGAGTAATAATAATAATAATAATACATCTGTCAAAAAAATCTCCGCCTTGCACAATTTTATAATTAACAAGGTAAATGCCTACCTTTGAGTTCTGACAATGACATCTTATGAAAAACTTAGTAAGTATGTGATGTTAGAATAAGAGGCTGCCAAGGAACACACTACTTGTGTATCGTCCACACGGGCGGCGAAGCTACCTCCGCCCCCTCGGAGATCACGCACCTCTGGTTGGGAGCCTATATTTTAGAGAAATAACTGGTGCTTTGCTTCTTAATTAAAGGTAATAGGATTTGGAAACCTTTCGCAGCGTAGATTGTTAAATTACGACGATCAAAACATTACGACACTGTCCCCTTGACTGCACATGAAGTTTAATTTTTTCTATACTTTCACGAACCCTCCTCTCAATTCTACATTACCAAATCTGATGGGCGATCGGTAACAACTATTATGGCACTGCGTGTGATCGCTCGTATTGGCCTAGGGCTTAATGCTGGAGGTTGTTGCAGTTGTGAGCGCAATGTGGCATTGGAGAAACCGACCAGATCCTAGGTACTGACCTGTGCGAAGTATTCCCACAGTTTGCCTCGGCAATCTTCTGCTGTCTCCTCACAGTACGGCGGCTAGACAGATTACTAACTGACACCACATGGTTAAGGACATAACCCTTTGCTTTATAAGAGTACTACGTAATCATCATTGAACTGGGCTATGGCTAGCTATAGGTTCTTCTACTTCTATTACGATAGACAAGGCGTCTAACTGCTAAGATAGGCGTTTATTATACACTCTAGACTGAAGCCAATACATCCAAATGAATACTGCCTGCTAGGCTAACCCCGATGGTATTAATCACTGAAGCCATAGTTACTTGACGTTAATGATCTACTCAAAGTGGATCCATTACTTACAATGGAGAATGGCTAGCAGCTAGTCTTGGTAGCGATGGTACCTGCTATCGACCATGACGCGAGACCCGGCTATGGAGAGAGGCACCCTAACCGTTAAACTGACATAGTGTCTGCCCTACAGTACTGATACTTCCAGAAGAGAGCGAGTGCGTACCGTCGCTCGTAATTTATCCCGATCGCCGAACATTCTAGATGTGTCGATCGGTCGTCACCCGGTCATCGCCTTCCGTCCTGGCATCTGCTGACGCTGGCGTCTGCAAAACGTGGCTAGCCTCGCGCGAACTCTTCACGTGCGTACGGGACGTTGCTTTCAACTAAAGTACTAATATTTAACCATTAAATATTATGTCTAAAAACCATCCATTACACATTAAGGTCTGCCAATTTTTAATTCCTTTTTGTTCCTTGTCCAAAATCCTTTTCGCGCTCCAATGACCTCATCGCACACAGTACTAAAAACAACTAAAACTGATTTTCGTTATAAACATAAATTCTATTACCATTTTTTTTTTAAATATTGTGTGGCTTATTTCTCTTGGAAGTATCCGCGTCTTCCGCCTCTGTCTTACGCTACACTATCAGAGGAAGTGAAGTGCTGCCACCTGTCTGAGTAGCGTGTAACTATATTCTCTATGTGCGAAGTATATTTTTTATTTGTGAAATGTGTATTTTATGATGCGGAGATTGGTGACCATCTCAGCATTCACCATGATTGCAGTCAGGATGTGCGGTACACGGAAACCCTGGCTTCGTGCCGGTTCCGTTGTATTTCCCATATCCTATGTGCATCGCCTCAGCGCAATGAATCACACTGACGTGTTGTATGCTACCTTATATTCTGAAGAAGATGAGCCAAAAGACAGTACCTATGGGATCAGTGCATAGATAGAGTTTAGACCGACTAATCTTGCGTATCATCAAACCACCAACTTTCAACAGACTGGAATCAGATTATCTTCTGTAATCCAAGAAATAGAAATTACGTGTCAGTTACGAAGTGGTCATTCATCTGCATCTACATCCATACTCTGCAAATCACAAACATTGTGGGTGGCAGAGGGTGCTAAGCACCAATCCTAAACCCGTGCATTCCAATCCCGAAGAGCGCAAGGAAAGAAGGAATACATAAAAGCATCAGTACGGCATTTTATTTCTCTAATCTTATCCCTCCGGTCATTGCGACCTATGTAGGTTGGCGGAAGAAGCATTTCATTGCACTCGAAATTTAAATTTTTTTCGCATATTCTCCAATAAATTCGAACGCAAGCTACGTCGTCTGTCTTCCAAACTATCACAGCCCAATCTACGTATCAATTCTGTGACGCTTTCATAAGGGCTGTAGCAACAAGTCACGAATCGAGCAGCTCTCCTCTGCACCCTCTCAACTGAGTCAATCAGAACCTTGCGATACGGATCCCAAACTCCACAACAGTAATCCAGATGCGGACGCATTAGTGATTTATGTGCTATGTCCTTTGCATGAGCATTACAATTCCTCAAAATACGACCTATGAATCGTAATTTAGAATCAGCCTTGCCTATTCTCTGGAACGCGGTGTTTAAACGGAGTAGTTTGTAAATCCTTTAAGCTGTTTTTTTTTTTTTTTTTTTTTTTTTTTTTTTTTTTTTTTTTTTTTTTTTTAAGAAAATAAAGCATAGAGCATTAAGAGGCAGGCCTAAAGAAAGTCGTTTCAGATAGGCATACAAGAGCAAACTCCGGATGTTACTCCGGATATTCTACCATATAAAACTAGTAAGAACAACATAATAGTAGACAAGCATTATGAGAAAGATAAATGGATTGCAGTTTGGACATTTAAATAATCAAATTTGCCGAGCTATGTCTACCCGTAATCAGTAGACTAGTCTGGATTTATCTTATTAAAAAAATTATTTTAATGCATATTATCAAAAACCAATACATCACTCCACAGGTGATACTACGAATGTTCCGCAAGCTACCCGATTACCTTCCAGATTTACTCTGTGCACAGTAAGACTGGCGTTTTCCTTCTTATTATTGATATGATGGTTCTTGATGTTTGACGCTATGATTCAAATCGATGTCATTTTTCTTATATGCCTTACTAACTGTCTCCCACTTTTGTCAAATTAACTTTGGCTGCATTTCTGTGAACCATGTTGAAACAGAATGAAAATAAATCCCAGAACCATTTCAGCTATCGCTCATAATTACTTGTGTTATTATTTCCGGCAAAGTATATGGTACTGCCAAGTATTAACTTTTATACAGAGTTGAGAAGAGTGGGAAATAATCCTGTTAATGCTGTTGCATCGAAATCACATACCTAAAGCAATGTAATAGTTGTTATTTACTGCTTGGTTTGTATTAAATGTTGCTAAAGTTATAGCAGTTACGTACTTGGAGAATGGTTAAAATACGTGCTTCGTAAATTCATAAGTTGGGAATAGAAAACATTGTTTAGAATATCTCCTGTTTAATAAGATAAGAAAACTTCATTTCTTTAAGCTATTGACAATAATTTGATGCATTTCATACTTATAATGGTAAAGAAAGAAATAGGAGTATCGCTTAGATTTAAAGTATAATTTTAACTTAGTTCTGACAAGAAAAATTGAAGTTAATAATACTAGAGCGATATCTGCAAGAATAATTACTATGCTTTGTTCCCTCCGAAATGGCGGCTCAAGGTCATATTTACCAGCTCCACTCCTCACCTCAACCCTCCTTCCGTTCCTACTTCCTCTGAGCTAACTGCCATATATTCGAGTGGAAAAATTCCCCTTCACATATAATGGTAAGGACAGCGGAATAAGAATAGAGCAGACTGCGTTGAGCCGCCTCTATTAACGGGATGGGCTGCAACCTCCTTCATTCGTTCAGCAGCCAGTTTGCATTATAATTTTTTTGACAGGTATTACTCAAACAGAAACATATGCGAGTGTGGAATTACGTGTTGTTATCAAATTTCTTACAAAAGAGACCTACAGAAATTTGTGAAAGACTTAAAATACAACATGGCGAGGAAATATTCTATGACGTTAACTTTTATAAAAGCAGTAAAAACTTTCAAAAATCGTAGAAAGCGCGCCCAGAATAAACTCCATTCTTAAAGTTCCTAATCAGATTTTTTTTTTTTTTGAAGGACCATGTTAGTACCACACTCACACTCTCATTATGCTCTAATGCAGCAGCCTTATCTAAACGGACAGTGCTCTTATATACATATATATATATTTTCATAATTATATATGTATAGCTGGTGTATCTTATCCGCTCGTTCAATCAGTTTTTCGGATGAAAGTTTTGTTTAGTTATATTTAGTGGAATCCCTAAATCCTATGAAAATTATATGTTGCTAAATAAAATAATTTTGTTAGTGATTATTCCTAAGAAATGTAAATGTAAATGGAAGGACTAACAAAGGCCCCTAGTATGGACTAACTTAACATTAGTTTGCACCTTATAGTTTTCAGTGAACGCTATTCGTGAAGGACTAGCTTCTGTGTGCACAATATGCATGTGGCTTTGCGAAACACTCATAACTAACGATTTTTGTAATATGAGAAACAAGGCTTTCCCGACGTATCTTTGACACGAAATCTTACAGGTTTTCCGCCCGATAATATTTTCAAAAGACAAGCTTTCGGCGGCTTGCTCTGCCGCCATCATCAGGTCCATTGTACTTAAGAGAACAACTAGAACTTCTAGTTGTTCTCTTAAGTACAACTAGAAGTTCTAGTTCTTCTCTTAAGTAAACCTGTGAAGATTTCGTGTCAATTTTTGTAATATGTATTTTAAAACGAATATTTTGTTTGTCCTGAAGACTCATTTGATTGTCTTAAACAAGAATAATCTCTAAGAAAAGGGAACTACCCCTGCCCGACTCAAGCCCCCTCCCCAAACGAAATCCACTCAAACCTCCCAAACCAAAATCCGTTCCTCCCCCCCCCCCCCCCAAGCCAAAATCCTGGATCCTCCACTGGTTTCAGCGTTATCATCTTCTCCTCTCCTGCAGAGTTATTTTGGAATTTTTTGAATTTAGAAGCAGCAATTGTTCATTGAAAGTCAAATTCAGCTATACTCTGCTTTGATTAGTGAATCCAGTAAGAAATAAAGTTACCTACACATTTCTTCGTCGAGTTCCGATACCGTATTTTTATCCATTAATCTTTTGCTGCCCATACAAATGGAATGTATACAATAGAAATTCTGCTAATCTGTGAAGCAAGGATTGGAATAACGTCTCCAATCCTATTATAACTCCCGCCATTTCTGTAATCATTGTATCACGGTCATGTGAATGTGGCACAGTGTCACATTGTTTAGTGGGTCGTTCTATTGTCTTCCCCAGTGGCGCAATCGGTTAGCGCACGGTACTTATATGACAGTAGTTGTGAGCAATGCCGGGGTTGTGAGTTCGATCCTCACCTGGGGAATTATTTTAATTCAATCGTCTTGAAGCTTCTTTACAATACACCCTACTGTTCGCGGCGAAACATGTATAAATCATGATCATAATGTTATACGTCACCTAAAATTTCTTAAGGCATATTTTCAGTGAATTGGTTTTATTTTCTTCATTTCAATTTCGGCGAACTGCGGATCGCATGAAAGAATTCTATATTTTATTTTCTTTGTTACGAACGTTTCTAGATCACTTCAATTATCACCTTTTCTGTTCAAACAATTTTTGGATCCTTGGTTTCTTTTGGAAACCCTCGAATTCCTCTATCTTTCTTGACACGTCGTCTTCGTCCTTAAGCTTCTTCTGTCGTGTATTTTTTTTTTTTTTTTACCTGCTTAACGTCTCTTAACAGCGAGGTCTTTAGAGACGGGAAAAGATTGGGGGCAAGGAATGGGAAGGAATTCGGCCATGGCCTTTTGAAAGAAGCATCCCGGAATTTGCCTGCAGTGATTTGGGAAACCATGGAAAACCCAAATCTGGATGCCTGGACGGTGATCCCAACCGGCGTCCTGCCGAATGCGAGGCGAGAAGACTAACCGTTACACCACCACACTCGGTCTTCTGCTGTGTACGGTTTTTTTTCTTACCTCAGTAAACTAAAGAATTTGTGTTTTTCTGGGTTTTTTTTTAATGAAAATAACCAAACAATAACATTGTTTTAGCATTTCTAAATTCATTTGTGCAAGTATCCATAAAGTCTTATTATTTTTACACTATTCGAAAGGTTTCAGCTTATCGGTAAAAATCTTTATTAAATTTTTCTTATTATTTTGGCCCAATATTTGTTTTAAAAATATTATCTTCTTTTCTTCCAGTTCTAGTAATATTGCCGGTTTAAGTAGGAAGGTCAAGATAAGAATATTTGAAACAGATAATTGAGGACGTAGATTATAATGTGTTGCGATACAGAGGTTAGGTCAAGATATAAGAAAATTGTATCAATGCAGTAGAGTGACTAATGAGTAATAAGAGAACGGAAAAAAAATTAACGGGTCTAATCTAAAGTCCATGACCAAGATCGGTTTCAGAAATATTGTATGTGGGAATAACATAACGTATTGATGTTGCTGATATTATGAAGTTGGGGATTAACAGCTAATGCTACATCTCATTCTCCGATAGACACTGCGCTGAGGCAGAGCCATCTCTTGGAGAATCGGCAAACTAGCAATGCTTGGCTTGCGTTAGGATGGTACAGTACATTACTCTGGTTTCCCTTCAAATCGCATAGGATGGAGCATTGTACTTGCTTCGGCAGTACATATACTAGGATGGTGCATTAAAAACATAGTGGTTAAGATGGTATCCATTACTAAATCTAAGAAAATTTCTTTTTTGCTGTGTATCTCCGGCTATCAAAAGGTTTTGATTATCATTTTCTTTATATTTTAACGTAACGTAATTTAGAAAAATTAACTCGTCATATGTTTATAAGCCTAGGCAAGAGGTAAGTATTCTGATATGAAAAGTAAATATTTTAAATACACGCGACCAAGTTTTAGTGTCGATATTGAGCAGAAACTTTCGTTAGGATTCTATCTAAAGTCTGTAATGTAGTATGTTGTAACCTTTACCGTAAGACAAATATCATAATTTACAGTTGTATTGATATTTAATGATTGATTTAAATTTTTCCGAAAATTCTAACATATTATACTTCAGGTAACCGGAGAAATAAATAACTACGTAGTCAAAAACAATCCAAAGAGTGGATTATTTACATGTCATGCAGCGTAATCTTTAGTGGCAATCTTTTGAGGTTAAGAAAGGAATGCTTATATAATATGTGGCGCATGTCTGTCCTAGTTACAAATTAGAGTATTATTTCTTGTTCCGTCCCCCTTTTATGTAGAGCTATAAGATATACCACAATTTTTTAGCTAGATCATAAGCTTTCAAACTGTGAAAACCCAACCTAAACCAGTTTGCGTGATCCTTTGACTATTTCAATTTACATCTAGCTAAAATACATTAATAGTTACAAAAAAAGTTCTGTTGTGAGCCAAGCAGGTGGTAATTTCTTCGGAATTCCCGGGTATTTATCGGTGTCGTGATATAAAAAAGGAAAACATTTTTATGAACGTGGCTCATTCAGCAATGATATTACTTTTCTGTATAAGTAGCTTCAAAGTGGATTGTTTTTAGACTATTTCGAGCCACTGTAAATAATACTTTTCTTATATTCCTTTTATTAAAAAACATTTCTAAAGTTATACGGTTAAGTTCAGGAGAAATTTACGTTGACAATAAGTGCTTTAGTTTAAACGCTACGAATAATAAGGTTTTGTATTTAACATAATTCACGTAATAAGCTTAACAGGTATTCCAGCAAAATTCTACCTAGTTTTTTTTTTTCTTTTTCTATCGAGTATACAATGAGTAGTTTTAGCAGAAATACATAGCAACAATTTACGTAGTTAAAAAAGAAAGAATGTCTTCATAATAAGACAGGTGATGCTGATGCTCAGTTGTGTATTGCAGTCCTGGCGAAAACTCCTATCTTCTTCACGTTTCATGTGGTATAAGGGCATATAATACCAAGTGGATGTTGTGGGCTATTTCCTCAATTGTGGGTTAATCAATTTTTTATAAAGGTTAATAACACGCCAATGCAATTGAATTTTGTTTTATTCTTTGTGTCGCACGCGTTTCACTCTATTTCCATAACATCATCAGCGACATCTGTTTGGTATTTGTACATTTAGTTATTTACATTAAATTAGAAAAACAATATACAGTTGAAATTAATTTTACTTACATGTGACTTTTTTAATTTGTTCTCATAGTCAGGGTTGGCTTCTCCGTCTAGGTTTTTGTAGGATTCATTGTGGAATCCTTCCAAGATATATAATGCTACACTGCACTGACCAGACTACACAGTATCCCTATTATTTACTATCCTTATCGCTTTCAAAACATGAGAGTGTAAACACCGCGCCATGTTTTTCACAAGTCCATAGAGTGTGTATTTGTTTCTTTCGGGTTTCATTGTGTTTAGAGTTTCATGGCTTTTATATTCTACTTTGTATTATCTTTGATGTTAGGCGGGGATTTGAAATGGTAGGTTTTTTTGGGAATATTTATTTAGTTTTTAATATCGCATATAATGTTCGATTAGTCAAGTTTGTGTAATCATTTATTATCTGCTTTCCTTCAACTAGTGCTTTTTGGATGTGATAATTTTCTTGAAATGTTAATAATGCTTCTGGTTTGCTATTGTTTATGGTGAGTATTTTCATGGCTGTGTGAATGTCTGTCAGTTGGTGATTGTGTTCTAGAAGGTGTTCTGCAAATGTGGAGTGGTTAGTGTGCTTCAGTGCTCTTAAGTGTTCTTTGCATCTTGTTTCGAATTGTCTGCATGTCTGACCGATGTATTGAGCTTCACAGTTTTGACACGTGAGTCTATATATGCCTGAATTGTGGCCAGGCCGAA
This sequence comes from Vandiemenella viatica, assembly GCA_031002005.1. NCBI lineage: Eukaryota > Metazoa > Arthropoda > Insecta > Orthoptera > Morabidae > Vandiemenella > Vandiemenella viatica. The sequence continues at coordinate 326,571,881 of CM061920.1, read as the reverse complement.
TTTAAACTTTTTTTTAGTGTATGCTGTTCATTTTGTGCCGCCCTTTTCTCCTTCATACTTATACTAATCATTAATTTGTATTTCCTTTATTAGGTGCCAAACGATTATATGTATATGTGAATGGATATAGACTAAGAGTGACTTCATTACTTGAAAGTATTCAGATTTAGTCATAAAATAGAAACAAGAAAAATGAATGTTTATTATGAAACAAGAATACAAACAAGAAAATAAGAAATGTAATACATAATTATAGTTTTTTACGGGAATTTTGTTTGGTGAACATAGAGAAACAACTTTCTCACTGACAGTTTTCCATACGACATACTTCGCAGCACTTTTTATCGGCAAAGAACAGAAAACACGTTAAGACGTACGCTCTGATTTGTAATCAATTATTATTAAACGATTATAATTTATATTAATTTCGATTAGAATACCGGTTTCGGCATAGTTCAATGCATGTTCCTTAAAAATTTCAAATAATTTAATTCATTATTAGATGAGAAATTACGAGTTAAGTTTCAAAAATCATTGACTTTTCAATGATGTTGTTGTTGTTTTTTTCAATAAAATTAGGAGTTTCGACCGCTCGGGGACTTTCAATATTCAGATACTCAATTAATGAAATATTAGATCATACTTAAGTTTTTTTATTTTAGAAATCATGAAATGTAAGTCTGTCAGCAGAAACTTACCTCTGTCTATAGAGTAAATATACGACGAGCTACAGAATGCGTTAAACAAGATAGAAATTCAGGAAACTAATGAAGAATTAAATTAATAATTTAGCTAATTGTTTGCTGTCACCACATACCTAAATGAAAATTGACAGTAAACGTATTTTTCTTTTCTATTAATTGTTCCGGGTTTGTCACTTCACTACTAGATGTCACCACTTAAATGAAAATTTATAGTAGACTTTTTTCTATTATGTTTATAATCACACACAAATTTGACGGTTTACTAAAGCGGGTACCCTAGGAAATTTGCCGCCCCTAGGCTGGAGCCTATACAGCCTAATGGGAAATCCAGCACTGAATTATGGTATTTGTTATTGTTTGTGATGTTTTTTATGTTTTTATATATGGAGTTATTGGTTCTGAACGCGATGTTGAGTCCTTGGTTTTTGAGAATGTTTGTTGTTTTGTGTGTGTTTTTATTAGTATAGGTCATAACATGCCATTTTTCTTTTTTACTAGTGTGGGTTGCGGTGTTGGAATAGTGTTTTGTGTTTTTAGTATTTGTTTTTTGTTGTTGTTGTTTATTTGGTTTATTTGGTTATTGATATAATACCGTTGATAGAGATTCTTCTATCGGATGGGAACCTTGAAAGAATTCCACTAGAATTTATTTTTGATGAATCCGTCTCTAAGAAAGGATTTCTAATTTTTCTTTTAATAGCAGACAATCTACAAACTACTAGGATGTTTAACAGTTATTAATTGACAATGAATGCATATGGAATTATATTTCAAACATTCTTCGCAATTTTGTGAGGTTTTCAGAGTATTTGTTTAACTAAATTCACTAAACGCCCCAGGCCAAAAGAGCAGTTACCGAGCACCGTTATCACTTTTACTTTCATTACCATTTTGCTTGTGCTTCTGCGTTTACAGTTAGTCCGTTAAGTCTGTGATCATATTATGAATATGAGACGACTGACCATTTGTTTAGGTGTTACTGGAGACTACTGAGATGAAGAATATTTTAGGAATTAATCAACCTGAGTTACGGTTCAGATGTTCCTGAAAATATTTTCTCTTGCTATTGTAACAATTGATGAAATGCCACCAAATGGTTTACTTGAGAATTTCAGACACAAAGATCTATAACTTGACTGAAAAATTCTAGTGCGTTTCATACATATTAGTACATTTTAAGTTTCCATGAGAATGACTACGAATAGATGATATTGTTTTTTTGTCATTGTAAATGATTAAACTTAATCTGCTATATTCTTTTTGTTTCAGTGCTTTTAGTTGAGGAATTCCAAAACAAATTTTAAATTACATATGTACAACTGCATTAATGGTAGATACCTGCATTTACTGTACTTCTTTATTATTCAAAAAGTACATCATAGAATCGATGCCGGTATAGCTTGACGACCGTATCCATGTTACATTTAATTCCAACTTCTCTTGACCTATTGACAGATAATGATAGAAGATGAGTTAACGTCAGTGCAGAAGTATCAGATTTACAGCATCTCCAGATGACAGGGTATCTTATATCAGCGATACTTATATTCTTAGCTGTTTCGCCATCAGTTATTCTAAAGTGGACATGTTGCCGGCAACATAGGAATCTTGCGAAAATAGAATTCCTGGAAACGCACGCTGGATAAGTGACTGATAAGTAGGATATACAACTCCACTTATCTCTCCAAAGATTTTTTTCTCCTGCATTTTACAGCATACAAGAAAAAAAGATTTTGGTAAATATATGGAATCATGAAATTCCAGGCCTGGGTGCATTAGCATTTGGCGGATTACAGCAGACAACGTTTTCGCCGCATAGAAAATAGGCGGTTATATTGTAGTGTAGTGGTCGATAAACTTTAGAAGCTAAAGAGCCAATTTCAGCTTTAAAATGGCCTGGAAAAATTTATATTTTAATAAATATTTTTAATATAACTCACTGGATAATCAATACACAATCATGCATACATTTATATAAATAATACATTCATAAACAATTTACATGTAAGTAGTAAGCATTAAAAATAATGAGAACTATGAACGGAAAAGAATGAATCGACTCACTTTTGAATTAGCGGCGTTGATCTGCTTTTTTCCCCTACCGGTTCATAGTCTTTAAAGGGATGCTAAAAATATATTTTTAATAATTAAATAAGGAAAAATCAAATAGGGAACCGAATGAATATAAAGATGATACAACACCAGGGTACAAATATTTTAAAATCTCGAACAATTACAAAATCAGTCACAACACAACAATAGTCAAGACAAAGTAAATAACCAGTGTGATTAACAGTTGGCTTAAAACTTTTGCTGTATTTTATTTAATTCGTTGCTATCGGCAGTAAAGTTAAAGTGGCAAAAGAACTTGCTTCTAATGCTGTCTGTGAGCCTGCCTAATTTTTAGATCTCTGCAATGATACTACTAGTACTATTGTCGATTTGTCGGTAAAGACATATGAAAAAAATATTATCAAAGAGCCGCACTAATATCCTGAAAGACCCGCATATTTCTCGGGACCTCTATTGTAGTGCCCGTATTAAAGGTTGGTAGACAGACAATAATGATGTTGTGACGTCATATTGGGAAGACTGAAGAAAGATCTGCGTCTGGTGTCTGTAATAATTGCACTAACTATTTATTACCGTGTCACTGTGTCAGATATCATCACACAGTACAGGCAGCCTTAATGTCCTGCTCGTTTTCGACCTGAAACAATCCTAGAATCGTTCCATTTACTGGACATTAAGTAACAAAAGAACGTGCTAAATATGAAATTATTACAGTAAAACCAATGCCCTGTGTAGTTAGCATATCTGTTTGGATGTCTTGAGCGAGATGCTGTTTACTCAGGGATTGCGAGAGGTGTGTCCGCAGGCAGCAAATGGAGCGTGCGGGCGGGACGGTCCCGCAGGAAGGAAGAGGGCCGCCGTTTGTCAGGGTGGCAGCCCTGTTTGTGGCCGCTAATCTTTACAGCTCCGGGATTTGTGTGGCCGCTCCACGCCCACTCCGCACCCTCCACACAAGAGATAGCGACGGAATGTCGCTGGCCATCCCTCACACGCGCTGCCTCCGAGGCGTCAACTTCCTGCTACACACATTGTCAAATTTATTCCATGAAGACTTTACTTTCTACGAAAGTTAGGCTCATCGTCCAAGTACCCACTGTGAGATTACAGCAGATTTAAACATTATTTTGCAATGTCGAAGGTTCGTGCTAACTTCATTTTCTCCCTTTCAGATCGTCGGAAACACGTTTCAAACACAAGAAATGATAAACATGTTGAAAAAACCCTTCCTCCCTTAGTTGCTATGGTAATTATTTTTACTTTTTTGCCCTTGACTTATGGATTTAAGCCTCGTCGACGTCATTAGAGGCGGGATGAGATTTGGGACAAGGAACTTGAAGGAATTCGGCCATGGCCTTTTGAAGTAAGCATCCTGGCATTCGCCTATAGTGATTTGGGGAAACCATGGAAAACCCAATTCTGGATGCCCGGACGGGAATTCGAACCTGCGTCGTCCCGAATTCGAGGTGCTGTTTTCTATTGTCAGATTGTCGTAAATTACATAAGTTAGCAGTGCTTATGGCTTATTTTTTTGGCTTTACGCCTTGTCAACGCCGAGATAATTAGAGGTGGGAAAAGACTGGGGACAAGGAAAGGGAAGGAATTCGGCAGTGGCCTTTTGGAGGAAGCATCCCGGCATTCACCTGGAGTAATTTGGGGAAACCATAGAAAATCCAAATCTGCATGCCAGGACGGGGATTCGATCCCACTTCCACCAGAATGCAAGGCCAGGGCATTACCGCTCACGCAACACGCTCGGTATATTTTTCCTTCGTCCAGCAATTAGACGAAATGTTTTTTATGTCATACGCGTTACGTCTCTGTTCAATATAACCTCACTACCCTAGTGCAACGGTTCCTGAAAGGTGGTCCGCGGAACCCTAGGGTTCCATGGAACGGTCGTAAGGGTTCCGTGTTACGTCCGAGAATTAAATAAAATGTTCGTTGAAAAGAGTAATAACCGCGCAGTGAGAAGGCTATCATGGCTCTGCTTCTGTTACCGAGACTAATTTTTGAGCTTACGCTTACACCAAAAGAAGCACAGAAATAAACTGGATGCAGCTCCAGATCTTCGCGTTCAATCGTCATACATTAAGCCAATTCTAGTGCTATATAAGTAAATATGTGAAAATTTTTCATTCTTCACACTAAATAGTTACGTTGAATTATCTTGTATGGTAAATGTTTTATAATACTAATGATAATTATTTTTCATTTATAATTTATTCTTTCTTTTTTCAAGTCAAATATGAAAACTACAAGGTACAATCACTTTTGTTATTATAAAAATGGGGATCCGCCAAAAAGGTATGATCAGTTAGGGTTCTGTGGCCACAAAATTGTGAATCGCTCGATGGCTGCCCTAGTGAACATACACTGAAGTGCCAAAACTGATGGGAGAGGAAAATTTAAATATCTGGATGGTGGTAGCAGAGTGGACGAAACATGCCATGCAGATTCGGGGCTTTCATTTACACTGTGGTGAGTTATATGGAAAGTTTCCTGACGTGATTATTATTATTATTTTTATTGTTTAATTGACATTCGGCCTTGTAGCCATTTAGCCAGCAACTGTGTTTCTATTATTTCTCAATTGTGTTCATAGAATCTTCACGTGTTTATGACTATCACAAGTAACCGGATAACACAGGACGGACAGGAAAACCACACATGCCCTGGGTCGGACTCGAACCGGCGACCCTGCAACTTGAAGCCTGCTCGCTAGCCACGCGCTACCGGGGTCGGCATACGTGATTATGTCCGCACGACATGAATTGAGAGACTTTGAATGCGGGACGGTAGTTGGCGCTAGACGAAAACTGCCCTACCAATTTTCAAGTTGGGCCACAATTCCGATTCTAAGTTAGCCTGTGGGCCACATAATACTTGCCTATAGTTACAATATTTATTTAAATGTAACAAAGATATAACTAACACAGTTTAATTACAATCCAAAAGTAAAAACCATCAATGAATCAATGAGACGTTTGAAGAATTTTTTAGTTATAATAAAAAATATTAAAAAACATGTTAATGAGAGGTTTTCTAGCTACAGTATTCTAGGTCGCTGCTACTGGCGGGCCTGAGGTTGGGCAGCCCTGCGCTAGACGCATGCGGCATACCATTTCGGAAATTATTCGCGAAATCAACTCTGGTATCCCGTCCCGACATCGCCGCAAGACCGCTAGAGGGCATGGATGTCGACCTCATATAGACGGCGCTGGCATCAGGCCAACCAGCGCCACCACATTATAGTTTTCCGCCGCGGCCAATCGGAGCCGACCCGCCGCACATATAAATAAAGCCCGCGCAGCTCCACTCCTCAGTTCAGTGTTCACTGCGCTTTCGGTACTCTCTCTTACTGTGAATCGCCTCTCGGACTCTGACAGTGCTCGTTCTTGGCTACGTTTTGGTACTCTCTTCGGACTCTGACAGTGCTCGTTCTTGGCTATGTTTTGGTACTCTCTTCGGACTCTGTGAACCTCACGCCGGACTCTGCCAGTGCGCGTTTTTGGATTACGTTTCGGCCTGCTCCTGGAACTTGTTCTGGTTGTTCGTGACCGTCTCCTGTGGACCGCCTTTCCACCGTGTGACGTTCGGCCGCCGTAAGGACATAGCATCAACATTTCTCGATGCCGTGATTATGTAATTTCAGACATAACCTTTGGCCTACTGGTCGACATTGTCTACTTAATGATCTAGACAAGCGACGTCTGTGTCGAGGTGTCAGTGCTGACAGACAGGCAACACTGCGTCAAATAACAGCAACACTCAATGAGTGACGTTCGACAGATGTGACCGTACGGACAGTGTAGCAGACACCGCTAACAAAACGCCACCGTGAACATATCGGTTCCCTAGATGACTGCCAAAAAGTTTCCTTATCAGATGAGTCACGCTTCTAGTTGGTAATAGCTGATGGTAGGGTTCGAATGTGGCGCAGACCCAGCGAGCCATGTACCCAGGTTGTCAGGAAGACACTATGCAAGCTGTTGATAGCTCCATCCTGATACAGAGTGTGTTTACATGAGATGGACTGGAATTTCTGAAGCGATTATTGGAACTGGTTGTGTTCAGCTACTTCGAGACCGTTTGCGGCCATCCATGGCCTTTTGATGTGCCTAAAAAACAATGGACTTTTCCACGTCGCCATGTCACCGAGCCAAAATCGTTCACGATTGGTATGAGGAACATTCTGGACGATTCCAGCGAATGATTTGGCCACACAGATCTTGGTACGTGAATACAATCTGGGACATGATCGACAGACCAATTAGGGCATAAAGTCCTGCAAATCCTTTCACAATTGGACGGATGTGGACGAAACATGACTGAATATTTCTGTTGACTTTCTAATTCAATGCCACGTCTGGTTTCTGCAAAGGGGTTCCCGCACGATTTTAAGACTTTTGACACTTCAGTGTATAAACTGTTTTTGAAAGGATTTTGCTGACTTACATTATTATCTAATTATAATTTGCTTATTATTAGTGTGTGTAGGTTCGAATACATTTTTTTGTCTTTGTTTTGTTTTTGCTTATGGCTTTTTGCCTCATCGACGTAAAAGTCTTTGGAAGGGCTGAAGTTTTGAGGGCAAGGAACGTGAAGGGATTCGGCCATCGTCTTTAGAAGCAATGATCCCGGCATTCGCCTGGAAAACCGTGGAAAAATCTGGATTGCCGGTTATGGGCTCGAACTCGCGTCCTCTCGAATGCGATGCCAGGGCATTACAGCTCACCCTTTACCCTCAGTAAATGTGCTCTACAATAGCTTTATATTGCATTATATTTTTCTCATATGCTTTCGGACAAGGGCGGTTCTAATGAGAATACACGCGTTTCCGTATTCTCGTTATGAATCGTCCTTGTAGGAAAGCATATGAAAAAAAAAAAGTAGAATATAAATCTAATATTGTATATGTGTTAACTAGAACATTGAAGATGTCTTAATTAAATATAATACGCGTATGCTGTAAAAAGAAATTAATTTTGTTGCAAGGTGGAAGAACAATATTAAAAATATTTTTCAAGGCAGAACAATTAGAAAAGGATAAGTGAAAAATCATTCTTAGCTTACGTTAAAACACCGTTTCGCCTTTATCTAAATGAATCTTAGAGAGTCAATGAAAGTTAAAAGTAGATAACCAGCTCAAAGTTTGAACATGATCTTTTAAATACAACAGCCGATATTAAACATGCTCTACCAGCCTTAGTTAGAAATGAAGATGTAGAACCCATGTAAAGCCTTATAAAATTGATTAGGTTGGCGTAAGTATTCCCACTTATTTTTAGGTCTTCGTAACCAAAGTGACAAGAACGGAACTCTTATAATTTCCTCCGTATATAAATCCGCCGTTGTGGGTGAGCGGTTAGCGCTCTGGCCTCGCATTTGGGTGGACACCGGTTCGAATCCCCTGTCCGGGCATCAAGCTTTGGGTTTTCTCTGGTTTCGCTAAATCACTCCATGTGCTCCCTTCAAAAGGCCATGGCCGAATTCCTTCCCGTTCCTTGCCCCCCCCCGTCCTATCCCGCATCTAATGACCTCGACGTCGATGAGGCGTAAAGCCATAAGCCTCACAAATCCGCGGTTTGAGCACCAATTGCTATGAAAGTTAACAGGAGATGTATTTTACTGATTTCGAAACAGATCTGAAGTCTAATAGTGAATATAGAGTCAGGGTACTCCATACCAAAAATAAAAAAGATGTTATTTTGCGATAATTTTACAGTTGTGTATTTCGTGAGTTATGAGGTCCCAAAGTCATAAAAACCTACAGAACATTGTGGCATGTGTGCCCGACACTTGCTAGGTATTTTTTCTCCTCTTTTTTGGGAGGGGGGGGGATACTTAACATATGTAGATTTTGAGATTATTAGAACCATTGAAGGCTAGTTGACTAGCTGTCTAACTGAGCAGAAGGAACGAGAAGAGAATAGGCCACGGCCTGTAGAAAGGAACTACTGTGACATTCGCCTGAGGTAATTTCGGAAAATTTTTCCACGTCATCAGTCTCTTAACTGCTTTGATGTAATCCTTCATCTCTTCCTGTCTTGTGCTAACCTCTTAATCTGAACATATCGCCTACAACCTTGCGTCCTCAATTATCTACTTCATATGCACTGAAGAGCCAAAGAAATTGGTTTAGGCATGCATATGCAAACACAGAGATATGTAAACACTCAGAGTACGGCGCTGCTGTCGGCAACGCCTATATAAGACTACAGGTGCCTGGCGCAGGCGTTAGATGGGTTATTGCTGCTACAATGGCAGATTACCACGATTTAAGAGAGTTTGAACGTGGTGTTATAGTCGATGCACGAGAGATGGGACACAGCATCTCCGAGGTAGTGATGAGGTGGGGATTTTCCCGTACGAACATTTCACGAGTGCACCGTGAATATCGGGAATCCGGTAAAACATCAAATCTCCGACATTGCTGCGGCCGGAAAAAGATCTTGTAAGAACGGGACTAACGACGACTGAAGAGAATCGTTCAACGTGACAGAAATGCAACCCTTCCGCAAATTGCTGCGGATTTCAATGCTGGGCCATCTGCAAGTGTCAGCGTGCGAACCATTCAACGAAACATCATCGATATGGGTTTTCTGAGCCGAAGGCCCAGTCGTGTACCCTTGCTGAGTGCACGACACAAAGCTTTACGCCTCGTCTGGGCCCGTCAACACCGACATTAGACTGTTGATGATTGGAAAAATGTTGCCTGGTCGGACGAGTCTCGTTTACAGTTGTATCGAGCGGATGGACGTGTACAGGTATGGAGACACCCTCATGAATTCATGGACCCAGCATGTCAGCAGGGGACTGTTCGAGCTGGTGGAGGCTCTGTAATGGTGTGGGACGTGTGCAGTTGGAGTGACATGGAACCCCTGATACGTCAAGATACGACTCTGACAGGTGACACGTACGTACGCATCCTGGCTGATCACCTGCATCCATTAATGTCCATTGTGAATTCAGACGCACTTGGGCAATACCAGCAGGGCAATGCGACATCCCACACGTCCAGAATTGCTACAGCAACACTCTTCTGAGTTTAAACACCTCCGCTGGCCACCATACTTCCCATACATGAACATTAATAGGTATATCTGGGATGCCTTGTAACGTGCGGTTCAGAAGAGATCTCCATCCCCTCGTACTCTTACGAATTTATGGACAGCCCTGCAGGATGCATGGTGTCAATTCCCTCCAGCACTACTTCAGACATTAGTCGAGTCCACGCCACGTCGTGTTGCGGCACTTCTGCGTGCTCACGGGGGCCCTACACGATATTAGGCAGGTGTACCAGTTTCTTTGGCTCTTCAGTGTAATTTCTTCTTCTAAAGTTTCTACTTCCAAGTATTCTCTCTACTTTCAAATTAACCAGTATCGTGCGCGAGCGTTCTATCTATTACTGGCTTATGTATCGCCAATTTGCGACATACACTAATTATTGTTCGAATTCTTGTGCTGCCGTGCTGTTGACATTTCTGTTGATTTCACGTGAGGATAGATATAACAGCCCGCTGAGAACGAAGAATTTGCCCTGAATTTGTTACTACGGATTATACTACCACTCACTTAATATAAATATTGTTTCTAAGACTCTGAAGTTAAGTAATGGTAAATATTGTTAGCATATAAATCACGTAGAACGCTGTGCTATTAAAAGATTCTGTTAATTAATGCCTTTATAGATGAAATGGACTTTAAAGTATATATATATGTATTTTATGGACATATCCACAGACTTCCAGCAACAAGACTCATTCATAAAATTGTGACATACATGGAACAGCAGAAAACTATGTCGTGGGTCCAGCAGATCAAAAAAGACCTTATTAGAAATCGTAGACAGACAAACATACAGAGAAAAAATTAACAAATGGGAAGTACCGCCAGAGAATGAAGTCATTAAGAGACCGGGGACGATGTGGACTGAAGAAAGGAAAAGAATCCACGGAGAAAAAATGAAAGCTATATGGAAACTTAGAAAACTGAATCGTTATGTCTCTACCTGATCCGTCAGGGTCCAATTGCAGATAGTAATAATAATAATCATGTGTGTCCTTATATTTCACTTTACAGCCACAAATACCCAGCGCAGACCACTGGTGTTTCTATACCTTCGAGTCCACTATGGTGGTTGTTGTCGGTAGCTGTGGAAGTGCAGGAGTTACGGTGCTTGAAAGTGCTCGACGTAAGGCATTTTGATATTTCGACCAAAGTGTTTTAAAAAAATGTTTTGAATCTTCTAGAATGTATTACAATGTTCTAGAATGCTCTTGTTTGAACTAGAATGTTCTAGAATGCTACACATTTTTAAGCTATTAACGAATAAATGATTTGCATGAATTATATTTAGTATGTAAATCGATTTCGGCGGGACTTTACTGGAGGGTTGCTGATTTGGCAGGGAGTAAAATAGGCTACTTTTTACCCTGAAAATTTTTAAGGATCCCTGCGAAAACATATAAACCTTCAGAATTCATGATAAACCCGAACGAGGTATTGGGCACCTACAAGTTATTCTGAAACATGACAACAATATTATGCGAGAGGCTGTCCGTTGCCTAATCAGTCATACCTCTATTACATTTCTGCCAACTGTTCCCATAGATTATACACACCTTGGCGTCTTTGTTTATAATACCATTACACAGATTACATGAGTTTATATACATGGATTTATTATACGAGTGATTGGTGGAGTGATAAGGTTACACATGTCTTAAAATATGACGCCCCATCCTGTTCTTTCTTTCTTTTTAGACGCTTCCACAAACTTCTTTTCACGCTCATCTTTTCAAAACACGATCATTGCGTACATTATACGATCACTTAATTTCCAACATTCTTATACAGCTCCGCATTTCAAATGATTCAATTTTCTTTCTATCTGGTGTTGGTAAAGTTTATACTCCACAATCACAAAGAGCTGTTATCCATACAGATCAGTATTTCATGCTAAAAAATTTCTTTTTTTTTTATATAAAGATGGATCTTTCCGGCAGTGCTGTTCTGCTTTTAAGATCATTTATGCTTCGGCTATCAGTTGTAATTTTACTTCCTAAGTAACACAATTCACTTGATTCTGCTATTACAACTGCTCATATATATTATATAACCGCAGCATATGTAACTGGATGTCCCTGACCGGAAAGTTACAGAAAAGGCGTATCTATCATGTATGTTCAGTGGAATATGGAGTATCTGGTGATGGGGCATGGAAGGATACTGATCGAAAAATTAATAATAGTGCATGGAAAGGAAAAGATGACCATGACCACAGGCTGTAACTCGATTTCATGAATAAGGGAGTGGAAAATTTTTCTTTCGTGGGTGTCAGATATTGGAACAAATTAGCAAGTGAATTGATGAATAATTTAACAGAAACGCTGAATGAATTTAAATAAATTCATAGATCACAAAAGTAGATGGGGGAAGAATTTGACACCCAAATTATATAAGGCAATTAAAAAATAAAATAAAAAGAGGTAAGTCAGATGACTAGGGGAATTGCCACCGGAGCATGTGTTCCATCGCAATTAAATTAATAACAATCTGATGATTGCCTCATTACATTAATGCTTCTTAATTGTGAAGTACTGCGTCTACATAAAACAGAAATATCGAACAATTACCAGCAGCTGAGTCCATAACGGAATACCTTGTCTGAGCCAAACAGCAGTTACTCACAGAAACAAGCAGAAGTGGTTACTCGTAGATAAGGCTGTGCACACAATCGATGGCAAGCATGGGCGGGGGCAAATACACGTTAGCGCGCATTAACAGGGGAGTCAGAGGAGACAGTAGCAAGATTGCTGAACGTACGAGGAATCTGTATCACTTGCTACCGAGTGCAGTTGATCGGTTGACGTGTGGCCACAATTGCTTTTAAGAGTTCGATAGATAGGCTGTAACAACGAACCATTTTCGAGGAATAGAATTTTCAGGATTACCGCCTCGGTAGCGTAGGGGCTAGATTGCCGAAGGTCGCCGGTTCGAGTCCGGCCGCGGGCATGGGTGTTTAAGTGTTGTGTGTGTGAATGTCGTGTCCGCATTATAGTGTCCTTGTGATTACACTTAATAGCAACAATGTACTCCGGATAAACTAATACATTGAAAGAATAACAATGAGCTGGCTGTGTGGCTCAGTAGCCGAATGCCATTAAAAAAAAAAAATTGCAAGGTGACAATTATTCTGTATTAAGTACTGCAGTGCAGTAGGAAATATGAAAATGGCTATTCGTGATAGTATTTCTTATACTACAGTATGTCGTAGGGGTGATCGGATGAGGCAAATAGATGAGTCACTTGATTAAAACTTTCTCGGGAAACTAGTTGGTTTTCATAGAAAGTTTTATTCCGAGTTAGACTTGATCCTTGTAGCAGATTAATTATGATATGCTTAAAACAAATGTCTTAGTGTTTGCATAATACTGATAGCTTACTATAGTAAATGTAAATATATGTTTTTACTTTTATTCTTCGACAATTATCAATAAATAAGAGAACACCTAAGACGGTAGGTTGATTTTGATTGCCTGTCAATTTCTGATGTGACTTACTTTTTATTGAACGTGAAAAGACGAGCGTGGAAACCTTTGCCTAATGCTTGTGTAGTTTTCAGTCCGTAGCGAACCATTTAAAAATTCAGTATGCGGAAGATTGCAGTGACAAATACAGGTAGACAAGAAATACCCTTTATGCGGCAGCGTGGAATTTTCTGATTGATTAGGAAATTTGAGTGCGTCTTTGAACAACTTTGTGAGTGATTTAAATGTCACTAAATCTTAGAAACTTCTCAAAGAACTCTACAATCTGAAAACCTGTAAGTAATAAAGGCATTGAAACTTCAGGCAAATAGATTGTGGCTATATGTTGAAACTATAGCTAGAATGTCTCAGTCAAAATAGCTATCGGCTGTCCTTGATGACTGAGTTGAATACGAAGTAATTAATTATTATTCAATAATATGGTATACCTTTATACTAACGAATAAAAATTTTACTGTTTTGCATATATGCACTGAAAGTTTTACATAGTCCCGTGTACAGGATTAATTAAGTAACAGTATATTCTTGTTATTAGAAGCTCTCTGGACGCGAGTGACTGAGGAGAGATCTGTAACCCTTTTCAGAACTGTGTGCCACGCTGTAATCCTTTTACCCTCAATAAATTTGCTTATTGTTACTCATTTCACAGTTGGCACACTGCATCTGGAGTTCGTTTCAAACGTTCAGCTGTTAGCAATAAATATGAGCTTGGTAATGATTTGATCCCCGCTTGTATAGTCCGTCATTAGTCTTTTTACTGTGGGAATATATTCCTGTCTTAACGAATCGAGTTTCTGCTTTACGGACCATTTCTGTCTTACCTGACACAGCAAATAAACCGAATCAGAGGTGCTTAGGTTTTCTACTAGAAACAGCCAATTTTATATAACGGACAGCATAAGTTTCAGTGATGAAATTACCGTAACTCAAGAAGTATTTTGAAACAACGTATTTTTTTCATTTTTGTGCTGAAAATACGGTCTGATTTTTTACCAGTGACATTAATATTATGCAATTAAGAATGATAATATGATTCTGAAATATTTCTACTAACAATATGGTTAAAACTCAGAGTTTGAATCGATTACAACCAAAAATAAAGTCGCGTGAGAATCACCTTTAAAAATAAAATACACTTCACTTTTACTACTATTTTGGTTTTAATGTAGTTTGACTATGAGGTCATTCTTGCGGAATATATTATAGTTCATTTCAATCGGTTTCTAAGCACAATATTTTATTGATTTTACTATTATTTGTACCTCGATTGTTTTGTGGTTTCAGAACAGTTTGGGCATCAATTGACGAATTCAGCACTTAATTAAAATAACTTGAATGTCACTATGAATTTAATTTGTTCCTCAAAACAAGATAGCCCAAGGCAGTCTTTCATTTTTGCCATCATATACTCAGCAGTAGATTCAACTATTCGTCGTCGATAGTGAAACATGGGATAGGTATTTACTGGAAAATATAGGTCTCAGTTTTTCGATTATATAAACCTGCTTATATTTTTATGTTTGATGCTTTTTGATGCTTGTCGCAACAAGTTGAAATACTAAATTCAGTGTTTAAATCTTTGTTACTCAATGCAGAATTATACATAACATTTTTATACTCAGGTTACTGCTTTTAGTTCTATTTTTTTACTGATCAAATTTGAAATAGGAGTGTCCAATTTTTATGATACTGTTCTACATTTTCATTTCGGCAAGCTGCTGCTTTAATACTGCAATATAGAATTTCACTTATATTTTTCTTGTAAATATCAGACTTCGTTGAAAGTTTTCATCCTATCACTTATAAAAGGAATACATAACTTAGGTTTCTCACTTAAGATAAATACATTTGTCACGTCGACATTGATAGCCAATATGCCATCACTGAAGAGGTTTACCGTTATCTGCCAGAAATAGTCCGTACATTATATCTGATGATAATGATTATGTCTGTAGTTTATTTGCTGCCTGCGATTTCTTGAGCACGTTATTCGTCGAAAGGGAAGTTACGAGGGAGATGTCCTGTATGACGATTATTCCAGACTTTAGAGTAAATATCCATAAAGCACAGGATAGTCCCAGTGGAAATTGAATCATCTAAGAATCATCAATTTACAACACTGAAAGACCGTTCGATGATATCGCCTATCGGTTCGATGAAAATTGCTGATTAGCGAGGGACGGCTTGATTGTTTTGGGAAGGGAATGGTTACTAAATCTAAGACGCAAGATGCTTGTTCCTACATTTCATATTTCAGAAACCTTTATTTTTTTTAGCATACCATTTACATTATCACGAATTTTTCAGTTAAACTTCGGTCAATGTGCTACGTATTCTGAATAAAATAAAAATAATCTCTTCTTTGCAATTACAGCAGACTGATGCAGTGATGTTTAATTGAGATGGAATCGAATTAGCTTTAAGGCAACCCCGAATTGCTGGATACATATTGCAAAATATTTGAGAAAGGTTAATTCAAGATTCCTATCCAAAGAGATGAAAGAAATAGACCTAAGAATTTAACTAGGTTGGTATAAGTGAGATTCAAGAAAATTTCGGGTGAAAAATAACGATTCGTATCATTAATTTTACCGTCCAAATACTCGGTGTACAAAGCTTGATACAAACTATATGATTTACAATAATTTTCAGGAATGCAGTAGAAGCGATTGGTTCTGGCGTAAACAAGCAACCAGTTGCGGCACTGTGCAATTAATTGAAATGGTTCTACTTAGCCAACTGGTTAACCAAGTGAGGAAACTGATTTTAATTAAATTAGTAAGGAATCCAGAGTTGAATTGAATGCATGTATCGGTTAGAAGTCAATTCTGCCTTCTGCTGCTGTCTAAAACTAGACTTCCAAGGGGGCGTCCATAAATTACGTGAGATGAAATGGGGGGGGGGGGTCCGGCGAAATCTCACCAAATCTCACTAAGGGGGAGGGGGAGGTCAACGGAAATTTCACGTGAGGTTTTTGAAATTTAAGCTGGACTGTACAGCTAAAAAAAAAAAGGTATACAAATGATGCGAAAGTCGATTTTAGGGGGGGGGGGGTTTCGTCGAAAAGTGGCGGTGTTACCGGCTTTGGAAGGGTGAGACCTAAAAAAAATCTCAAAAAGTTGCGAAGGCGATTTCTACGGAGGGAATCTTACGGACCAGATCTCACCAGAGGGGGGGGTCCGGAAATCCGGATAAACACCTCACGTAATTTATGGATGCCCCCCAAGGATCTTCTTGCTGCCTCGAAGGTCTGCGTTTCAAATATGTGGTTGTTTCGGAGCGAATTCTGAGACGATTCTGTGTTATTCAACTCTGCAAGGAAGTTTTTTCAAGATTCCTCTCTACATCCCTGATTAGTGGACGTGGCTTCAGCCACTTAAAAGACCAGTAATGCTGTCATTTTCTATAGTTGAAGTGGTACAATACATTGTTTTAAACAAAGTTAAACCGAAATGCTAAAATCTGGCTAGTCACCAGTTCTATTGGAAAGTAAAGTCTAGCTACCAACATAAACAGCAATTAAATCATCAATTTAGAACGAAACAACTATGCTCTCATCAAGGTTAAGTTTGTCTGGTTAACTAAACAATGCACTGGTAGACGTTACGCTTCATGAAGGCGAAGATATAAGCATACAGCCGAAGTTAGAAACCTTCGGTTATACTTATAAACTTATAGTTTAGAATTGTGCAACTTCTACTCATTTTTCGTTTGTTTCCCTATAAAGGCACGCAAGAAAAAACTCGTCGGTGCAATTCATGGAGAAGTAACCTTTTGTACCCTGCCTTCAAAAGCTGAATGGCCTCTGCCAGGCTCCAACACATTTTAAAATAATTGCTCGTAAGTTCACATATCTCTCTTTATGCTCTTAACTGAGTTCTGAACAGTATACATTTTATACTTGAGTACATTTAGATCATGCTGAAGCTATTTTTAGAGAACGTTTTTAGAAAATTTGCCTTTTTACAGTAAACCAATCGCATTTACACTGTTACATATGTCATGAATTCTTAAAAATTTAATGTAATACTCAATTTGCGCTCGGTGGCCTGGCAGACGTATTTCAACGCAGTTTTCAGTATTTATCTTGGTAATAGAGATGAGGAAAGGGAGCGTCAGCTGAAATGAAGCTTTCAGCTGTGAGCACTGGTGGCGATTGGGTCTAACTGACTTTATCTGTCATAAGTAATTACAGACGCGTTTCCAAGTTCGTAAGTAGAGACCGTTTAATGACAAATAATCCGTTTTATCTTTACTACTGTCTCCAGAATTTTTACTGCACTTGACAAGATCTGTAGGCAGTCGCACACTGGACTGAAAAAGGATCTCAACAGGCAACAGCGTTAGGATCCGTTCTGTCCTCCTTTTCTCGTACAGTCTAATAGGAAAATGTGATTCAAGGCTACGACATGTACTACTGACAAGTAACAAAGGTTTTGCCTTAGCTGTAACTAATCTGGGTCTTTCAGTTTGAGTTTCTCCTATGTTCTTCCACTTTACAACTGTTCTGCTGAATAAATGTATTATCTTAAATTATGATTAATTTGTAGCTACAGATCCTGTTACTTTGCTCTTGCCAATTGGGCGGTGAAAGGTTTAATGATGTTATAAAACTTCTACAACCTTATATGGTAAAATCTCAAGCGGAAGTTACCTGATTTTTTTTTTCCAGTCACAACATAAGTCTTTTTTTTCTCTACATTTTGTAGTTAGAGAAGATTTTTGTTAATGAATAAACTCTTGAACGGGGAATTTTAAGAGAAGTTATTGTGTAAAAGAATTAAGGAATTCAGATTATTGAAAAATATGAATCAACGGCAGTTCGACTTCCGGTAACTTAGGTCAATAGAGGATGCCATAAATGGAACTTGTTGTGTAGTTAATTCAATATACCCAACATAATCATTGACGTCTAAGGCTCTTTTGATAATTTATGGTGGCCCAGTTTGTTCACACGTCAAAGAGAGTGAAGATGCCTGAGAGTTTTGTATGAAAAATTTAAAGATTACAGATGTGGAAGAATTGCAGAACTTCATAGCTGTGGTCAGCAATTAATAAAAAGTCTTACAAAATGGTGTCCACAAGGTTCAGTCTCTAGTCCAGAATTTTAAAATCTTGCTCTGGAACTTGTCCTCAATAGGCACACGTATCTGACAGAGCTGGAAGGTATCGTAGCCTTTTATATTTTCCTGCTGGCTGGAGGAAGTACTAAGCAAATAACAATCAAGTTAAATTCCAGCTAGCACTAGCAAAAATGCAATATTTATCCATGAAAGAAAGATTGAGACCCAACCATGTTGTGAAGATGTGAGAAATTTCTATCAAAAGAAGCAAAACAGTAAGCTACTTAATGGTTATTTTGAATAAGCACAGGAATTTTAATGATCACTTTGATTATATTTGCCAAAGAACAACTCAAACAATGAATAAAATAATCATCATTGGGCACAGGAGATTTTGAATTGCACTGACGATTATTATTAGATAAATTATTCTGCAATTACTGTAGCTGCTGCAGTCTATTGAGTCAACACATGGGCTCCTATGGTGAAATCGGTAAAATCTCTATTAGGGATATAACAAGGGATTTTCTTGCGCCTCTGGTCATCCTGGAAATAAGAAAAATGGTGGCATGTTATTGACTTCGGAAAGGAAACAATGCTGAAGTAACTGATAGTGTTTAGGAAATAAATTAAATAATATTGAAAGTATTTAAGCCAAACAGTAAATACGATTTCTATGTGCAGAAAAGTAGACATAATATAACATTGAACCACGTAGTCATTTTTAACAAATTATGAATAGTAGGATCTTTATATTTCTCGAAATCCATATTGCGTTTTTAAGTCATTTTGTTTCTTTGGTACCGCAGTAGAGTGTATTAGGACGATTGTTGTTAACTGTTCTGATGAATAATAGTTGAGTTATAGTCAAAAGCTAGATTGTTTGGAGATGACACAAATACTATATAAAAACTTTAAATTTTATAAGGCATGCGATAATGATGAGGTCTGAGTGGATTCTGGGAAAAAGTTAGGAATAGTGTGTAGTAGGGAAGAGAGGACCAGGATATAAAATAGGATCTTGATTTCAGGTATAAGGAATTGAATTTTTTTTTTTTTGTGGGCACTGGAAAAATTTAAAAATAAATTTGCTGAGTAATATATGTCAGAGAGTGAAACAATTTAAAGCAAAAGTGTCCATAAAATATGTGTACGGAAGTTGTTTGAAGCTGCACCGAAATTAATAGCAACAAAGAACGTAAATTTCAGCTCTTGCGTATTTAATTTGACGATTCTGGGAATATTGCCAGTTTAATAATATTACAGGTGTCATGGCTCAGTTAATGACGCCATGATCTTTGACACGGACAAATGTGTACTAATAAAACACTAAGCTTGGTCATTGTGTAGCCATGTCTATCACGCTGTGATGTCTCGCAGCTAGCATTCGTTGCTGGATTAACAACGGCCAGAGATATTAATAACTACATAGCAGATGTTATGATATTCATTTAATAACCAATCTGTTTAGTTAAGCATCTGAGAAGAAATGATTTACCAGAACAGTGAAAGGAAGGTAGTTATTTCATTTAAATCTACATGTTAATTATTAATTGCTTTTTGTTCATATTCAGTCGATATACAAGTTTTCTTATAAGCTACTCTCTGTCCAGAGATACAAAACTGAAACCTAAATTAAATCATTTTTAACGTTATGTGTGTTATTTAACAACAAATGAACTGCCAAAACACTGCGTTGGACCCATCATTTTAAACGGTTTTTGTTGTTGTTGCTGTTACCACTTTTACAACCCTCGTCCTCAATTATCTGCTTCATATATTCTAATCTCTGTTTTCCTTTACGGTTCTTACCTTCGACTGTTCCCTCCACTAACAAATTAACCAATCAGCATGCCTAAAAAAAAAAAAAAAACAACAACTTACCAGCCTGGTGAGCTTAAAAGGTATTTATTTTCGATGTAGATTTTTCTGCTACATTCTTTGTCACCGTTATTGTAAACTCGAAGAAATAAATTGCTAAAACAATTAAAAGAACGTATTGCGGTTAAATCAAAAAATTAACAATTAGTTGCTTTTTATTCAAAAATCTTAGGCCACAACCCGAAGGTTGGTTGGATCCTCTGAAAGGAGGCATATTAAGCCATTGTGTCAGAGGAAGGACGGTCAGTTCAATTCCTCTGGGACCTACAGTTTAACGTGGAATCCGAACAACGGAACGGCATGGCGTAGCTCAAATGATGAAACACAATTCTTAAAAATTCCTGCACCCACTCGGTTTTGAACCCGGAACCGGAGCAGCGAAATTTCGAAAGCAAGAGCCTCAACATTTTTTTATTTTTTAATTACTGATGTCATTATATCAGGCGCATGAAAATAGTATCAATGGGTCAAATTTAAATCAGGGTACACTGAATGAATACGAGGATAATGTAAGCTATAATTTTCATACGACAATATTATTGGAAGTTGTGGTTAGGTTGTAATTCAGCCACGACCAAAAGAAAAATTAATCATTTTGTAACAGCATAATTCACAATGAATTTCGTTTTATAAACAGTTTAAGTAGCTTTCATAAGCTCCATGTTACTTCAGTTATTGCTTCATGCGGATGGAAGTAGTTCATATTTGTCGTATTCAATGTGGTATAACATGTTTTGGGATTCCTAATCTCATTGGTTCAATATTCCTGTCGTTAGAAGTTATAATTGTATCGCTATGCAAACTACAACCGAAATATGTACAACATTACAAAACAAAGGTTACGAGCATCAAATAATAAGAATTCAATATATTTAATAAACAACAAAGAAATGAATTGACAGAATACTATATTCAACCCCTAATTTTTATTATGCTTTGAAGCTAGTAACATTGGAACAAGTAGCAATGTTTGACTAGTTCACAACTGTGTTGTTGGATGATATCATTTATTTTCAATCAAACTTTGGTGGTGCTTAAAATACTGAAGATAGTTGATACTGTGCGAGTACTTCGTTTTATTACCCTGAACGGTGTATTACACAGGAAGTGTTAAATCCAGAGCTGATGTTTAATCGTTCGCGTGACTGTGCCAGCAGAATGAGTCATTAAGTGGACGATATACCGGGGGAAAGCAGAAATGGCTTCTCTAGAGCTCATTGTATTCGTCCTCTCAGAATGCATTCAAATTTCGTAAAAATTTTCCTCGAAAGTAATAGTCACTGTTTTGGGGTAAAAATTTCCTATTTAAAGTAGAAAGTTATATACCTTACGTGCAAAAAAACTGGTTTACTGCCTTTTCTAAATAAAAAATTAAGTTTTTGAGTCGCATGTTATAGAACCTATGCAAAAAAAGTTCATTTTGTGATTTTTGTAACCAAAAAAATGTGATAAACGTCTCTCTGAAACCACGAAAGAAAAATTATCAGTCGCTCTGTACCTAAGGTTTAAGATACGACCGTCTTTTTTTATTATTATTTTCATATCATTCTGTTACCAAAAATATTAATTTTGCATTCCATACGGACAACGTTGTGGCACATTTATATAAGTGTAGTACCTGAGATCAAAAGATGAGTAGGCATAAGTAGATAGCATACTCGCGAAACTGAACTACTTTATCTATTAATAATTTTGTCTTCAGTACGAATTATCTATTAATAACAACTGATCTTTTGTGTTCTTACGAATGCTTGCATAGTGACTTTTTTTAATACCAATATTGTATGTAATACCAATGTTGTTCAGTAGCATTCAAATATTATTATCACCTAATTTACTGAAAATTCTAATGTAGTGCCGTTTGAGCAGGACGTTAACTTAATTATAATATTAAAACCCAACTCGTACTTGATTGATTTTATAAACGTACGCACATATGATGTTCGTAGCAGAACGCTGAAGCACGTAACGTCTGCAATTAATACCAGGAAGCGATGCCTCGTAAGTAGTACGGAAACCAAATATTATCAGTGTTCCAATTCTCAGGGTGTAGATGTGGAATAAACTCCTCCATCTTTCTCTACCATATATCCTTCTACCACCTTTGTGTTCTGTACCTTATTTTAACTGTAAAAAATAATACGAATAGAAAGCTACGTGACCTGCCTCGGAACCCCCTCTCCCCTCCCCCCAAGTAGTGCAGCGTAGCTTTCCAGCTAACCCCCCCCCCCCTAGTCCGAGCCACGTAGTTTATGGATGCTCCAAATAGAAGTATCATTATACATGTTTTCATTCTCCCTCTCAAACTATCAAATTGTTGCTCTTGTCCTATTCCCGTATTCTTTATTTTATCGGTTTATCTTCTTAGAAATCCCGCCAGCCTGAAAACTATTCTGTTCCTTCTTGTAATAGTCTATGTCTCATCTGCATATGTTGTTACATGGAAGTATGTTTATACAAAATTTGTAGAGCACAGGAAAGCATGCAAACTAAAGACTGATGGCCACTTTTAAGGAGAAAAGTTGAAAGCAGAGGTGGCAATATCAGGAAATAATCAGGGAGAATCTTAGTCATCATCATCATCATCATC
Organism: Vandiemenella viatica; assembly: GCA_031002005.1. NCBI lineage: Eukaryota > Metazoa > Arthropoda > Insecta > Orthoptera > Morabidae > Vandiemenella > Vandiemenella viatica. The sequence goes on along the minus strand of CM061920.1, from coordinate 326,549,017 downwards.
ACCATTCGTGACAAACTCCAGTTTTCCGGGTGTGGTTTACGAGTCTACCAGTGTTTCATTGTTCGTGGTTATAGACCATCATTTTCCACTGTCTTCTAACTAAGAAAGTTTCAGAGTCCCAATTCCATCCCCTTCTCTCTAAATCCTCCTTCAACCGGTGTATCCATCTTCTTCTTGGTATTCCAACTATTCTTTTGCCCGCTATAATTTTTTCTTTTCTTAAATAAGCTTTCGACAATCTTGTGATATTCATTCTTTTAACATGCCCAAACCATTTAAATCTAGGTGGTCTTTCTTCCATGGTTTCATATATCTCTAGTCTTGGTTTAATCTCATCATTATTTGTATGATCAAGAACCTTAGTAGAACAGAAAGTAAGTAAATAGCGAACTGGAACGTTCATAATGTCTTACTTAACCTTTCTTTACTTCTCCTCCCTTCTTGTCTGCAGGTTGTAGAATTATATATAAATATTATCATGAAAAAATGGGCTATATGTATTTAATTTCATTGGTGAAATGATAGTTTCTTATGTGCATGATGTAAACTACAATCATCCTGGTAACCACCCGATAGATATGGGAATATACTGATCCTGGGCAAAACATAAGTATGTTATTTGCTGAACTCTACTGGCTCGTGAAAGAAACAATTTGGTGCGACTGCGGCAGTCCGCAACATGGTGACCGACTAAAAGCGCACAGGTGACATAAGCGCACAAGGGTCTTTAATCATCTAACTTCCTGGAAGGTCGAAGTAGCCAGAAAAAAACGCACATTTGGGCCCTTAATACAAGGTGCGCTTTCTATACAGCGTCAGACGCTGGCGTCGGACGCTTACGACAGCCGCTATTGACTGCTGCAATGGAAAGCAACGAACCGCTTCCCATAAAGCGGCAGCAACCCGCATTCTCGGAAACGGTAAGAAAAGTACAATACAGTCTAACATAAGTTTATCATAACAGTTATTATATATTTGTTATTACATAAGCCTCAAAAAAATACAAGCCATTGCAATATACCACGTGGTTAATTGTAATTAAAACTTCATTTAGTAGTTATATTGTATTACTGATTCTAACGGATAAATTTAACTATTGTATCTGCATAGAGACTCAATTTTTGGTTAGGCATGAAATGGACTACAACTTTACACAGATCAAACTCTGTAGTTTATAGGCACGTTCATAAAAATATTCTTTCATTGACTCATCTATCTGTTCTTTATCTGTATAGTTATTACATTCAATATTAATAACGTTCATAATTATTATGTTGCCTGACACAAATTAATAAAAAATACACAAAATTAATATTATACATTCATGTACATACAAATGTGAATTTTTCATAATATATGTACGTATTTTTAAGATAATACAATTCGAAAATGTCCATAATGAGTTCTTGCCGCGTGATTGCCTTGCAGGGTGTAAACCCTACAACAGCACGGCTGTTTAAGTATCCTGTGAATGAGTCTCACACAGAAAACTCATCAGCATGTGCGTAACCGTGATCCCCTGATAATGGTCCAAGTTGGCAGTTGTTCATTTTTGTTTATTTTACAACGAGGTACGTAATTTTTATCGAGGAATGCATCTGTAAGTAAATATGCAATTAGCAAGCGTCAATAACCAAATTGTCAGTAGTTTCTGGCTTTATATCGATCTTTTAACATTAAATGAAATATCAAATCGAGCTCGATAATGACCTTCCAGTACTAGGACCACTGGGAGAATGACGCGCTACAGGAAGCGTCTACTGTGCGGCTGACGCTGGCGTTTAACGCTGCGTAGGAAGTCAACATCGAGACCGGTGCAAGTAGCCGAGGACAGGTATAACAGCCCCCATCCACCGCGCTTGGGTTGTGCGCTTTTGTCACTGTGCGCTTACGACATACAACCTCTCAACATTATGCCCGAATGATCATTGATGAAGTTAATCAAATTCCGGCCTAGATGATATTTATACGATAATGATACGTAGTTGTAGTCGATCTAATTTAATTTGATTTTATGCGCAGCTAATATGTATAAAAATCTCTCGATACAATAACAAAAAATAAATATTTCCCTGCTATTTCCAGTATCAGTAAATAAATGGCGATAAATATTCTGCTTAGAATTATTTTTGGTGAGAGTTGAAATATATTTCCACAAGGTTTACATTTTTTTTATTTTTTTTTTTTACCCTGAGTGGTAATTTGTAAATTACTTTTCACAACAAGTAACATGTAATAATTATTCAAGTAAAATTATTATTCATTGTAAACTTTTATTTGTTTTGTTTGTTAATTGACCGTGAATAGAGTTACAAATTTAATTTATTTTAAACATAGACGCAATGTACGAGGCGCGTCCAGAAAGTAAGTTCCGTTTGGTAATAAAATGAAATTGTACACAGATACAGAATAAATTTTTATTGCACAAAATTCTACAACTCTTAAACTACTTTTCCACATAACTGCCGAAATTTTGCAGGCATTTTTTATAGCGTGGCACCAGGTTTTGTATACCTTCTTCATATAAATCTGCCGCCTGTGTCTTCAACCAGTTGGAAACAGTTTCTTTCAGCTCGTCGTCATTGGTGAAGTGATGACCACCAAGGAAAGACTTGAGATGTAAGAACAGATGAAAGTCTTGCCAGTTCTTCTGTAACCAAAGGTGGACGCCCACTTCGTTCTTCATCGTGCACATCACTACGCCCGCCATTGAACTGTCGGACCCATCTTCTCACCATCGAATCACTCATCGCATTTGGTCCGTAAACATCGCAAATTTGCCGATAAATTTCACTTGGTTTCACTTTCCTCGCATTCAGAAACCGAATCACAGACCTGATTTCACAGGCGGCGGGATTTTCAATCAACGCCGACATTTCAAACAAGCACAACATAGCGTACGTAACTGACAGCGATCTCCAAATGGCGGACGTTCTTCCCCTTGATACACATCGTCTACAGCACATGTGCGGAACTGCAATCGCAGCGCTGCAGCGGAGATAAATTGAAACGGATCTTACTTTCTGGACGCGCCTCGTATACAATTTATTTTTGACATCTGTGAAAACTGGTATAGGCGCTTTGTATCACTGGATTAAATATCAATCTTTCGTTACATTTCTTTTGTAACAGTTACTTTTGACACATTTATTCCATTTTAAAAAGTACTTCGTCATCCAGAATAGTCTTCAGACAAAAGGTAGAATGAAACACAGCCTTCTGTCACTTGAATGCAATTTATCGCTAGTGTAGTGCAATAAATTTGTATTCAAGTGACTGAAGGCTCTGTTATATCCTACCTTTTTTTCTCATCAGTACAGTCACGTACAACACAGTGAATTATGGATAAAATTAAGAATAGTCTTCGATGACATATTATCACTGATATCCAAAAATGCTGTTCTACAAGATATTTAAGGATGGGTTACTGTAAACATTCTTAGACTTGATTAGCTTCTTGTTTAGTCGAATATTAATGAAGACTGACAAAAAATTTGTTGAAGTTAATAATATAGTTCTTAGCGGTTTTTGGTTCCTATTAGGAGTGCTCGCATCCATAAATAAACCATATACTCGTTTACAACCAGTTTTAGAATACCGCAGGAAATATTTGAAAGTTATTTATGGAGCAATTTTTGAGTTGAGAGGTATTCATTCCATCAGTGTCAAAATTTAACACCAGCTGTAGTAATCATATCCCACGGTGTACGCCCACAACGCGCCTATCGTGCAATATTGCACCTCTGGTGCTGAAATTTCACGCCAACGAGTAAACACGAAAAAATGTCTCTCATTCTTCGCGTTAGATTGCAGTCCCCAATATTGACGCAATATTAAAACTGTTGCAGGCCCATCGCCCTTCACGTCCCCACCCAAAAAAGTGAGCACAAGGTGGAAGGGGAAATGCCTTTTTACTATATATATTCAAGTATAAAGCTGAGCAAATATTTTACCACTTTGAAAAGTGAGTCAAGACTGGGAGAGCGGAGTGTAATAATTGTGTTTGCCCGCGGGCTCCCCCTCTGCCACGGCGCGCGGCGCGGCAGTCGCTTGTCACGGTGTCGGCCGGAGTGGGGAGGACGTCGGGGTGGGAGAGCGTGACGTCACCACGCGCAGGCGCGTCTGGCAGAAGGCGCGCGTTCGCCGCGGGCTCATTCAGTGAGAGGCCTCAGACGGAGCTTGTCGGGCGACGGGAGCGTGGAGGAAGCGTCGTGTGGCAGGACAGCGTTCAGGTTGCCGCGACAACGCAGCTCTCAGTGCGACGCCGGAGACGCTCCACTATCACCGCATCCCGCGCAGCAGGCTACGTGGGTGGCAGCGACAGCTGACTGGAGGTCAGTAAAGTTCTAAATAAATTATTCTTTTTGCCTCTTGTGCGGCTGACATTTTATATATTATGATGATTCAGTGTCGTGTGAACATCCTACAACGTAAAAACTGTTCCTGTAAAGGGTTAACATTTTTATTTGAAAACATTGGTGAGTTTTGGAAAACATGATGTGACTCAACGTTCATAACAAAATAGAATATATTAATTTCTAGTTTATCAGTAACATCGGTCTTTCCTTCGTTTTTTTTCCAGAGGTTTACATTTTTAGTTTTATCGTCTGCTTTACCCCATGCAACAGATTTTGGACTGATTTTAGATGAGTGATTTCGTCATTGTGTTGCGTATATTACTTCATGTGTACTTTGATTTCCTGTTGATCCTTGTTTTTTTTTTGGTCGTCAAGTGATATATATATATATATATATATATATATATATATATATATCTGACTCTTCCTTGTTCTATTAAGATTCCATTAAAATATTTCTTTTTGTCAAATCTCTCTGAAGATCAGTTCCAATCATACTTCGAAATGTGATTTTTTTTATTCTGACTGGCAATTTTTTTTTAGATAATTGTTAGTTACATTTCCGGCTCCTAACATTTTCATAAACGTCATTATTGAAATTTGCTAAATTATTATAGAGTTTTGGTTTTCTGTTTTAAAACACTGTAATTAACGTTCCTAATCTGCTGCAGACAGTTGTTCATATGCCTGTTATTTCAGATTTCTGCTTAATATTGGCGTCGTTGTCGCTGAGTGATTTTTTTAAAAGTTGAAGTAGCATTTAATTATTGTTCAGCAAAAAACTGACTCTAATTTATGTTGATTTATTCAGTTATACACCTAAATACTGTCACGGACAAATACTGAAGTCCTTACCACAGATTGAGCTACTCTCTGTACCTTCGTTTATTCACTACAGTTTGAAATCCGTACCTTTGCGGAGTCTATTTTTCGCTGAGATGTGTACTCTATTCGCCGCCCACTCCTCTGTTTTGCGGCCCCTCCCTCCTTTTTTGTTTGGCCACTGTTGGCAGCCAAGTGCGTGCCGCCTTAATAAACCTGCAGGCGGGCCGACCGGCTAATAACAGTGTAATAATGCACCCACTTGGGGCCGGCTCCTTGGCTCAGCCTTCGCCCTCCCCCATTCCAAGCACGTCTCTGCCTTCCCGTTCGGAGCGCGCCCGATATTGTGTGTTTTACACAGCCTTCTTCGACTACGGTATTGTGCAGGGCTCGGTGGTGGTGTTACCCACGCCAATTCACGATGATTGCTCAGACGTATTGCTGTTTACTGCTAAAGTTTCCATCAGTAGAGCCTTCAGGAATCGGGAATGTTACTCCCGTGGTAGAGTCTTTTTATTATTTTTTTAATTTAGTTTCTTGATTGGTGCCATGAATTAAGCAAGTGTTTTTCTTTGAAACGTTTTCTTAGAGATATTTTGTACGTGTGTTCCTCGTTTTATTTATAATAATTGCTAAATATAGGGTTGTGAATTACGTAGCTTTGAATGGTTAATCAGTTTCACATACCTGCAGCATGTTTTTTTGCCTTATTAATGTGATGCAATTCACAGCAAGATATTTTGTTCTTATAGAAATGTCGCTAAATGTTGTATTTCGTCCAGAAAAATAAATTTTTGTTGTATTTTAAATACTGTTCTATGATTCGAAATCAGGCTTCTAGAATGTTCTAACGTTACTAAATGAGGAACACCACATAAAATTCAATATAGGTTACAGGATTTGTATTAATCATTGAAATGTGGTGTTACTGTTAGTTGTTAATAGTTTAGATTGGTTACCTCTTTAATATCTACAAGCAATATTAACAACTGTGGTCAGATAGTGATAATAGACGGCACCATGTTGCGTCGTTGTGTTGTATTCTCATTACAAAAACGAATTTGTGGTTGGATTAGTATATTTTTACTACTTCTAATGAAAGAATTGATTGTGCAGAACAATAATTATAATATGTACTAAGATAATTTCCACAGTATCTAACACAGCTGCCTTCAACTTTTTGGGAATATTAGTAAGTATTGGTTTATGCTAGCGTTATCAAAATCATAAACTGAATCCATTTATTACTCAGTATGTTTGTTCATACATTTCATTAGTAAAAAGACCTGTTAATTTTATCACCATGTCAGTAGTCATGATTAGCATATATTATAAGGAAGAAATGGAAACTGGAAGGGGTCTACAAATACCTGTCATTTTCATACAGTTGTATATAACATGGAATTTCGGAGAAGGTTGCATGTTTTAAGATCTTGCAGAAATACATCCCAGACAAGGGGGTTAAATTAACTAAAGACTTAATTTATTTGATATTACGAAATGAATGAGTTCTGGAAATGATGGACGAGGAAAAATTTGTAGAACAGTTTCACAGAAAGAAAAGTGACATGATGCGTTACATTTCAATACATGCAAAATTGGTTAATTTGTTAGTGAAAGGAACAGTTGAAGGAACTGTAGAAGAAGACAAAGATTAGATTATTCGAAGCAGATTTTCAAGGACGTAGTTTGTAACGGGTACGTTGAAATGAAATTGTTATTTCAAGATAGGAAGGGATGGAGAATTACTTCAAGAAAGACGAAAGACTGGTAACAAAAAAACCAGCTTCGTTAATATCGTGTGGTAAGAGGAATCTGTTGCAGTATGTGCAGGAAAACTCAAAATTTAGTAACAATATACTGTTACAAATTTCGCAATTATTTATAACTTCTTATACTTACAGAAACGGTGCGATAATATTTTTTTTGAAAATATTTCTGGCATCCAACATTGTATTAACTACAGCTTCGCTGTAATTTGTTGCTAGGAAATTTCTTTTTAGCAGCAGTAAAAGTTTAATTCAGGGATAAAAAACGTATTTAACCTAACATAGTCTATCATACATGCATTCAGCCGAACGAGTGACATTTCCATCGGTGGAATGTCATTTGATGTCAGACGCTTTTGTGTTCAGATAGCCGGTACGCTTTTCCGCGAAACAGGTTGGTATGGAAGAAAGATATTCGACGGTGCCACCGAAGATCAGAGAACGGAAGCTGCAGGTGCAAATGCCACGGAATAGAGGTGTCAGCGCTGAAGACTGTCACCAAATATCTCGGCTTTTCAGCGGTTTGTAGAATCCGCCAACTCTAGACTCGAGCTCTGTTAAAATATAGCGAAGGATTTCTTTTCGCATCGTTCTGTTTACCAGGATAACAGATCGTTAAAAAGTTCTTGTTTTGATGGGAAATGGAAAAATCGGTTTATTTTTCTGACAGATAGTCCACAGAAAATGAAGGTACATGAATATACAGCAATTATTTCGTGTTCTGTTAGGTTGAGAATTTCTAATTTTATCTGTTGATTCAATCAACTGTTCTTCTGTTTGAACGCTGTTTCATCACCAAGTTAGTACTTCTGTTTCAAACGATTCTGGATGATTTTCCACATTCCAGTTATTATATTTAATAATAACGAAAGTTTTTTTGCCCTACACGCACAATAATTTGAGGAAAAGATAAGCTTGTTTTATGATGGTCTGACACTCTACTGAATGTTACGTCAGTTAAAACGATTATATTCTCGATTTGTGTCACCTGTTCGTTAATTTTGTTATATTTAAATTTTGTGAAAATATGCAGCGTTCGCAGATGTTTACGGAAAAGCACTTAAGAATTTAGTGCAGAATGGTTTTAACCCACGCGTCTTAAAAAAAATTGTCTGGTTTAAATTGAAGACATGTGATTCTGCTGTTTGGTAAGTTCACAAATGATGTTCACATCTCTAACTTTATGGACTTTCCTTGTTGTATTTCTGTAGACAGGTCACATCGGGTCCGGTCCTGTGAAGAGGTAAGGTAATTTTTTAATAATCATTTCATATTGGACAAAATTTATTGGATTTTTTCTAATTTTAACTATTGCTAACAGTCAAACAGGATCTTATTCGTTCCTGACAGAAAACACAATTAGCTTTCACAAATAAAGGAGTATTTTCTTTTAAAATTAGTTTCTGAAAGCCTGTGGTCAAATTTTAAATGTTATAAGAATAGTTCTGTTTCCCGTACCGGAATTTTCAGTAATATAGCGAGTAATTTCTATGTCATGTTTTGTTATAAGTGAGTTTGATATCAATAAAAAAATTTATACTGATCCTGTTCGTAGTGAATGTTTTAATTTTATTTTATTTTATTTTTCTGCCGCTAGACAAGTACGGTGTAATGGTAGAAAAACGCAGAACATCGGTCGTAATACCAAAAGTAACTTTTATTGAACAAACAACGCGCGATAGTTAGGTGGCTAAGGAACTAGTACGATGTTTCAGATGTTTATTATGCGTGTCATGCTCAACTAAGACTTCTGATTGCACATGGGTGAAAAGAATTAGAAATTACAGTTTGTTGTTTGACATAGACCACCTCATTGCAGAGGTCTTTACAAGAAGTAGTAATCTCGTCTGCGTTCCCCAGTACTGAATCGGCAGGTAAGAAGAGGTAGGGGGCACTATTCCTAATCGCCAGCTTGTGTTTCGAAAACCTGGTTGTTCTTCTGAAGTGAGGGCTGATTCGTGCGTCGGGTGAGGTTGTTAAGTCTTGTGTCACCCTAAATGCCTTTTGGAAGAGGATACACGGTACCAAATTTCGCTTTCTTCCTTCTATCATCGTCATTTAGAACAAAAATAACACAAGAAATATTGTGGAAGATAATTAGAAAGCATTCCATTATTAAAATTTTGCTGTGGGGGGGAGTCAATGTATCGGAGATAATTATTTCTGGAAAGACATGTTCACCGAAAGTTTCGTTCTGTTGTTTCAAACTGGTGGCCGTGAAGTATTTTCCGGTCTATCTTGACAGGTGCAGCAGTGTTGTCCATATCTATCAGCCATCGTGTCCACCGTACGAGAACGTGTGCGGAGGCATATGGTGACGCCAGCGGTCCTAATTATCGCGATCAGCGTTGCTGATCCGGGACCGGCGGCCGCGTGTCGGCCGCTAATTGCACGTGTTTTATGCGGCCTTTATTAGCATGGCCGTGTCGATAATAACGGGAGACAGGTACCGCGCTATCTCGAGTGGAGTGGTGCAGGGGTGCGCCATATGTCAGGGGACGGCCCCGCAGACCGACCATTATTATCGCCGAATAAAAGTTCCGGGAACCCCCAGAGCGGCCGCTCGGATGCAGACTAATTAGTTGTTTGCCAATTAAAATGAGCCGCTGTCAGGCGCAGGCGAGCTACCCCCCCCCCCCTCCCGGCCCTGCGAGGGCGTACCCATCCTCCGCGCCCGAATACTGTAATATTTCCTAATGGAGCCCACCCAACTCTGCCGTAATTTACCTGCCCGCAGGCTTATTTGGTCCGCTCCTCAGTGACGTGTACCTACTTTTTTTCATTCGTGACTCACTAGCCCATATTGCAGCGCCCTCTCAGGACGCAGTCGCACCCCTCACGTGCGTATTAACCAGATCGCCTCGCCACACTCAGGCGGGGGAGAGGTAGCTAATTAGCTTCCGTTGTGTGATATCTGTGCGGGGCGACGTCATTTATTTTTTTATGCGAAACTGCCAGAGTAACTTCTTCCGGAAAATGTGTGGTGTAGCTGAAACGAGCTACATGTGTTCTTGCTTTTTCATCTCTCCATTGTATTCATTGAATATCCTCCAGAACAAATAACATAATTGATACACTAATAACGAAACAGCATATTAGGTGCAGTTTCACAGGCACCATTTCCATAATATCCAACAATAGGGTTCGTCAATGTTAGCAGGGTGAATGAGACCTCTCATCTAGCAGATATAACGCAGGAGACACATGACAGTTATAGAAATAAAGTATTCTTTCTCGTTAAAAACTAAACCCCGTTTCGCAGTTGAATCCTTTGTTAAACTAGTTGTGACGTGACAGTGACAGGAAAAGATGAAATTGCTTTTTATCAAACCAGTTCTCTGTTGGTTTAACAGAACAATATTTATACCCATTCCTATTCCCATGATAAGCGAATCAAATGGAAGTATAGGACATAAAAGTGGCGATCAGATGCAACTAATTGCGAATTTCAGACTGAAGATTTAGAGATAAGATCATACGTCGAGAAGTAATACACTAAGTTCTACTGTAGATGACTTACTTTTAGCTGGCGAACTTCAAGATCTTGATTCTGCAAGGATAGTTTTGATCATGGAAGAACACCGTTTTCGTTTAATTATGAATTTACGGTTCGTCCATAGCAACGTGATTAAAGTGGGGACAGGTTTTCATATATATATAGAGAATCAGAAATAAATTGGCTTTGTAATTGGTATTTGGCTCAAGTGATGTCGGGAAACACCGCAACGCCTGGCTCAAACATTACTGCCACTTTCCACCATGCCATCTATTATTAGGAGACTATTGCTGCCCGTTGCATTAAAATGTCCCTGACGTATGGTAGAAATAGACCAAAAGCATTCTAGACTTGTTAGATTTAAAACACATATTTGTACATTGAGCATTTATTCTGAATCATACTCCACATTTGCAAACCACCAGTCTTAAATTGAGCTGAAGTCTTTGGCAACCTCACCATCACTCATCGGAAATAAAATTACCATTCGCTTACAGCTATTGTCACCAACAAAGTACGCTTTCTCTCTCTGTAGGCCCTAATGCAAATCGCGAGAATGTTTTTTAAATTGCGGAATTTAATTGCCATGTGGTGGAAGTGAGTAGCCGATTTACATGTTTATCTACTGCATCAGAATTTAGACTGCTGTTTCGGTTGTACCGTTACACCTAAGCTCCTTCGTATTGGAGGAATCTTAACAGCTTTCCACGAGACTATCACTGCAGCATAGAATAATTTTGATTTTCCGAAGAAAAATGGAATATTTAAAAGTGGGAGAAAACCAAACCAGGAAAGCAACAGTGGAAATTTATAGGAAAAATTGAAAGAGATGGATGAGAGGATACTGCATAAAATGCGCTAGATGGAGCGGGAGATAGCAGTAATGATTCTTTAAAAATATAATGGAATACAAGAGAGCCAAAGAAAAACGATTTCAACGAAAGTGTGAAAAAATAGACAAACAAATAAATATATTCAGGTCGAATCATTACGGCATGTAGGAAGATAAAACAGAATTTTACGAAATGAATAGATCTGCATGAAATCAACTGATGGAAAATCTTTTTAACCTCAGCAAAAAAAAATCTTACTGGTGAAATGAGTACATTGAGAAACTGTACTCTATGACGCAAACAATCTGATCCTCTGTGTGAGAAGTATGCTGATGCTGATGAAATAGGACCCGAGGACCTGAAAATGTCGAAAATAATTCTGCATACCAGTAACCTATATGGGCATATTTTTTTACCTATGTGTATAATGTTAATACTATATTTGGTACCTATTGTATTGTATAATTATAGAATAGTAAATCTAAAAACATGTTTAGAATTCTTACGGAAACACGATTATGAAATTGAGAGTTAGCTATTAAAACTGAATTATATAATGAACAGCCTCTTAATATTTATTAAACAATATAATCTTAATGTTATGACCTACAAAGAGAGATAGAAAATTACGATTTTCGATGCTTATTCAGAAAATGCGAGATATTCATTCCTCACTGAATTCGAAATCCAGAATCGAGTCAAACCCAGATCACAGAATTGCATTTTAATCTGACTGTTACTTAAAAGCTCGATTAACTGATCTTGCTGTAATACTCGAAAGACATTCTCGTAACTGTCGCCTAAAATGGGTCACGAACCCACATAAATTTCTCATAAAATTTATTAGGAAAACATATCCTTGAAATATTTATGACTTTTACAAAAAAATTTTCGTTTATAATCTTATACTGAACGATTACGGTATCCATGTTATGTGAAGAATTTTTTATTATTTTTTCAGTTAGAATTAAATTTTTAACATTCTGCCTGCGGACCATCTTCGCGGATCAGAGGTTCAGAATCTTAATATAGTAGTACGAGAATTAAGAACATAATTTGACAAATAAAATAGTAGTAGATAACGACATTAAATATTTTCATTGGAACTTTATCTTTTAATATCTGAATAAATTACTAATTCAAAAATGTAAGAAATAATATTAAAAAAAAATGTCGGGCTAGCTCACGACATCACTGGGTGCTATAGTGATCAGACTTCCTCTTCGCCGTAAAGGAAGGGGATTGGGGAAAAAAAGGGAAGGAGTTAAGGAAAAGAACCAAGAAAGAGGGAAAAAAGAGGATTGTTATTCAGGAAGTTCAATTCCAACTGATCACAGTAGCAAGAATTATCACAGAAGAATAGTCTATTTCAAAAAGAGTAACCCTTTTGTATAAAACATTGACGCAGGACTCTAGAATTTTCAGAAATTTTTTGTTGAACAAATACAGTGTGAACGCTGGGAATACCAGAGAAACAAAAGGAAATATTACGGTAATGAAAGAAGTTTAAGGTTGAATAGACATTTCCAGCGTGAAATGAAGTGTTTTGTAAATATCATAATACTTGAGGAATAATGTTTTGAGGGGGGCTCTTGCACAAAGAAATGATTGTATGGTGGGTCATATTGTAAGAGGCGTGCGAAGATTAATTTGTTAACGGGGAGAACAGCCGCAGGGAAGAACTAAAGACTCCACTCATAAATGGAGGCAAAATTTTGAAGGATAGTTATACTAATTCTTTTCTGGCTATTGAAGAAAATGTGATTTGTACTGTTCTGAATTTGATGTGTTTTTTTATGACCCTACTTGATGATCCTCGGTTTAAGGAGATGAAGACTGCGTTTCTTGAAAACGACGAGGAATATGTAACACTAAGAAACCTCGCTGTTTGTTCACGGAGAGAGAGAGAGAGAGATTGGCTTTCATTAAAAGTGAGCGATAATAGACAGAACAGGCGAAGCTTTTCTTAACAAAAACGCTGTAACATTTCAGGGAGAGTCGACCGACTTAATATAGGTTTTTATGCTATTATCAGGCATTTTCAGGCTGATTAGACGCTATAAAACAGTTTCCATTAAAAAAATTGGGGCCTTACAAATGCATGAAAACCAGATCTCCTCAAATTCGTATACAAGAAATGTAAAAATTTCTTGTTAAACTATTTTCACTGTACCAAAGAAGGTAAATTATTTAGTGGATCAATGATTAATAACAGGTATATTATTGATCACTGATCAAAGCAGACTCAATCACATCTGTCGGTGGTTGTGATTTCAATAGAAGATCAGGATATATATTAATAAACAGTTCTATCTGGTATCCCATTATTAATAATAATATTAATTTAAATTGCTCCGATGGCAATTTCCATACACACCCATCTTCCCCCTTTCCTGCACGCACCTACATTTGCCCTCTACAAATTTTAACTTTAATTCTTTCAACGTTTGTGGGCGTATAATAGTTAAAGGTTTAAAAACGTTATTTTCTTCAGATCCAAAATGAAACAACGAGAGTAGCATGAGGAACGCATTCGCATGGAAAAGTTAAATGTTACTTTATTTCAAAAAGACATTGTTTTCTCGAGATATATATCTGTCTTTAAACCTTCCTTTAGTACTGCGGATGCATATATGAGTATCTGTCTTCATTCACTTCTTATTTTCCATGTCGATCCAGTTTCCCAGACTAATCTCCATCATTATCACGATCGTAAAGTATTACGCCACATCATTTATTCCTAATCAAAAACTCACCTTTTGCTTTGGCATTTAACGCTTCTATTTCCTTAGGGGTGGTATTTTAGCGGCGTTAGTTTCTCCAACCAATTCTTTCACTGGAGACTTTATGTGACATGAAGATTCTTAAGATCAGTTAAGCTGTGTATTCCCTACCAAGACCACTTTATATTTAGTAGAAAGACTACACGAAGAACGTAAAAGCGTGAACGTGACATTCAATTAAAATTACTCTTACCCTATACCGGATTAGAAGTGGGGGCTTACAGGACTTGAGAATTAGCTATTAACGTGGTAACTATTTCAATACTTCCACCGGAAGCGAGCCTACAACGCACGGTAGACTGTATGCAGCGCCAGCTGACTCAACTCAATCATCTGCATTCCCCCCTTGGTTTTTTCCCCTTCTTGATTCCCACAAGGCTTCTTAACATTCCGCAGACCCGATGGGCGTGTCCTTATTCCCTCACTTGCCACTAATCTCCTTTTTATTCCGCGCAAAAAGTTCTTTAGGTCGTTAAATGTGTCTCCCCTGTTTCTTCATCCTCCACTTCCTTTTTCCCCTTACATAAGCTGTGATACGGGGAGAGTCGTTGAGTATTCCCAAGGCTCCGGTATTCATCACGGTGGTTAGCTTCCCTGTCTACTTGTTGCAATCTGCTTGTATGCCTTAATAATTCTCTCATTTTTAGCTCCACCTTTTATCAATATAACATATAATTTTATGCTCTCAGTTAACATATGTGAAGATTTGGCATAATGTATTTGAAACATGGTCCAGAATAATGTCGTGGGAAAATGCTGGGAGGAAAGAAAATGAAGGGATGCGGAAGTACCAAGGTCGTTAATAAGAAAATCAAAAACTGTTAACTACATTATTTATAATATTTGATCTTTCTGTATGGAATAGAAAGTTACGAAGTAACATTTTATGCCAACTAGAACCACTTTAAGCGTTAGTTGTCTTGAATTTGCTTTGGATGTCTACACATTTGTGTTGCAACTAGGGCTGTTATCTTCGGAAGCGTTGTAGCGTACTCCACATTACACAGCAATCTGTGCAAGAGGAGAAGGTCGGGATAAGCTGTTGTTGTTTTAGGGCGCATCGACATCGAGGTCATTAGCGCTCGGGATAAGCAACATTCTACCACACATTTGACATAAACTGGCAGATTATTCGTAAGTTGGATATGGGTGTATTCACTATAGTTTCTACTTAATCCTATTTATTCATACTGTTTCGGTCATCTTTTTTCCTATTTTTTCATTTTATGGGGAATAATTCTAGCCTGAGAAAGACACGAATGAGTATACGTATTCTGTAACAGTTTTGAAGATTTATAACTGCTTTAATATATTTCTGAAAGAATTTCTGATCTTATACCACACATTAATCGTATTACACATTTTGCTTTTTATAAAATTTCCTTCTTATTTTGAAAAGCATTAAAACTTATTCCATATGACGGTGAATTTAAGTAAGTAAAATAAATGTAGATCCTGTTTTTAAGACCACGTATTGATGAAACAGTTAAACAGCACTCAATATTTTTTTACGTATAACCCATATAAAATTCTGCTTAGCCTCCAAACTATTGAATGTACCGCTTGCTACTTCTTGAATAGAATTTTGAATTTTTGTTTGTATGTGCAGTTGGTATTTTAGATGTGCACAAATCTGCCAAATATTATAAAATTTAGCAATAACCAGTTTTTAAACCTCCTACTAAAAAGTGGGAGGTTCTCAATTCGTCTTTTTGTGTGTGTATGTTCAGCGATATCTTCGCCAATTTTGAACCGATTTAAATGTTGTTTTTTTTTTTTTTTTTTTTTTTTTTTTTTTTTTTTTTTTTTTTTTTTTTTTGTGGCTAGGGTATAGCTCCAAAGTGGACCCATATGAATTTAATTGAGAAACCACACCTTCTACCCCTTTACTCCCCTTAATTTTTATACAAATCCAAATTTTTTATCCGATTTTGATGGAACTTTGGACATGTATAGTGAAAAATAAAGAGAAAAATAATGTCAACTTTTGGTTTGAAAAACTGAACCTCTCTCCTCCTATCCATCCCCACAATTTTTGTCAATTTTCTTTATACAAAGCTACAGTCGCCACCATTTAACTGATCTCCATTAAAGTTGGCATATACATGTAATTTTTCATGGAGAAGGTTTCTGACAAAATAATAATAATAAAATGAATTAAAAAACACCCCATCTCCCCCTTTACACCCCTTAAATTTTTACAAACCTACATTTCTTATCTGATTTTGACATGACTTTGCTTATGCATACTTTAAAATAAAGTGAAAAATCCTGTCAACATTTGGTCTGCCAAAGCTCAACCCCTCTCAGACCTTCCACCTCCTTAATTTTTGTCAATGTTCTTTATAAAAAGCTATAGTTGACACCGTTTGACCGATTACCCTCAAAGTTGGCATATACATGTAATTTTTCATGGAAAAGGTTTCTGACCAAAAAAATAAAACAATCACCCCATTTCCCTCATAACACACCTTAATTTTATACAAACCTACATTTCTTTTCTGATTTTGAATGAACTTTGCACATGTATAGTTTAAAATAATGAGAAACTATTCGGCTCTACACCACTTAATTGTTTTTTTTTTTTTTTTTTTTTTTTTTTTTTTTTTTTTTTTTTTTTTTACATATCTACAGTTTTTATGTAATATCAATCGAAACTTACTTTAAATCAATCAGGAAAGGCATTCTACATTTGGTATACAAAAGCCCAATCCCTCTTCCCCTTTACGCCCACCCCTTTTAATTTCCAATGTCCTTTGCAAAAATCCACAAAATCAATTAAGCTATTTTTAAGCCATATCACTATATTCATAAAATAAATGTGTCCTAATGTCTTAACATTTACCTCAGATTTCAGCTTGGAACCCAAGCTTTCACGTTGTGAAAACCAATTAAAAATCTATATTTTCTGTGTGATGCCGGAACAAACAGATATATTCCAGAGACAGATTTGTGTGTGTGTGGTATGTATTAATGCCCAGATGTTATATGTTTCGACTATCAAGCAGCAGCTTTAACAGATGTTATTAGTAGGTCGAAACACAGCCTAGACCAAAATGTAAACTGCCATTCCTTAAAACAGCATCCAATTCACCCCGTACTGAAAGTTGTTGGGGTATATAAAGATAGATTTTTTTTTAAAAGCAAGCGCTTTAACCACTGAGCTACGAGGAAGTTCGCAAAATGAAAACTGCTGCGTCATATTTAAAATACAAAAAACTATATTACAACTAAAAATTTAGAAATAAAATGATTGTTTTAAAAAAATAATAGCCGCCTGAAAAAAAAAGCACACTAAAAATTTTAAAATAACTTTATACCTTGCTTAGAGGAAAGTAAATCTAAATGTAAAAATTTCAATAACAGTAATGTAAAATATTGTCCAGTAATTAGTTATTTTTGGAGTCGGTTCCAGCCAAAGCAAGAAATACAAAAAGATAAAAACAATAATGAATAACAATAATAAATAAAATAATCATGTTACTACTTACCAACAATTAATGCTAGAAACATGTTTCAACAAAACTGAAAAATACAAATGATACTCCGATATTATTATAACTGTAAAGTATTTACTGCATGACGCAGCCTACCAGCTGCCACTGTAGCGCCAGAGATATGCCTGGACGACCAACGAGGCCGAGCCATAGATTAAAATACTGTCTAATTTGTTTTCCTAAAATGTCTTCCGCAATAACAATATCTGCCTCCTAAATGCTGTAAACTATTCGGAATTTTTGTTCGTATTCTCCGTTTCGCCTCGAACACTAAATAAAGTTCAGTAATTCGATCTTGTGACGGCTGGTACCGACTCCAAAAATCACTAATTGAGGTAAAAATTTCAATAACAGTAATGTAAAATAATGTCCATTTAGATTTACCTACTTCTAAGCAAGGTATAAAGTTATTTTTAAAATTTTTAGTGTGATTTTTTGAAGGCGGTTTTTATTTCTTTTAAAGAATTATTTTATTTGATATATTTAATGATTTGGCAGGAAATACAAGATTCTATTCTGCAATTATCCATGGAAAGAATAAAGTTGGCAATTTGTGATGAAAGTGGTAATTCATTAATATAAACAGGAATGTGCGTTTAACATGCAACCTCGAGAAACTCATTTAATAGTTCCTCAGTAAGAACACTTTACGTTATGTGATACAGATTGAGAGCCTTTCATGGTAACCGTTATTTTGGATTTATGAGCTATGACCCAAACCATACATTAACTTTGCGATGGATGCCAAATATTTTTACTTGTGCACTAGAATATTTTATTCACACCGTCAGTATCCTAAGACATGACACTCAAAATATATACAGGTGACAATTCTTGTAAAATATTGTCAATAAATGTCATAAACTAAAATGGGAGCTAGTGAGAATGTTGTCATCATTTTGGTGATGCTAAACTTTTTTATGTAAATATGAAACTTAATTTCAAGCAGACTGCAAAATCTGAAGAATGGAAAAAAAAAGACTAGCTTTGCCGTCTTCTTCATGTATTAACCTGGTCAGGAGTTTGTTTGTTGCAATTTGTTTGATAAATGACATTGGAAGTTCCCTACGATCGGAAATGTCTCTCCAGTGGTGGGGTTCTTGTGGTGTTGGTAGCAGTATTCATATTGCAAGTCTCACAGAGTCTTTCTTGCAAGGGTAGGAAACGTGCCACTGTCTTACGTAAGGCAGATATCGCTTGCCCACCTGTGCCGCAGAAAGATATGAAGGTTTTTATGGTACATGTTCAAAAGATTACATATAATTTTATCGAGAGGTTTGGATTTGATTGCCTCAGCGAGTTTGAGTCCTAAGTTCCTCCTTTCCGTATTACGATCGTTTATAGACAGTTTCAAAACTATTCGTCATTTATCTGTAATAGTTTCTAGCTGAGATTTATACACTTGGAAGTGGCGGATCCAGGATTTAGTTTGGGGGGGAGGGGCTTGAGTCGTCGGGTAAGGGTAGGCTGTCTTAATAGTCATGACGCCCTTAAAAAATCAGTAGAACTGAAAAAAATGGTCTCCAAATCTAAAAAATTACCGCTGTTGGGGGTGGACCTAAATACCTTAGGGGGGGGGGGGCTTGAGCCCCCTAGCACCCACCCCCATGGATCCGCCACTGCTTCGAAGGCTAAAAGTATATAAATCGTTCATAACTCCCGTGTATTACTGTTGAAGGATATGTATCATGGTGCATTGATAATTTGGCTAGCGTGATATCGTGAGGGGAGCCAATGCTGGAAGCGAGTCTAATTTTGTGACTGATAGGAGTACAATATCCGTCGATATCCCAGTGGTAGTCTAACCTCCATCTCGGCGGGTCAGGCGTGCCAATTTTCCGCCGTCAAACTTTCTTCCGGTATTAACGAGCCAGCTCTTCTGATAGGATAATATATCGTTCGGTTTACGTTTAATTAGGGGCCGATACTGAGTTTAATTACAGGCCGCAGGTTTCGTTCTTGGCGCCGGGTGGAGGGCAGACAAGGGCGGTCTAATTTATGGCTTGAGGCAGGCAGCAGGGCTCGTGCCCGTTATGAAATATTCGGCGTTTTCGGGGTCGCGCTCCTTGTTGGAGAGCCGGCGGCCGGGGCTTTTGTGTCTCTGCCGTAGGTCTGTCTCAACTTTGCTGCGCTGCACTCTGCCTCTAGAACCAACATTCAAGTACGTTCGAATGAGCTTCACTACAGTTTTATACGTTAAATTTCTATAACTGATTTTGTTGCCGACCGTGGAGAATATTCATGGAATTAATTAACAGTTATTAAAGCTATGGCAGGAAGATGTCTAGTTGGTTATTATGTTTACTCAATAACACCACGTACGAACTCGTTCCTAAGGTTTTGAAAATAAGTTCGACATCGCCCATCAGTTTTCTTTGCTTGGGCTTTACGCCTCGTCGACGACGAGGTCATTAGAGGCGGTATGGGACTGGGGCAACGAACGGGAAGGAATTCGTCCATGGCCGTTTGAAAGAAGCATCCCGGCATTCGCCTGGAGTGATTTGGGGAAACCGTGGAAAACCTGAATCTGGTTGCCTGGACGGAGATTCGTACCCGCGTCCTGCCGAATGCGAGGCCAGAACGTTAACCGTTTACCCACCAGGCTCGGTGCATCTGTTTTTCTTTTCTTAAGTATGTAGTGACACATTACTTAGTCATTTATGTAACACTAGCTGTTACTTGCGGCTTCATACGCGTTGACTTAGAATTTTATTTCTAGAATTGGATGAAGAAAGCTGTAAGCTAAGCAAAAGATGCTTCGAAAAAGCACGGAATCGGATAATATGATGGGGAAAACATCTACCATATAAAAAAGGGAGACAAAATGTATTGTTGCAAAAAAACTTTTACGTGAACACAAAATAATAGTGTGGATCAGCGTAAATCCACAACTTGTGTGTGTACTTGAAATTTATGAACAGATCATGCACAAACTGAGAGAAACAAACGCAGAGCGACCTATAGACTTACACGCGCCATCCGTCTGTCACCATTCAGTTATAAATAACATATTCATTACAAAATATGTTATTTATCCCGAAAAAAATATCCTATGTCCTTTTTAGTCCGAATAGCGACGACAGAGCAGGTATCTGCCGAAAGAGGTATACTAGGGAGCTGTATATAAATGGTATAAAAACATTGTACTGACCGATGTCTGGAAGGCGCCTGCTCATTGCGGAGTAGTTTATCCAAAATCCCGCTTGATAAATATTCGCAGATTTTTGCCGCTTACGCAATTTCAGATACTACATCGGCGGAAAAGGCGTATAAGTGTGACCAATCGAGACATGGCTGAATTTTTTGTGCTATGGAGAGTGAGTAGATGGACATTTTTCGATTTGTGAACGGGTGATCGGGAAGAGGTCTCGAAGGCGACCTATGACCGGAACGAGACTTCTCTTGCAATCTACGATTTGTGAAAATTAAATAGAAGTCGGCGTAAGCGTGACAATGAGCTAGCCATTCCTATCCAGTCGTTTCAGCGACCGGAGAGGTCAAACATTTTCTTCACAACATCACGGAGAGAGTACTTGTCATACAGAATCGACCATACTTTGAGGGAGTATTCGCCGACAGCCGTGACAACAGTATATACCTGCGACTCGCCTAATATCTCCGTCATCATCGCCTACAACAAATGGTAAGATCGACAATCATCATACCGCGGACGCGACATACGTGTTATCAACTAACGGACGTCGTACAACCTATCAAGTGACACTTGAGATAAATATCTTTAAAATACATGACTCATAGCGAAAGGCCATTCAGATGGCAATTAGTAATTGTTCTGCGATCTTGAAACTGATTACATACTTTCGATGTTCTATTTTCATTCTTTTTTTACTCTTTTTATCTGAAATCAATCACCTTACTTTCCATATGAATAATGCCTTGAATATACCCACGTAACGGCCACAGTGTTATTCTTTAGTTTCTAATTATGTCACCTTTGCTGCCAAAGGAAATTTCAGGTGGTAATTATTCATCGGTAAGTAATATTACAAGCAGGTCTAGCCGTCTAGCGAAATACTTTCGTTCTCATTTGCAGCAGTTAACAGTACCAGTTAATTACAATTTAAACGACAAGTTAATGAAAAAAGGGATTTTTAGTACCGAGCTATGTTGGTGAGCGATAACGCTGTAACTTCGCGTTCGGGAGGACGCTGTTTCGAGTCCGCCCATCCGAATTTCGGTTTTCCATGCTTTCCCGAAATCGATCCAGGTAAATGCCAGGATGGCTTCTTCAAAAGACTATTGCCGCATTTATTTCTTTTTCCCGCCTATAATGACCTCGACGCAGACAAGGCGAAAAGCCAAAAAAAGGCATTTGATATTCGAGGCAACTCCGATTGCAGTTCAATGCAATTCTAGCTGAAGTTTACACATTCTGTGAATAGAGTACTGTTTATTAAAATCTCATCGTTAAAAATAAAGCGTCTTCCATAGTTTTGAGGAGCATCACTGCTCCTGGTGCGAAAACTAAGAATTTCCATGTATGAGGGAGTCAACAGTACGCGATTAGTTACAGCATTGCTTGGTTAACACGGTGTAAGCTTATTGTGTGGGGGGAATGAAGAGAGAAATCAGCTTCCGTAAACACTGTGTTTTTTGTAAAACTTGACAAAAGACGTGAACTAGTAGCCTCACTTGAGGCATATTGAACCATATATTTTAACGTGAAGCTAGAAGACCAGAATTAAAAGTTTTGTTGTATTATCATGTTTTTCCCAAGGTCTTCCCCAGGAGTCAATCCACTCACCGAGTCTACTGGAGACAAGTAGGTTTGCTCGACCCTTCAGGAAGAAACGTCGGTCGAAAGAAAGACGTATTGAACACAACGTAAATATCGCAATGTAATTAACAACCTATTGACGGCTGAGAGAACAGCAAAATCTTTCAGAATTTTTAAGTTGTTCACAGGAAATATATCCTAGGACAGTCGTGAAACCAACAGTTGATGCTTAGCATTGATCTCAAATTTACACTAAGTAAGATTAGTACCGAGTCTGGTGGCACAATGACTAATTTAGTAACTAAATTTGATTCTCAATGTGGACATATTGTCTCGGTTTTCGTGCTTTTCCAAATCAGTTTGTGGAAATGCCTGGGTTGCTTTCTTAACTATTGTGGAAGCTTTTCAAATTTCTAATTTCTGGAATCGATGCTGATTAACTGTGAAGGTCCAAAATTACCTTTTATATAATTATCTCTCCCATGTGATCCAATTGTAGTCGCGGTATTTTATTGCGTAGTATGTCCATAGAGTGGAGTAATTCACTTGTGATTGTAAACTGCATAGCATTTCTTTCGCTGAAGTTTTCTCTTCTATCAGTTTAGCGTTGTCAATTACCTTTCTGATTGTTTCATGATTTCATTCATTAGTTTCCTATGCTATGCCATCAAGGGTTATATTTCTAGCTACTTTGTGCTGCTACAGTCAACTGACGGTGATATAGAAGTGGGAACACAACTCACCATTTTTTTTGATGACGGAAATTGACGCTGAATTCTGATGTTGGTAGAGATGCTATTCAGGGGATGTGGATTACTCGTTGTAATGAAAATGTGAAGTGACAGAATCATTGATTATGGATTCCACACGACTGTAAATGGCGTGTGAAAACATGCTCCCACCAGGACACAGTTGATGCCAGCGGAACAAATGCTGAGAGGGAACGAAATGGAATAGCAGGCCGAAGAAATTGACTCAAGGGGAACGACGAACGAGTAAATGGACAGGAAATCTCATGTCGGGCTTACAGAGAAAATTGAATTTTTTGTGACATGTGTTTCAAGAATATTTCTCTTCGAGGTAGTCTGGCTGGAAATGGAACCTGAATTGTCTGCGTGACGCTTACGGGTCAGCCTCTGAGTTCCCAGAAACGATTTATTCTGCAGATTCAGGATAAGTAGCATGCCAATGTGGCCCAACAATAAGTGTGCAACTATTGTTCACTCTCTAAAAACTCTTCTTTCAATCGTATCTTAGACTCAAGATACCTGACAACCAGCTTTACTTTAAAAAAAAAAAAATCAAATCCAACTATTATCTGCCGTTTTAATAAGACTGGATGCTTCAATAATATTACGGGGCAGCTTATTATCTTGACTCAATGATGAATACAAGCTATCATGTAAGTT
Organism: Vandiemenella viatica; assembly: GCA_031002005.1. NCBI lineage: Eukaryota > Metazoa > Arthropoda > Insecta > Orthoptera > Morabidae > Vandiemenella > Vandiemenella viatica. Next base: position 326,525,312 of record CM061920.1, on the reverse strand, counting down.
ATGCTTTCTTCGTAATGATTTGCATTATTACCCTCATACTGTGGAATCCGTCATAAGTGGTTGCTAAAAGTTATGTTCTTAGGAGACATCTGAAATTCTTGCTCTGTGATAGTGTTTAGTATTAGTTACGTTACTAAATACAGGTTGTCAGAAATAACTAACTTATTATATTTTTCTTTTATTATTATTTCCAATACAATTTTTCTTATTTTTTTCTCGTTTTGAAAGTAACACTCGTCGTATTTGAATTGCAGATTCTTTATAGAATTCCAAGTGGTACTGAAGCCTTTAGACCTCAGCAAGATCTCTTTTGGGTTATTTCGACTGAAACTTCGTCATTTACGCTGAAAGCTCCTTTATTACTATTATTTCGAGTAATTGAAGGCATCAACACTGTAATGAATGACTTTCAGAAAGGTAAAAATAGGTTTATTGAGACTTGTAGGGAAAACTGATATAGCCACAATACGTGAAATTAGAATTAAAACTGGCTATAGCACTTTGATGAATGGAATACGTAACTGAGAATGATTGGATAGTTTGTTGCTAAATACTCCAAGACTGAAGTTCTTTACTAGAGCATTAAGGGAAGGAAATAGTACAAATAAGCCACTACCAAAGTCTTCTGCTTAGTCTGAAAGTCTGTCGCTTCTTCATGGTTGGCGAATTACTCCCCGCAAAGTGCGTTAATCGAGCTGGGAGATAGAAACGACAACCCCCATTGGTCAGATGGACACATTAACAGCACACACTTTATTCCTATTTGCTTAATTATGTTATCAGTATATTTTTTTAAGAACATCAGTGTGGGAGAAGAAGTTTACTCCATGTGTGAGAGAGAAATTTTCAACCTAGACGATAGTCTCTGATTGCATTAGAGACTGATTACAAGATGGTTCTAATGTTAGCCGATAACTGTCCACAGTAAGCTGCGAAAGAATTCCATTCTTTTTCGTAACACTTAAAAGTCCTTAAAATATATTGAATTCAATATCTATTCAAACCATGTAAAAGGACCGTAAAAATGATAGGTATCTTTATTTTCTTGTGATTTTACGGGTGACACGTCTAGTGAGACCTATAGTACTTTTGTAATTTCTTGTGTTTAACGCTTAACAGATGATAATGTATTAATTTTCTTCGATGAATTTGGTTATAAATTTTATTTGTAACCAATAGATCAGCATTAATGTTTTAATAGACTACCTGTGCGAAAATTTCTCGAATAAAATATAATGTATAGTGAGGTTGAATGCTTGTAATAAAATGAAAAGTAGAACCGCACTTTTGTTTAGAGTAATAGAAATGCATCAAAATACTTACAACATATTACGAAACAGTTAGGAAAATTTAAAACACACTGTATGTACGACAAACTGTCACTGACCTTAATAGAATACAACCAACCTGAACAAAATGCACACAGCATATCAACGTTTCTGTAGTATGTATTGCTGTGCAGATAAAAAGTTTACATTGGAATTATATAGCAAACCAAAAATGTTTCCGTAACAGAAAAAAAATCCGAAAAACAACTTATTGTATAAAAAAAACAGTTTATTGACATCTCTGTGATATCTGCTGCTACAATCAAGGGACATGGCTCTGAACTGTCTCATACGCGTGACCACTTTAAGCACCAAATTCCGAAAAATTCTTTCTTAATTTATAATTTTAGCTAACTATAAACCTTAATCTTTAAAAAGATATGTCATTTATCGATTTCGGTTATGTATCGAAGGAGATAAATTACCGAAAAAAGCACGTTGAAGAAATAATATTGTTACTTTTGCTCTTTAATTCTCAAATTCCAAAAAAATTCCTTTTATAAATATGGTATGACCAAAGCGGACACCTTGGCCTTTAAAATGATACCTCATTTAACGATTTCGGTTAGACATCAAGCGAGGTATTAAAAAAAAAAAGTTTTAGAAATTATGATATTTTTGCCCCTTAAGGGTTGAATTTGGAGTAAGTTCTTCCTTAAAAAATGATGTGACCAAAGCGGAGACATTAATATTTAAAACGATACATCATTTATCGATTTCGGTTCGGTATCGCGGTTCGTGACAGAAAAATTCGTTCTAGAAATATAAATACTTTTGTCCTTTAAGGGTCGAATTTTGAAAATTCCTTTCTTAAAATATGATATAACGGAACCGAAAACCGTACGAAGACCTAAGTCTTTAAAATGATACCTTGTTTATCAAATTCGTTTAACTACAAAGAGAGATAAATGACTCGACACATTTTAGAAATTTTAATACTTTTTGCCCCTTAGGGGTTAAGTTCAGAAAAAATCCATTCCAAAAATATGATGTGATCACAGCGGAGACCTTAATCTTTAGAATGATACATCATTTATCTATTTCGGTTATATGTATATTAATGGAGATAAATGGTTCGTGACACAAAAATGCGTTGGAGAACCATTGATACTTTTTCCCTTTAAGGGTTGAATTCCAAAATAATTCTTTCTTAATATGTGATGTCACCAAAGTGGAGACGTTGCTCTTCATAATACTACTTCATTATTGATATTATTTATCGGTTAGATATCCAGGGAGATACGCAAAAAACTCATTTGAGAAATATTGACATTTTGGCCCTTCTAGGATCGAATTACCAAAAATTCCTTTCTTAAAATATAATGTGACCACAATGGAGACCTTAGTCTGTACTATGATACCTTATTTATCTATATCGGTTAGATATCGGGGGAGATAAATGGCTCGTCACACAAAAATGCGTTGTAGAACCTTTGATACTTTTTAAGGGTTGAATTAAAAAAAAAAAATCTTTCATAATATATGATGTCACCAAAGCGGATGAATTACTCTTCATAATTCTACTTCATTTATCGATTTCGGTTACGTATCCAGAGAGATAAATGGCTCGAGACACAAAAAACGAATTTTATAAATATTGACATTTTTGCCCTTTAAGGATCGAATTACTAAAAATTCCTTTCTTAAAATAAAATATGACCACGGTGGAAACCTAAATATTTAATGTGTTACCTCATTAATTTATATCGCTTAGATATGAAGGGAGATAAATGGCTCGTGATATAAAAAACGCGTTGCAGAAATATTGATACTTTTGCCCTATAAGGGTCGAATTTCCAAAAATTCCTTTCTTAAAATATGATGTTACCAAATCGGAGATCTTAATGTTTAAAATGATACACCGTTAAACGATTTCAGATAAGTATCCCGGGAGATATGCAACACAAAAAAAACAGCATTTTAGAAATATTGATTTTTTTGCCCTTTAAGGGTTGAATTCCGAAAAATTCCTTTCTTAAAATATGATGTGACAAAAGTGGAGGCCATAAGCTTTAAAATGACACCTCATTCATTGATTTCGGTTACGTATGAAGGGAGATAATGGCTTGTGACAAAAAATGTCTTATACAAATAATATATATGATTTTTCTTATTTTATTTAGAACATTACGCCTCGTCCACGTTTAGGTCAATAGAGACGGCAAAATACTGAAGACTTGAAATGAGAAAGAATTCGATCATAGTCTTTTAAAGGATTTATTCCAGAATTTGACTGGAGATTTTTTAGATGCCATGGAAAATGTGGATGACAGTGCTGTGATTCGAACCTGTGTTTTCCCGAGTAAGTTAATAGTTTCTTATAAAAGAATGGCGTTACCATTTACAACAAGTTGCGCCGAAAAATTAAACTGCGCACATAGAAGTCAGTTATCAGTTTATGGGAAAACGTAGCATTAACGTATAAATGCTTCATTAAATCTTCTGATTTAAGTTGTTTTATTTTAACGTCATTTTTTATCTTTATTTCTGTGCAAGAATTAGATCCCTGGGCTATGTGAGAGGTGTTGTCAGTGGTAGTATCTTGTGTCACTATCTTTATAATCCACTTTATCTATTTCTACGCAAGATTAAGGTCGTGATTAAACCTAGGCGGTCGTCGACGACGAGGCCATTATAGTCGGTAAAGGATTGTGGAGATGCAACAGGAAGGAATTCATCCAGGGCTTTCAAGAAGAAACTATCCCGGTACCTGTCTGGAGTGATTTCTGCAAATCAAAATGTTTGGACCGGAAATAGATCGGTAGTCTTCCGAATGTCACGCCCTAACATTGCGGTTTCCCTATCAGACTCACAGAAGTATACTCCCTGACTGTGCTGTAACAATTTAATTCACGAGTATCTCTTCCTCTGGAGGAAAAATCGTCAATGCTCATAATACAAATGTGATGAGAAATAGATGAGATCTGGTCCGTGAGAAATCGCCATCGCAACTTCTTGAGACCATTTTTTTACTAGGTATCACCCCTACTTTTCGAGGAAATACCCCCTAAAATCGACTTTCGCGTCATTTGTAGACTTTTTTTTTTTTTTTTTTTTTTTTTTAATAAAAGCTCTATTGTCCAACAAAAATTTCCAAAACTTCGTGAGATTTCCGTTGACCCCCTCCTCTCCCTTGGTGAGATTTCGCTGGACCTCCCCCCTATTTTACCTCACGTAATTTATGGACGCCCCCTAAATGTATTTTGTTCTATTAGTTATTCGGGGATGCTTACTTCCTCTAGTTTATTTATCATCGTGAGCATTGTGATAGACTAAGTTCTAACTTATATACACACCGATCAGTCAAAACATTGTGACCTGGAGTCGACAAGTCCTTATTAGTTACATATCTACTCACAGGTCACGCAATTCCCTTACATTACTGGTCGGTGGTTTATGGGCGTGGAGCTGGCGCTCTATAACGTTCCAAATTTGTTCCATCAGGTTGAGAACAGGCGAATTTGGTGACCAAGACATCATGTTCCTCAAACCACTGTAGTATGATTCTGGCCTTGTGACATGGAGAGTTATTCTGTTGGAAGATTCCATCGCTGTCGTGGAGGAAGACATGAAGCACAAAGGCATGCAGGTGGTTTGCAATAATTCTCACGTAGTCCACAGTTATCATGGTGCCTACGATCACTATCATAGGTTCCATGGAATCCCAGGTGAATGCCTCCCACAGAATAATATAGTTTGTGTTTCGAGCATCCGTTCGCCTGTAAGACTGCGTATCCGGACACGACAATCAATCTAGTGTAGCAAAAAATATCTGATCAGGCGACACGTTTCCATTGATCTACGGTCCAGTCTAGATGATCTCCTGCCCATTGCAGTCGTAATTGACGATGTCGTTGAGTCAATATGGGAACATGTAGGGGCGGTCTGCTCCATGTTTAACAAAGTGCGCTGACCGGTGTCCCCGAAACATTTGTGCCTGCATCACTGTACACTGCCCTCTGATCTGCAACAGATTTCCCCCTTGCCCGACCTCCACGTTTTGTGATGAGGCGTGGATGTCCACCATCATGTCGACTCCTCGTGATTTCACTGCCCTTCAATCATTTTCAGTAGCACGCTAACAGCCGACCAGCCTCGCCGTTTCCGGGATGCTAGTTCCCAGGCGCCGAGCCATAGCAATCTGCCCTTTGTCATAGTCACCTATGTCAGTGGATTTTCCCATTTGCCATTTGTATCGCCTCTATGACTCATCACGCGTTTCTGCTCCGCTTACGTAAGTTTCCCTACCGCAAGAAGTAACATCACCAGACGGCATTCAGACTCTCACTGGGCCGTGCTCATGTTCTCAAGTAAGCCTTAGATTTGTCACGTTATCTCTGTATGAATAGTTAGTTACAGGGAACAAACACTGTAGTAGCTGCAAATGCGATGAAAACTTTGAAGCCGATTGAACAGCCACAAATGCCAAATGTACTGAAATATTTATAATTTTTTGGCTTTACACTTCTTCGGCGTCGAGGTCATTAGAGGCGGGAAACGACTGGGGGAAAGGAACTGGAAGTAATTAGGCCATGAAATTTTAGAAAAATTACCCCGGCTTTTGGCTGGAGTGGTTTGGTGAAACCACGGAAAACCCAAGTCTGATGACCGGACGGGGATCCGAACTCGAGCCATCTCAAATGAGAGGCCAGAGCGATATCGCTATCTACCAAGTTCGATGAAATGGCTGCAAATGCGATGCCATGTTTAGCGATTAAATCGCCGCAAATGCCAGATAATATTTTTAAAAAAATCTTGTTCATTGTAGAACAGAGAACAGTGTTACCGGAATTATCTGCCTATACTATTATAAATCTGTAAGCATGATGCGTTTGTCTCCCCTTTGATTCGGTATCATGCAGAAATTGCTGAATCAGTTTGGATGAGGTTTTCACGGTTTGAAAGCTTAAGGTCTAGTTTAAAATTTCCGCTATTTCTTATGGCTTAAAATTACCGAGTAATGGAGCAAAAAATGATAATTCGTTTGTACCGATAACAGATAGGCAGCACGGATCACACTGCCTTTCTACAAGAGCCCCACCAAAGTACATGCAACAATATAGATAAACACTCCTCTCTTTGACTGCTGTTAATATTGACTTTTTAATTACATAACATTGGTTATTTATTTTTTCAGTTTTCTGAAATATGGTCAGAATACACTGAAAACGTGTAGTCAAGCCATTATGTCAGAAATTAACAGTCCAAAAAGAATAACGAAATTGTGAAATTTATTGGACTGTAAAAGTTACAAAGATACTACATACGAATATTTATGATTTGCTGCTAGAGGAAAAACAAAAGACAATCGCATTAGTACGCACTGTAAGGTCCGCCCGAGCGCAGCATCAGGAAAATGCTAGTCGTTGAACATATCATGCATTTTCGCAGACTTTAAAGTATTCTGAGAACTCCCTTCTGATTGTGAGAACCATTTGTAATTTCAGATTAAGACAAATATGGGAGATTTATTGTTATACAATTCATTACTTAGGACAGAACGCATTAATTCATTTTTTTTAAGAAGGAAAAGAATATTGGAATCCATCAACTTGATTTCTTGAAAACGACTGAGAAACCGCTACCATCTGAGTCATAAAAGGATCTAACTGCATCATTTAACGTTTGCTTTGTAATGACCTCGAAAGCAATTGCCACGTCCGGCCTGTATACTCCCATCCTGTTGTAAACGCATTTCCTGTCTAAATTGGTTTCTTTGCACAGTGATACCTCCAAAGCCGCTCAGCCATTTGTTCGGACCGTTATCGGCCTCGTTGTTTGTTCTCTCTGTTTATCGCGTCCGTCTATTGCCTTAGCGTAAAGGCTTCAGAAGAAACGCCGCGGATTGTAAAAAAAATGTGCCAAGGCAATGTGCGACAGCTGTGTTGTAGCAGTTGTTAAGGGACCTTCAATCCTGCCCCCATGTGCAAACAAGTCAAGAAGCAAGTAATGGTGTTCCATTTTCATCGCAACTTGATATTCCCTGTATGATTCATGAGTGAGCTGACCCTGACAACGAATTAGCTAATGAATTGACTTATCGTTGCTTCTAGGCTGAGTTTTTCTGATTAAAATTAAAAACTTGCATGTACTGAAATCCTGGATTGACCTCGAAATATAGGATTATTACTTTGGATCACCTAATAGACAATAAATCTACGATTAGTAAAAAAAAAAAAAAAAAAAAAAAAAAATATTGAAATTACGGGCAACAGAAGACATTTCAGTGGATGGTGTTCGTTTTGCTTTTATTATTATTATTTTTTTTTTGCTTGGGTTTTATGCCTCGTCGACAGCGAGGTCATTAGAGGCGTGATGGGATTGGGGGAAGGAACGGGAAGGAATTCGGCCATGGCTTTTTTGAAGGAAGCATCCCGGCATTCGCCTGGAGTGATTTGGGAAAACCATGGAAAACCCAAATCTGGATGCCCGGACGGGGATTCGAACTCGCGTCCTCCAGAATGTTAACCGTTCAACCGCGACGCTCGATCGTTTTGCTTATAGAAAAATAAAAGAGATCCTAATAAGTCAACAATAAGGGCGAGCTTAGAAATAACAATTCTGCAAGAAACTTTCTGGAAGATTTTGCTAATACAAATGGATTTATCTGGACGAAATACTCCCTTGATAATCCGTACAATAGATGAAAACTCACTCGCATGATGTCGACCAAAGATCCTCGATATTAAGTCGTCTCTTTTTCTCAGTTAAAGACAAGGTTTTCGCTCCTCAATTTCCTGATGATTTAGCACATCATAGGAGTTGTGACATGTGTCGATGTAGATTAGTTACTTCTGGTATTGGATGGATTGGAGTATCGCCCTGGCATGTTTCCTGCTACAAACCCGGCTCATATCGAGCGATTTGTGAGTTTTCAAAACCAACCTTCCACGAGTGTCAAACATCTCATATTTCATGTTGATTTCACAGATATTTTCTATTTTATACAATGCTGAATCCCATTACTAGTAATCAAATGTATGTATGTATACATCCACAGACGCTAATTTGAAAACAATCTTTCAGGAAAGTTTTTGAGTGAAATACGTTTTAGGTATTTGTATTGTTGACTGAAACTGTAGTCAGTGTGATTATTACTTATTATTTTCCGAATGTAGGAGGTGGGAAAGCTTCTCCACTTCTATCAGTGCTATATAGTAGTCTTTAAACGCAAGGTAGAATTGTTAGAAACCAAACTTTTCCATCCGATTTGATTTCTGCCCTATGAACGTATTCCAGAGTTGTGGCTACAAACAACCTTCCTGCGGTATCGATTGTGTTGTGTTATTAATGATTGTGAATGTAGGTATAAAACATCTGGGACATCCGATCAATCCAGAGTTCTCTACAAGAAAGTAGTCGTTCGCGATCCCTTCAGATCTTCGTTCTGGAGCAGTGATTTCTGTGTCTGCTATGGTCGGAGCTGTGAATGGGAGAGAATCTGACTACTGTAACCATTCTTACCCGAAAAAATTAATTTCAAGCACTTACAGGGCAGCGGGCTTGATGTACTCGTGATAGAAGTCACTCTCTCTTTATTACCTACTAGTAGTTTACCCGCGACTTCGTACTCGTGGACTTAGAATTTCATTGCCAGAATTGGATATAGAAAGCTGTTAGTAACGTAAGATTTGTCCCAAACAACACCGAGTCAGCATAACATGAAAGGAAAGCCATCATTATATCATTTCACCGTCGAACCTGTCTCATGAAGATAATCAATTTCCAACATATTTAAAAACAGAAAAACAAACGAGGGTGCGGGGATGTTGGGGGGGGGGGGGGCGATGATGGGTAATCGAGGACAGCTTTATTTCAGCTTGGTCGTTTCTTCTTTCTTCACCATGAGCATCGGATTGTTAGGTTCTAATAAATTTAGCTGCTCGTGCTCTGTTAGAGCTACACCTTAGGCCAGCTGTACACCGCAAGGTATGTCAAAAAAAAGAAGCCAAAATAAATTGGTGCCAGAAACTTTTAGGCAGATACATAAAAAAGTGCAGAGAAAATCGACATCTATACTAAATAATAACTTTTGTTTCTAAACGAATTTTACTAACAAATCATGAAATAACAGACCACGCGAGAAGCACAGCTTGAGCAACCGACGTAACATTACAGACTGACACACACATCCGTCTGTCTGTCACCATTCGATCAGCTCTCAAAGTTTTGTGACTAATACTGTTATTCATACCGACAAAAATGTTCTGTGTCCTTCCTACAGATACAAAGTATTTCCTTGTTAAATTCCATCAGTATAACCATTTACTTGTCAAAACGTAACAAACAGACAGACAGAGGTACATTCACATTTATAATATTAGTATAGATTAGTGCAGATCAAACACACACTTACTGCGAGAAAAACAACACCAGAGGGATCAATATAGCGTAAAAAAAGTGTACACGTATGGCATTTTTAGACCGCCTACGATTTGTCAAACGTTGCACTCCTAAATTTGTAGCATCTACAGTTTAACATGGAATCCGAGCAACTGACCATCTCAGCGTGGCACATATGACCAATAACAAATTTTAAAAACCTTTGCTTCTAATGGGATTTGAACCGGAAACCATGCTCCAAACAACAGTAAGCAAGCGCATTAACCGCTGAGTTACCAAGCCGCTATAATGGAAGGTACTACAAAGACGTACACATCCTACACGTCTGTCTATCGCCCTTCTGTAATTTTTCAAAATTATATGACAGCGTTTGTTATTTATACAGAAAAAGTATCCTAATGCCAAATAGCATCTCCTTGTCAAATTTCATCACGATCGGATTAGCCATTTAGCCTAAGAAACGTAACAGACAGACAGAATTACTCTCTCATATATAATATTAGTATAGATTCCTAGTGAAATTTGATAAGTTTCTTAAAGTCTTATTATATATTATGTCTCTTTGTTTTTCCCAGTTCAACGATTCAATAGTTAGCTCTTCAGGGGGTGAAGAAGTCGCTATGTTGAATCTGAGATGCCGATAGTGCTGGTTAAAATTCTACCATTGCTCAACTAAAACTTATGAACAGGTTTCGTATATAAATCGTACAAAAATGGAGTTAGGTTATTAGCAGGTTTCAGTAACAACAGGTAAAAGCAGGGACCGACTCCAACAGATTTAAGGAAATAGGACCACCATAAGCACTAAGAGTTTATACGATTGGCGCATGGATGACGATACGAACTCTTTTCCTTGAACTGCACCGGTTTTTATGATAGTCTACATTCATACAAAAGTTCCATGCTACAGTCACACTTCAGACAAGGTATTTCAGCTTACTTAGAACCGAACGACTGCGTTACCAAACAGTAGGTAATCGATTTTGAGCGAAGCCCGCTTCGTTTTCCAATTGAGTCACCCTGATTTTGGTTTCAATAATTGAAGAAAAGATCCTCCAATAATTTCCGGCAAACACTGGCGGAAAAGTGCACCACCTAAAAGGAATGGCGGAATTTTAGGAAACTTTGTAGATATATCCCGGGCCATACCCAGAAGAAATGATAACAAATTGAAATGGATCAGGCCAAGTTTATTACCTTTAGATACAGATGTCAGTAAGAAGTGCACCCACCTTGAGCACCTACATATTCGTGGATCCTTGTCGGCATTAAATCAATAAGTGTGGTCTCTCTACGTCTGCATGTCTTGTGTAGTTAGTTGTTGCACAGTTTGTGATGGGTGACCTTGTGATCTAATGTGTCTACTCCTAGCAACCCAGGCGTGCTCTCTTTGGGACAAATCTGGGAACGGTGCGGTCCAAATTGTGACCGTAACCCTTTGCAAGGCTTGTGTTGTGATGGCCACAGTATGAGGACAGGCATTATCCTATTGGAAGATGCGATTTGGATTGTGGACATGAAGGGTATCACAATACCCCGTTCACATAGTGGTGAACTATCACTGTGCCTTCAACAAGAAGAAACTCAGTCCTGCTGTCGAAAATAATTTCCCAAACCATGACCCCAGTGCCTGGACTTGCGTAACGTACTGAAATCACAGCAAGGTAGGCCGTTTCTTCACTACGTCTGAGTACATATTGTCCGTTAGAGAGCGTTCATAAACTACGTAGCTCCATTTTGGCCTCCGGTGATCTTTCTCTCTCTCTCTCTCTTTCCTTCAGGTAGTCTGACGTGGCTTTTGCCTCTACCTCCCCTCCCCACGCGTAGAACGTAGTTAGCACATATGTACTGTTTTCTCTTGTCAGACTATCATAAATTACAAACGGAGATACTTAAATGGTGGAAATAAATATTTACATACTGTTGTGTGTTCTGTACCTTATTTTAACTGTGACAAATAATATGAATGAAAAGCTACGTCGTTTGGTTCGGAACTCCCCCCACGTAGCTCAGCGTAGCTTTCTACCCAACCACTCCCCCCCCCCCCCAGACCTAGTCACGTTGTTTATGGAGGCTCCCTTATCACTTTGTCACAAACAAAGTCGAGACTCGTCTTTAAACATAATTGTACGCCATTCACGTGTCCATTTGCCTTTTGCATCACATCAGGTTAGACGATACTGGCAACGAGATCAGTTTAATGGAACACATTGTATATTGTCAGAGAGTGTAACCCTCCTCCAAGCAATTGGCATACAGTCGTAACCATTGTTTGGTTCTGGCCTGCAGTTATCGTCTGCCAGAAGCAGCCACCCACACAATTTGGCGGTCTTTACGTGCTGTTGTTCTTCTGTGTGGATGTTTGCCTGCTCTAGAAGTTCTAGAGCCTTCTTTCATCCACTATGTAACAAGTATGTATTCTGAAATTTCACTACGGCCAATCCTTCGGGAGATTTCACGATATGGTGCACCCATTACAAACACACCAATTCTCCGACCTTCCTCTCAGCTAGACATTTGAGTGTAGAGAGTCGTCATTATTCGCCTAGGCATATTTTTTCAACAAGAAATTGTGAAGAAAACAGTGTCATGTTATACCACATTGTTCACCATTTATACGATTAAAAAAATTAACAATTTTGCATAGCAAATAGCTTCGTAGTTCTCATACTATTACATGTAAAACTTTCAATTTTTAATAATTTAATACTCTTGATATGGGGAAACTTGGGGCAAATTTCATTGATTTATTACAACTCCGCAGGGCTGGCGTTAGAAGGGGTTAAGCAGGGCAAAAGTACCCTGGGCCCGGGCCACCAAAGGGGGGACCGCCGGCCTGGATGCCTAGATAAATAGAAATCAAACACAAATTTTAAAATCTGCACCAATGATTTTAAACATTTTTGTATTAAAATTTTCTGAGTTATCATGAAGTGTAAAGTAAAAATATTTTTGGGGTGTGGAGGGGGCCTAAGATCGCTTACCCGGGGCCCGAGAATCGTAGCGCCGGCCCTGCAACTCCGTCTGGATGTTACAATTTTAATTTCCGCCAGTTTATAAGTAATGGTCTTTTTCGTGCGTGGTCATTGTCAACATGGTAAAAGTCCCGAAGAATTGCCACCGAATGAGCGAGTTTTGGATTTCCCGTGCAGTTCTGCTTTTCTCTTGTTGGACCGAGTTTTAGGTGGAATGCCAATCATGGAGCGTCCTGGCACAAATCATATCAACAAAGCAATGCCCGAAAAATTGCTGGCCGCACCCGGATTCAAACCCTAACCTTTATAGGCAAGCGGCCTTACCACAGAGCCACCAGGTTGCTCACGCGCAGCAGGTATTCTGGAGCGTAATTTCAGTTCCTTGGCGATTATTCGTAGCTCCGGGCATCTAACGGGCGAACATGGCCTAACCTTTGTCCTCGCGTGTTTTGGAATCAATGTCGCATTGTGAAGGGCCGAGCGCTGGAGATGTAACTCTGGGGCAGACCACTTAAATTTTAAAAACGAGCCGCTGCACGTTTTGTCTCGAGACGTATCCCCTCCTCTGGAGTCTGTCTCGCCGGCCAGCAGGCAGGCTATATCATATAAAAAGAAGCGTCCTCTCCCACTTCCCTTCCCTCTCCTGCTCTCTGTTTCCCCTACCTTCGAGCCGCCGCCAAGCCGCCGCGTTGCCTCTTTTTTCCTCGTTCAAAGTCCGAGGGATTGAAAAGCAATTTCTAGCAAACCTACCCTTACCGTTTCCTCTTGCATGCCGCGTCCCGTTCTGCTCCCGCGCTACCCTTTCACTTCCGTCCGGCTGGCCGGACCACCCCTCCCCCCCTACCTCCTTGTGACAGGAGGGGGAAACAGCAGGAGGGCCATCAGACTTATGTGGCCCCAGCCAGATTCAAATTTCTTACAGGACGGGAGACAGAGAGAGAGAGAGACGAACAAGCGGCCGGAAGGATAAAGGAGGAGTGCGTCCACGTTGATTGAATTCTTCGGGAGACTCCCGCTACACCTGTTGGCAGCCAGATGATTGATTCGGGGCCTTTCCTCTGCTCGGATCGCCTCGCCTGCCCTCATAGAGCGGAATAATAAGAAGGCCCCTGCAGGATGGCCGCTGCCCGCCGCCAAATTCTCTTTCCAAGCAAACAATGCAGCGGTTAAGTTTAGAAGGAATGCTGTAGACGTGACTTATGGCTGACTCCTCAGTTGTAACAAGAAGAAATTTGACGACCTGTTCAGACTGTGGATACTGCTCAAATGAATCTTGACAATGGCACTCGAAATTTTAGCCAATCAGCAAGTAATTCACAATGTACTTATATGACCATTACGTATATATATATTAATACGTTTTCCATTATTTAGCTTGTTATATATGCGAGGGTATGTTCCAGAAGTCATGAGATACCCCTCTAATTATATTTGGTATATCCTTTACAGTTCAAAGTGCAGGAACTGGAATATGGCATAGGTTTAACTATGATCAGAGAAGTCTGTAGGAGAGATTTGCAAGTATGCTGTAGAGATAGCCATCCATAATTGCGTCTGACAACTGCAGGGTGATCTAGATAGGATAACTAGCTGGGTGATTCAACATGGGATGAAGATAAATGCAAAGAAGAGTCAGCTTATTAGGTACACAGATAAAAAGCTAAAGGTTGTTTACTATTATAAAGTGGGGAAGGAGCTACTTATTGAAGACTCGAAATGTAAATACCTTGGCATTACATTTGATAGCAAACTTAACTAGGCAGGATACATTGGACAGGTGGTAGGGAAAGGTACAAAATCCTTCATCTGTTGGAAAGAGTGATGAGGGGATGCACTAGAGAAATAAGGGAACTGGGGTACAAAACTTAGGTCAGACCTCTACTGGAATATGGTGGTGTAGTTTGGGGTTCACATTTTGGGTACCAAATACAAGAGTTGGAGGGGGTGCAGAGGAGGGCAGCCAGGTTTGTCATTGGAAATTACCGCAGAACACAATCGGTAACTAATATGATAAACGAGCTGGAGTGGGATTCATTGGAGGATAGATGGAGGGTGAAGAGAGTCATGGAAGTGTACAAAGCCTATACTGGTGATGAAACATGGAAAGATATTGTTGGGAAAATTAAGAGAGGTGCTTGGCAGGGTAAGGGTAACCATGACCACAAGCTGGCACTTGATTTCAGGCATAAGGGTGTGGGAAAAATTTCTTTCGTAGGAAAGGGAGTGAAAGACTGGAATAAATTTCCGATAGAAGTGATGAATAACTTACCGGAGACACTCAAAGAATTTAAATTAAAAGTTAGTAGAGGGCAAAAGTAGGTTGGAAGGGAAAGGGAGGGGGTAAAGGGAGATTGCCACCGGAGCGGGCGCTCCATCTCCATTTTATCAATTATATATATTATTATGCTAACACTGTTGCTGAAGTACATTTACGGCTTCGTCAATCATGTCCCGTATATGCTCTACGATCTACGTCTGACGATCTGGGTGATCAAATAAGTCTCGCACAATCTGCGCCCGGTGAAACGGAATTTTGTCATCATGGAGATTCCCCTTGTTTATTAGGTTACGTGAATTCCATACAACATTTAAAATAGTCACTAATCAGCTGACCATAACGATATGTCTCATGGGCCGGTTCATTTTGATCGGAGAACCCAATTCATACCATCCAAACACATCATTCACTGAACAACCATCAGCTTGAGCAACGCCTTGTTGACAAGTTTGTTTCATGGTCTCGGTGTGTTTGTTTCACACCAAACTAGCGGCGCGTATCAATTGCAGTGATGACTCATCGGACCAAGCTACCTTATTTCAGTCACTTAGGATCCAAAGATCATATTTGCGAGCTCGAGTGTGCTGTTGACGAGATGCTGTGTTGTGAGTAAAGGAATCCTTTTTCATACTTGGTGCAATATCCCCTCAGTGTCAAATGGCACCGAATGGTTCGCATAAACACGTTTCTAGTGCCTTTCTCATTAACTGTTCCAGTCAGTTCGCCAGGTATCTTTTACCTGTTGGAACGGACGGATCTGCTAGCACGTATGGCCGGTCACTGTGCTGTCTTATGTGGAAGGTAATTCACGAAGCACTCTCCTTACACCCTAGGCTCTGAGGAGGAGGAATCAAGATTTCTCAGTCACTTTAGAAATGCTATGGCCCACTAACTGCTGCAAACAATTTGATCCTTCTTCTTCTTCTTTTTTTTCGGCTTTGGTCATTAGAGGCGGGATGGGCCTGGGGACAAGGCACGAGAAGGAATTCGGCCATGCATTTTTGAAGGAAGCTTCCCGCCATTCGCCTGGAGTGATTTGGGGAAACTATGGAAAACCCAAATCTGGATACCCGGACGGGGATTCGAATCCGCGTCCTCCCGAATGCGAGGCCAGAAGGTCAACCGTTCACCCACCACACTCGGTTTGATCCTTCTGATTATTTCACAATTACTTCTGAAGAACTACAGGACTAGCCAATAAATTTAGGAACTAAATCTTGAAGTCACCGTCGTAGATGCGAGGAGTAATCTGTTTTCAATCTGTAGGGTGAAAAGATTTAACAGCAAAGAATTTGAATATCTTGCCTTCAAACAAGTGGCTGTACGTGCTATGCCAGTACCTTCAATAAAGAAGTAACTGTGTAAGAGCTTCCGACGTTAATTTGCTGGTAGTAAGATTTCTTAGGTAGCCTTCTTGGCAATTAAACTTGATGCATCCGATTCAGCGGCATATAATAAATTGTTAGCTGTGAAAGCCATCTCAAGTCTTGTATGTGAAAAGCTATTTCACTTTCTGAGTGTAGACGGCACAAGTGGATCCACAATACTTAATTTGAAACCTGAGACCATTTTCTGACCATCTACCCGCAGTGTCACTATTCCTAAACCAGCATATCGGATTGCTATGCATTTACAATAATACAGACATGAAACACGTATTTACTGACAATGCAACAAACATTCTAACCTGCGATAGTCCATGCAATTAACAAAGGCGGCGCTAGGTCAGTCTGTTCTATCCCCATTTAGCTGCCCTAAGGGATCGTCCATTAATTACGTGAGCTCAAATAGGGGGGGGGGTCGACGTAAATCCCGCATCAACTTTTTACTTCAGATTTCCACGCTTCAAACAACAGTAGAGATAAAAAAAACACTGCACGCAATTAATGGACGCCCTTTTATCTCTACACGTGAAGGGGAAGTTTACCACTCGGCTGCATGGACACAGCGGTCAGCAGGAAGGGAGGGGTTGGTAAGGTAAGCACCAGGGCCAGGAGAACGTGACCTTGAGCCGCCAGGTCGGAGTGAACAGGGTACAGTAAGACACCTTCCAATCACCGTGTTGGAGGGAACTGTAGACGGAGACGGGAACCACTATTGCCTAATTGGACTCGTTATTACGTCCCCGGCTGTAGCTAGCTAATTTGAAGCGCAGTGGAGGACACAGCGAGGGAGGATTCGGAGGGTGCTGATCCACGATGACGTCTTTTTCCTCCGGCCCGGCGAGTGTTTCACTTTGCTGGGAGGCCGTCTGTAATGAGGGGGCGGTGCGGCTCCCCCGCAAACGGCTCTTTACCGTAATCCCGAGAGCGATCTTTTTATCCGGCGCCGGGACTTTATATCCGCAGCGTTCCAGCCTCTTGTTTCTTCTCTCACGGAGGGAGGGAAGGAAGGCTTCTTACTTCATTTACTTCGGCCTCACTCCTCGCACAACATTAACCGTTTAAACAAATCGCGCCAAGGGCCCTGCTTGCTGCGTTTGGGGTGGCCATCAAACGGCAGTTCACACCGCTCTTTCTCACACCCTTCTTGTAGTGTACACACAGATTAGCAAGTGTTTCCATCCACACACTTTCCTTTTATGAACGATGCGGCTATGATTGTCGCATATTGTCAGTACTATTGCAGAGACTGTTGGTTTAGCGGCAACATTCGGGAGGATCTAGGTTCAGTTCCCGCTACGACCATCAAGATTTTGATTTTACACGGTTTCTTGAAACCACTCCAGACGAATTCTTAAAGACATTCTCCTTTCTTGTCAACTTATATATCGGCCCAAACTACCTTCCTGTTAGCCATATTGTAAAATTTAAAAGAAATTATTTACAATCTGCAGATGCTGTGGCACGTGCGGTACCTGTTTACACAGAACCAAAGTGTTGTTTCTACGTTTTATTCCCTCAAGTAGTACAAGAGTAAAATTAAAAAAAAAAAAATTATTTGTAGGCACTTGCACTATATTTGATTTCTCCAGTTTTTACTATTGTTTATTCCCAGAGTATTTCGCTACTTTTGTACATTGGTGTGGCTGGTAACTTTGATTGAAAAGAATTTGATCAAAATATGAGTCTGTTTCAAAAATTTGCCTCACAATCGATTTGCGAATCTGGTAAGATTTTTCGGCGGGCTGTAGAGACCTCAAAACATCCATTCCTCCAGAACTGTTTAATGAATGAAGTAGTTTACCAATGAATGCTCAACACTTATGCAATAAACTCATCCTGCTGTTGATTTTTCTAGTTGATACTGAATGTAGCATAACGCTATTGTTTAATAGTTTTGAAAGTCCAGGTACTTTTTGTTTTGAACCTGAACTGAGCGTTTTGAATCATTTATATACTAACATTTAGTTATCAGCATCAACTTCAGTTTGTTTGAATTGTATTCGACAGACGTGCCGATAAACTTTCTGGTTAAAAGTCTAAGCAAATTTCTAATGCTGTAAATTATTTTTATGTGGTTTTCATTCACATTTATAATTAGCGTATTTTCACCACGCTTCCAAGTAGTATAGAATTTTTTGTAGACGGCTGAAGTATTGTTAACGGTACGGTTCTATCTACGAAAAACTTCGTTTGGATGTGGTTGACACTTCGTCT
Organism: Vandiemenella viatica; assembly: GCA_031002005.1. Taxonomy (NCBI): domain Eukaryota; kingdom Metazoa; phylum Arthropoda; class Insecta; order Orthoptera; family Morabidae; genus Vandiemenella; species Vandiemenella viatica. Next base: position 326,506,789 of record CM061920.1, on the reverse strand, counting down.
TATTTCGAAGTTCCATACTAAACGACTTCACCAGTACTGTGTGTTACGAGTTGAGTGCTCGTATTTTCTAGCTGTTTGGCTGAAGTGACAGTTAATGTTTCATTAAATATGAGTAAATTACATCGTCGAGTTTAATTTACCGGAGCAACATATGGCTACCGAAGTATCAAATGGCATTCTCTCAAGGACAGCAATAGAAAAGGTAGGTATGTATGCGGGAATAATGACAATAAAATTTTTGTGAAACTTTTTATTTCATATCAGTAGTTCGTCAACTGTGATCACTTTTTCAGTTTTCCAGACCACAGCTGAAGGGAAGAAGTGAACGGCAATTTTTTCTCAAACATTCTTATGTCACTGAATGAAATATCGTTCTGTGTTACAGATTAGATAAAGTTCTTCGGTGTAAATGAAATAAATTTGCTGTGGCAGTATTCTAGGTGTATGAGGCCAATATAACTGTAAAAATGTCAAATAGTAGTTCGTTGTTACAGTAACTCGGAGGAGCGCTAAGTTGAAGTCCGTAAGTTAGGAATATGATTAAATCACTGGAGATTTTCTCGGCGTTGTAAATGAATAAAACTTTCTCGGGTAGCTAGCCGAGTTAGTACATCGTTTGACCACGACGTTTCGGCGGCCCCACCTCTGCCGCCATTGTCAAGTGACAATGGCGGCAGAGATTGTGACCGCCGAAACGTCGTGGTCAAACGATGTACTAACTCGGCTAGCTACCCGAGAAAGTTTTATTCATGATTAAATCAATTTTTTTGATGAAAAAAACATTTCTGGTCACCTCAGTTAAATTGAAGACCAACGGTGACGAGAATTTGTGCTGAATTAAAACTTCCAGCCATTTCCGATATTACTTTATATTCGCTGACTGTTGTGCGAATAATTTTTTTTTTATTACCATGCACGACATAGACAGTGCGGCAGGTACACAATTCGGACGGATACAGCATGAATTGCCTGTGCTGCTTGTAGCCGATTCACCTTCTCTTGCCCCTAGCCTCCCGATTCTGTCTGGTCCATGCAACACTTTTGCCCGTTTCTTCACATGGTTGTGTTCATTCTGGAAGTCAGACTTACCGTACTGGGTGTCTAAACAGTTAGCGTTTGGACTTGGCATTGCGGAGGTCAGAGGCTCGATCTTCGTCCAGATATCCTGATTTCTGTTTTACACGATTTTCTGTAATCACTCCAGTTGGGTGCGGGAATGGTTTCTTCCCATTCCTTGCGTTAATCCTCTCCGTCTTAAATGGCCTTGTCGTAGATCAGGCTTGAAGCCTTTCAAAAATTAAAAAATATTGGTATGCCACACCTCACACTCTCACAGTAATGCCAGAATTTCGCGGCATAGTTCAAAGCTTTGTGAGAGTTACGGTCATATGCTAAACTAAGCGTGATCTTCAATCCGAAGATTGGTTGGATCCTCCCTGAAGGAGGCATACTAAAACTGGTGTTAGAGGAAGGTCGGGCAGTTCCCTTTCTACCCGGTAATCCTACCGAATAGCGGGGACTACGGTTCAACGTAGAATCCAAATCGTAGAAGAGTTCTGCCGTTCTTCACATTACACAGGAAGCGGAGACAGGGATTCGAACCGAGGACCTTGACCACTGAGCCATAAGACCGCTCCACCGTGAGATGCTAAAAGCTAATTTTCCTGGAGAATCCTTGATTGATATGCATTATTCGTGATAAGTCCAAAACGCCAGGTGTGCTACAACACGAGAGAAGAGGGAAGGACATTGTACCTTTTACTTCAATACATTGCTCTGTTTGTAACGGATCGTGTGGATAATGTGATCTGAGCGCTATCAGATTCCGATCTTCTGAGATTAGTTTGTCCTCTTGTTTACCATTCCTACACAACATCATTCTGACTTCCATCTGTCCGTAAGGCTACGGCCACACTTGCGTTTTTTCACGCACAAATTTGTGCGTGAAATTCCGTCGAAAATATGAACTACATTGAAGTATATATGACCGACCAGACAGCCGTGATTTCACGCAGCGGGAAGTGGGAAAAGGCGCGTGTTCAAGGTCGCCCGCAGTGGAATGAGCCCCGGCCCATTTGTGAGCGGGATTTCAAGTGGTAGTGAGTGGCCACATTGGCGGGAAAACACGCCGTGTTAATAGTTCTTGTTTCTTGATATTATGATATTACTGATATTATGGAGTGCTTAGTGAACTTACAATACTAGAAGTGCAACAACACCCCTGTTTGTACGACGCAAAACACTTGGATAATAAAATCAGAGAAATCAAGAGGTGTTCATGGATATCAGTAACTTCTGCCGTTTTAGAAGACAAGTGGGAAGTTTGTCTGCATTAACACATTCCCTGTACCTTGTGTTTCTTTTTGATATAGCATTTTTCACTGTAGACAGGGGCAGTTCAAATGAGGGAACAGACATCCTGTAGTACTCCAAAAACTTTATGGGGTTTTCTTTTAATTTTGAATGTAAGAGCACAAATTTTCCCATCGTTGACCTTTCGTTCAGTATGGGATGGATCCAGTACTTTCTCCTTCCACGACGACGGCGACGCACAGCTATTAGCGCGGCACATCATGCAGTTACTGCATCTTATGACTTACTGAAATTCTGTTCATAATTTCGAGACCAGTCAAGTTGACAATCAGAAGATGGCTGAACCTTTCTAGCGGGAAAAACTGCTGGTGTGTGCGTTTTTCACGCGCGGGAAGAACATGCCAGTGTGATAATATCTGCAGGATTTCCATTTCGCGTTTTTTTTTACCGCTAGCTCTCGACGTGAAAACACGCAAGTGTGGGCGTAGCCCAAGTGTAAGCTGTAGTATCCCTAATCAAGATAGAAATAACGCGTTTGTTACGTGGTAAACTGTATCACTCTGTCTCCATGTAACACGTTTCATTGTTGGGTCCACGCTGCGTTGTCCACCGCGCATGTCGTTCGCTCGCGGCAGATCGCTCTTAATCAGAGGTTTCCGGCCGACCGCTCATAAGCAGCCGTTACGGAGTGCTCCGGTGATGATATCTGACAGCGTTGTTCTCTGTGCTGGCGCGCGCCCGTCTATTGGCAGCTGCGTGACGCGACACGCCCAATCAGATCGCTATTAGTGGCTGGTGTCCGCCGGCAGGATAGGCTTCGTCGGACAAACTTCATTCAGCGAGTTTGCTACCGCGAACTGTACTGCAATAAACCGGAAACACAGATTCAACGAAAGCGGAGAGTGTTCTCTCGTAGGTGTCCTCGACTATAGCAACCACTTTATATATATACTAATAAAATGCTAAGCTTGGTGACTGTATACGTAACACTGACGTAACGCGTCCGGCCTTCGTTATCGTCAGAGATGTTACTGCAAAATTGAGGTTATGGCGATTATTTAATGACAATTCTATTTAGCTACTCAACGGCGAAGAAATGAATCGCCAGAACACTTATAAAAGTATGTATTGCGTTTCAATTAATTATTAGTAGCTTTTTGTTTACTAATATTCAGTCGATGTAGATATGTTCTTATACTCGCTGTCCAAAGATATTGCTGTTACAGTGAACTAAGAAATACGTACCATACTGCAGCGTTTTTAAGATCATGAGCTTTATTTAACAACACCTGTAGAGCGAAGAAATCACTCAACTGTCAACTGTCAGAACACCCGTTATTTTTGACGGGCTTAGAAACTATTTTTTTTTAAATAAAAGTTATGACTTTACTGTTCGTTGACTCTTGTCCGCCTCTAATGATCTCGACGAAGCATAAACCATAAGTTTTAAAAAAAAGTTGAACTGCGAAACCGACCTTGGCTCTGTATGGTGGGTCAATGCTAGGTCATCGCTACGGAAAGACTTAAAGTTTCTGTTAGCCGAATAGGCTCCGTAACAAACAGAACAAACATACAAATAATCAATACTTCAGCATGTAGTGGGTTTGCTTTGCATGTCGTTTCAGTATGACATGTAGCACTTATAAAAATTTAATTGTTCCTAGGGCATTAGAGCAGGTGGAAATTTGGTAATCGAAAATAAATAATTATAACTACTGAGTACACAATCGAAGATATATGACAAAGTTGGAGTCAGTCTATACTTAAATCAGCCCGTCAATCTGAAACTAGAGCTAGAGGTGCAGAGTAGTAAAATATATATGGCTACTTAACCTTTAACCTTGTTGTTGCCGGGCTCGATAGCGTATGGGCTAGAGTACTGGCTCCACTTGTCGAAAGACGCCGGTTTGAGTTCGGCCGTGATCATGGTTGTTTAAGTGTTGTGTGTGTTAATGTCGTGTCCGTCATGTAATGTCCACACTTAGTAGCAACAATATACTGGACAAACTGATACACTGAAAGAGTCAAGATAACACATTGAGCTGGCTGTATTGCCTAAGTAGCCAAATGCCGGGGGGGGGGGGGGGTTGTTCATTTTCCTCCACTGTGCAACTCACTGGTAAACGTATTAAGTAGGGTCGTACGAGATGCAAAATTTTTTCTGGCGTACTTGAAACTAAATAGCGTGTTTCGTCAGGTGTTGAGATCAGATTAAGGCTATCTGAATATTATAAAAGTGCTGTGATTCCTACTGCGTACCTTTCAATCCGCAAGTACTCACACTTTTATTTTAACAGACATTTTATAAGGGCATTTTTTTAAAAACTAAGACAATCGTTGTTCATGTTCTATATTATAAGGATAAAGATGTTAAATTTTCATGAAATTAGTTCCTAGAGTTGGAGGAACTTCCTGACGCCGGAGGGTAACACTCACTTTTCTTTAATTAGGGCTTACATGTTTGTCAACTCCCGTCCAATTGTGTTAACCAATCATGAGAAATTTTAGATAGCAGTTTGGTAACCAAAAAACATCTAAGAGAATGAAGAGTGTTCTGAGGTAAAATTATTCGTGCTTAAAAGCCATGTAGCTACTACATAAAGGCCAGTTTTAATCCAAATTAATAGATGTCCAATTTTGTATATGTAGTCCTACGTTATATTTTAAAAGTAACTCTGCCACACACATTTAGATATCGATAGTTGGAAAAATAAATTAAATTTGGAAACGACATGAAAGTAGTGTAGTGACAGGTATTTTGATAGGCTTTTGTAATCTTTCTAAGAAGCTGTTATATGAAGTAATTTTTGTGTGAAGAACTTTAAACGTAGCTTATCTGTGACATTAGAGAAAATTTTCATTACGACATAAGAGAATTTTCTCATTTTGAATCGGTTACCGTATTTCAGATTATTTTTTGGTTCTGTATTATAGCTAATTTTATGATTTCCTCTCATTTCTGACAATGTAGACTTGCAACACTATGTTTTATCCCTAATAGTTTTTGTTAGTTCCCGCTCTTAACCAGTCAGTACAACATTTAGAGATAGTGTGTAGGTCTTTCTCACTTCCCTCCAATGTTTCCCCTGTTTCGTATCCCGTACTTTATCAGGTGTCTACTTATTGCTAGTAAGTTAATATTTCACTAAATTTCCTTATAAAGCAGTTGTCCACAAAACAACGTTTCAGCCCACCTAATATATGTTCACATTTTTATGCAGCTTCCATCTCTAATGTTGCTTATTCAGGTAACTAATGTCATATCATAAATATATCTCATAAAGCATATATGCTTAATTTCGTTAAAATGCAACGGTACGGTATCTTAAATAGTTTTGGGATAGCTAAATATCAAATTTTTCAATGTGGAAATCTATGACATCGAAATTAGGTATGTTTTGTAACATTTCCGCAAATATTTCTGAAAAGTCTGATAACGTTATCTGGCTAGCAAATAATTCTTAGAATCTCCAAAGAATACTAATTGTATGTTAATGAAATAGAACCACTTTTGTGTACCTTAATAAAAATGTATTAATAATAAATAATGATAAAAATTTCATAGAAAATCTCTGAATATAAGAGGGTTACCATGTAGTATCAATTTTTGAATTGGATATTTATTATCTGAATGGTCAGTAAATTTTTCTTAATCGAATTAAGTGTGGAAACAACTAAAGTAATTTCCAGTGTCTACTTCGTGTTTGCCGTTGCTACTATGACTTGCTGTCAGTCTGTCTTTATCCTATGGAACAGCACCTTCTCCCATACTTACTTCAAAACCTTGGTAGTTGATGACCGTCCTTTTAAATTCAGATCTCTTTTGATTTCATCGTCCGTGAGACTGGTCTGTATCAGATTATTGTAGGTACAGTTTAGTTAAATTCCAGCTGTATTTCTTTGTAAGCTGATTTTAAAATTGTTCCCATAAAATTGCAGGCGTTTGTTTTTAATTAATGTTGTTGGATCTGTCTTGTGTAATTTTTAATTTGAATTTACCTGCCCATCAATACATATGCTGCCAAAATGTTTCTTAATACCTGGCAGTCTATTTTATATAATAACCAGGCTGTTGATTTAAGGTTAAGGTCTCCGAAGCATGTAGTCTTCCCATTTTGACAAAGTCACGGTTTACAACTTAACACAAAACCTGCCGTAAAATGTTTTTGACAGTTCATAACGTGATGATAATTGGGCCTACTAGTGGTCTGGTTGCTAAAGCAGTTAAGTTCCTCAACTTGGAAGTTAATGCACCAGGGTGTAAATTCCGACGCAACTAGATTTTTTTTATTGTCTCTTTCACCCTCTCTCTCTTTTGCATATGGCTTTACGCTTTATTCCTTATTCGACGTCGAGGTCATTAAAGGCGGGAGAAAACTGGAGTCAAGGAATGGGAAGGAATTCTGCTGGTCTTTTGAAGGAACCACCTCGGCACTCTCCTCGAGTGATTTGGAAAAACCATGGAAAACTCACATCTGGGTGGCTGGACGCGGATTCGAACCCATGACCTCCCCAATCCGAGACCAGAGCGTTACCCCATACCCATCACGCTCTCTAAAGCAATGTCTATATCAGTATTTATTTAATATACGATATGATGTTCCGTGATTTCAAAAAGGGAGTTGAGTCGGGACGGAGGTGGAATGCGCGGTCAGTTTAAACTCTTTCAGCATAGCATAAGACCAAACGATTTTTTTCATTGCCAGAAATAATATTTAAATTGGAAAAATGGTACAATTATTAGTGAAGGCGTCCAGGATTATGACATTATTTATGATTCTTCTGATATCGAAAGCTTATTAGGTACTCTAATGAGAGAGTGACGACATTTTGAGTGTACAAGAATAGGTGATGGTCGTGTTCGGGGCATCCTTCGGAGCCCTCCGTCTTCCAATTCGGCTGCAAAGCCCGCTCCTTGAAGCTGCACAGTGCCGCAGCGCTACCACCATATATAACGCCGGTTATTCCCCCGCGGTGCAGTTCCCAATAATTGAATCGGTTTTCCAATAGCCATAATACACTAATGCCGTCGATATACATCATAATGCGATCTTATCACGGAAGCAAGTTACGCTCATCGGCGGGGACAGATACAGAGATTGCGGCGGCGGCGGGGCCGGCACCGCGAATAATTTAAAGTGAACGTAAAATTCCGCCTCCCCCGCTCACGGGGGCGGGAAAGAATTGGAAACAAAATAGCCGTCCCAAACAGTCGCGGGGACGAATTTCAGATTTACCGCAGCCGTCTCAATGGATTACGCTAGATTGCTTCGGTAATGCAGCCCCGCCTGAGACGGTTTTGTGGGCCTATTTGATGCTCCAGATAGTAAATTATTTATAGGGACCCGTTGGCGGGCATTCAGATTGCGCCGCCGCGAACAAAAGCGGGACGCGCGCGAGAAGATAGCGTCCGTCCGTCACTCCTACCCACCGGAAATGATTTATGTCGGTCCGTTAAAGCGGTGTTTAGAATCTCCTCCCCGCAGTCGGTTCGCACGTCCTGCAGATTAATCCGCGCGGAGACGAGCCATTAGAGAATTGAGAGCGGGGGGACGGATGCCGACGCAGGCAGTTTCGCGCGTTCATCAGGCGAGTATTCTGGCGATTCCAGGTGCTAATAACCACGGCGAGTGTTGAGATTACGCTCGCGTCATCACCACGCGATTGACAGAGGCGGAATTCGGAACAGTGATGGCGAAGTGTTGAACCATTCCTTCTGAGTCGTACGCATCAGCTAGTTGTAGTCGGTAATGCATCAACAGTGATGTATAACTAGGCTGCAATAGTTGAATGTCCCACTATCCTGTCATTTAATGAACCATTGTCTTGAACTTCTTTACACTAAATCCGGTTGTAATCCGTAGAACTACTGCCAAGTCAGACTATTCGGATGTTCTTGTCATCAAATTAGGCACTGCATTGACTTTTGATAAGTTTCCTTACAAAAAAGTGGGGATACAACAGTAATTTCTGCTTGGTAATGAAAAGATAGGAACTATTAAGAAAGAAGTGTCTTGGGTCCACATGATTGTTACTAGGGAGGGCTATTATCAAAGAGAAAATTGTCCTTTTCTTCCTTACATAGAAAAAGCATTGTATAAATGATTTTTTGTCTAATTTTGTATGTGTAACTTGGGTCTTCGAAGAATAGTAGTATTAACGACTTATGTTTAAGGCTTTACGCCTTGTCGACGCCGAGATAATTGGAGGTGGGAACGGATTGGGGACAAGGAATGGGAAGGAATTCGGCCGTGGCAATTTGAAGGAAGCATCCCAGCATTCGCCTGGAGTGATTTGGGGAAACCATGGAAAACATTAATCTGGATGTCCGGAGGGGGATTCTAACCGGCGTCTTTCCAATGCGAGGTCAGAACGTTACCGCTCACCCATCACGCTCGGTGCGAATAGTATTGAATACTGCAACAGTCATTACATGATTGACGAAATCGAACTGAAATGAATATTCACCTTGTTTGGTATCGCTAGGAGATTTTAACGCGCATAACCAAACTGGCTGGTACAGTATTTCAGTAAACGGGTACCTCGCTGCAACCGAGCGTGGTGGGTGAGTAGTAACGCTCTGGCCTCGCATGAGGGAGGACGGGGGTTTGAAACCCCATCCGGCCATCCAGATTTGCGTTTTCCATGGTTCCCCCAAATAATTTCAGCCTAATTATGGAATGGTTTCTTTAAAAAGGCCATGGCTGTATTCCTTCCCGCTCCTTACCCTCAGTCCTTTTCCGCATATAATGAAAAAAAAAAAAAAAATACTAGCTTCATGGCAGTTCCAATCTTCCACTATATTCCAGAATCTTCGCGACGCTCTAGTAAGCATTTAAAAGTTGACGTTAAGGCCTTTAAAGTCAGGAGGTGGAGGGGGGGGAGGGAGGGAGGAAGTGCAGGAACTATTATGATGAAACTTTTGCATCATTTGTCATGATTTGCGGAATCCACGGAAAACTTGAATCTTGATTGCCGTTTAGGGAAAAGAACCCACGTCGACCAAATGCGAGGCCCGACCGTTAATAACTCATCGATAGGTTCAGTGATAAGCAGTGTAGTCACCCTGCCGGTACTTGCCCTTTTATGAATATCTCGAAAGCCCTCTAGCTGTCTCTGTTGATGGTGATGCTATCGCTGGCCGTAGCCAACTTGTTAGTAGCGTTGTGATGCAGGCGGGTGGCGGACGTTTGGTGTATGCGGTGCTGCTCAGGTGAGGAGGAGTTGGGGACGCCTGTGGGCAGACGAATGGTGGTTTGCGGAGCCACTTCCCGTGATTGCCCCGCGCCCTATCGCTCAGCACAGACCCCGGACGACGAAGCTGCCCTTGATAAATCCTCGCCGCTCGGACACCGCAGGCTCTTACGCTTATTGGCAAGAAACTGAACCGGTCGGAGCGCACAAGCTCCGCTAACGTCTGTATCTCATCTGACATCCCATCGAGCCACCAACTCATCCTTCACTTTTCTTGTCGGACTTTGCCAACTCTTCATCCATTCCTTTCACTATATTCATGAACTTATTACTTAGTAGATTCTATCGTTCAAGTTATAGTTCCAGATTACTAACTTATCTGCACGCAGTATTTGAATCTTCACCGAGCGTGGTAGGTGAGCAGTAAAGGTCTTGCGGGTTCGAATCCCCGTTCGGCCAGCCACGACCTCTACGTTGACGAAGCGTAAAGCCATAACAAAAAAAAATATTTATCTTCGTAACGCTATCACTACTAGCATTTTACGATCTCTCTGATTCAAGGTCACAACCAATAGCTGATATAACAAAATTAAATTGAGAATCGTTCGAAGAAAGGAGTATGGTTAAGAGAGTGCTGAAAGTGTACAGGACGTGTATTGGTAATGTGTTTTGGGGGAACAGTGGTAGAGGAGTTAGGAGTGGTTTGTGACCGTGACCACAAGCTAGAACTCTCTCCTGTAGGTAGGAGAGTCAGGAATTTGAATAAATTGCTAAGAAAAGTGATGAAATTGACCAAAAATACTGAACGAATTAAAAAATTCTTAAAAATAGATAGGTGGAAAAATTATAGGCTAAGACTTTAAGATTCAAAATAAGAAATGGGAAAACATGTGTATAGGGAAGTTACCACCGAAGGATGTGATCTATCTTATCTAAATTAAAATAATTCCTAGCGATCTTGCATGTATGAAGGACTCCTGATTCTTCTCCCAATAACTATACAAGCTTAATCAATAATGCATGCAGTATGTTCCCTCGCTTCATATTTAAGCTCATTCAGTTATTCATGATTTACCGCAGATAAATCAACCTCAAGAACTGCAGTATGTAATCTGGTGCATCAAGATTTAATAAGCAGCCGACTGCTTTCACAAAGGGTGTAGAAATCCTCGATAAATATTCAACACTATCAAGTTGTATGCCTGGTATTCAGGAGATTGTTCAGAGAGTAAAGTTTGCACACATTTTCTAGGTAGATTTTTCTGAATATATACTTTAAAGTTGTTCAGTTTATATGATTAAGAAACCAAGTGTATGATCGCTAATATCCACTCACCTAATTTAGTTTTACATGAGTTATAACTATCCTTTTACTCTTTTAGGTAAACTGTTCAAAACCTCTCTCCATAATTTGTTATATTATTTGATTCTCTTACCTCCAAATGAAAACTTTATTTTCCACTTATGCTTGAAATTAAGTGCAAGTCATAGTCATTTCTTCCCTTCCACGTATTACCTCAACTTCTTCTCTCAATAACTATTCAAGCCTAATCAATAATAAATGCAGTATTTTCTCTCGTTTCTCTTTGTCATATAGTTATTGATTCAGCGGTAATTTACAAAAATAAATGTAGCAGCCATCAATAGGACCACTCTCTTTCCTGCATTTGATGCTCCCGTAGGTCTCCTACTGCAGCACCATACTCGAGTAATGTTCTTACCGAGGTTTTGTTTTGTCCATTACCTCGTTTTTCTTTCACATACTCTCATCGCCTGTGTGTAATAGTTAGATTCAGGATTTTGAAACCTTTCCCTGTCAAGTTCCCAGTGTGTCCTGGATAATATCATCAAATATTATGCCAAAGCATTTATATTTCGTGCCTTCACTAATCATACAAATACTAATTTTTGATTTGTGTATGTGATTGTTATTATGTTAGTATTCACGTTGATTCCATGTAGAGCTTTTAGACTACGTGTACTGTCCAGATCTCACTAAAACTGTTCAGTCCTCTCTCGTTTTAATTACATCCAAAGCATTATGTCTCCTGTAAGTAGCCTAATTTCCGACCTCAACCAACTAGGAGAATGATTCATTACTATAATAACAATAGTCCCAAAGCTCGAACAGTAATGACAGGAACATATGGTTTTTTGATTCTCTTCATGATGATCAACGAACTTAGGTTTGAGGAAAACTTTGGTTCGTACCCAGGCGCTAATATGTTTCCATCTGGGATTTATTCACAGCGTAATGTCGAAGAAAATCTGATAATTACGAAGCACCGCTGAAAACCACCAGACCATCAGCAAATGACGGACATAGGTTAGAGCCGTCAAATTATTTGTGATTACCTACAAACTTCCTAAGCCGGCTTATATCTGTTGTTCTTGACTCACTTCATATGAGAGTATTAAATTACCAGTTGTGGGATACGGATTGTAACCTACTTTGAGTTTATCAGAAAACCCAGCTTTGAATAAGCGTAAGGACTTGATGCATAGGAATTAAGTACATATGGAAAGAATTTCTTGAACAAGTTTGTGGTACTTTCTCCAAAAAATGTAAGCAAAACACACAAATAGAAGCCTTAGTGCCTTTAATTTGGTTTCCAGCGGAATGATTAACACATTCCTTTCTATTGAGTCTTTGAAGGGCGTTACAATTCACACAGATACCACTTTGTATTATTTAGTCTCTTCAGTTTGGAGCAAATAATGATATTTTTTTTTCTTAAATCTAGCTCCGCGAATGTTATTAGTTTCCCCCAGAGTATTACCAAATAAGTTTTTGTGATTGTTACTTTGACACCGACTGATAAAATGCCAATACGAATATTAGAATTATATAGGATAGCAACGATCAGAATATAATGCTATTCCGACCGTGTAAAGAGGTTTCAGTATATTACTAAGGGTTTGTCTACTGCTTTATGACTTCCTTCCACCTTTCGGGTTTAATTGGAATAAAAAAAACTTTCTTACCCTATATGATCTGTTTTTTCACGTAACTAAGGATAATATAATTTGAAAATAAAGCACTAAGTGTCTATTTATGTCACTAACCTACAGTTATATTTTTTGCATTCCTGCTTGTTGACATCGAAATCATTAGAGATTGGAGATGATCGGTATTAAGGAAAAGGAAGAAATCTGGCTGTAGTTTTCTGAAGCACTCAATCCGACATATGCCTGGAATGATTTCGGGAAACGAACTCTGGATGGCCCGAGCTGGAGTGCAACGCCCGCACGTTATACTCTCATCCACAGACTCCTCTCACAATTACCCATTGTTTATCTACTCTCTTCTTAAAGCCATCTGACTATACGTCATTTGAATTGAGGTTTAATCTCCTACTGCATTTTGAGCGCTCTCTGTTGCATTCTCGCCTTCTCTCCTTAAGAATTGTCTTTAAATTCCCCTACTGTCGTATTTAATCCTATTACAGAGCAAACAACCTGGCTATAACCGAGCGTGGTGTGTGAATGGTAACATTCTGGCCTCGCATTAGGGAGGACGTGGTTTCGAATCCCCTTCCGTGCATCCAGATCTGGGTTTTCTATGGTTTCCCCTAATCACTCAAGACGAATGCCGCGATGGTTCCTTCAAATGACCATGGCCCAATTCCTTTCATCTCTAATTACCTCGGCGTCAACAAGTCGTAAACAAGAGGGGAAACAATTGGGTTTGTGCATTAGGGTACTGCCAATACTATATTGTCACAAACATTGTCGATCCAAATACGACCATCCTCGCTACATATTTGGCGATATACTTTTTTCTTATTGTGACCGAGTCTAGTCGATTTAATCTAAGGAAACTGATAGTAGCTGCGTCTAAGAGCATTGTTTGCCATGTGATTGTTCATGGTTGTACGGTGGTTGTAGAATTTGGATATTTGAGGAGGAAGTTAGGGACTTCACAAGCTTGTGCTTGAGTAAATAGAAAGGAAAAAAAAAAGAAGAAGAAAAAAAAGAAGAAGAAATGTCAGAAATCCTCAGCCAGGCTGCCGTGTTTGCATGCAATGACGGCATTACGATCCGCGGTGGAGGTATTTCCTCACACACCGGTATTATGGAATCATGTAAACCAAAACGTCACTCATCGCAATGAATATCTGTGTTTTATTTCGTTCGTATAACTGTATATTCAGCCATAGGCATTTATTAATTGAATGTGAAGAAAGGAAAGCTATGGAACTTCCGAACTGAACACGCCAAAATTGTTTCTCTTACCCGTCACCTGGCAGTGCCACTGTTAAAGATTTTCGCAACAAAGACGGAAATGGTTGACTAAAGTCGTTCCTATAGCTGGGTTGAGCGGGACGGTGAAGATAATATTGTCCCTTTTTTGTGAGTGTATGTGAAAGTTTGGGTGTATATTCCAACGCTGCATACCAATATGCCTGACTTTAGATACACGATTCTTACAGCCATTATACCCTACCTGCTGATCAGAGTGTGGGAAGAACTTGACACATTTTGGTATGTAGTAACAAGTGGTGCCGACATTGGACGCTACTAGAGTAGTGTCCTGTTCTAAGGCAGGTTTTCACTTGGTAGCTCTACGTGCTCTCCTGTCTTCTGTCCTCCTGTCCATGAAACTTCCGTATCCCTTGACGTCATCTATGACCCTGTGCCTGCTTCTTTCTCTCACTCCCACAAAGTAATCCTTCCAAGGTGTCTGTAAATAACAACTCCCCTCTCAATGAATGTCCCATCCAGTTCTTTTTCCTTTCTCTTTTGACTTACAGTAGCTTTCACCTCTCGCCAATCCTTTTCAGCACTTCAGCTTTGCTCGCTTTTACTCTAGAGTAATGCAAAAACTTGTAAACGTACTCCTTTATCCCACGCATCATATTTTGTTCTACGCCACTTGTGAATTGGATCTAGCGAAGTATTTGCTCTTTATTTCAATTTTTTTTTCTGAAAGATAGAAGTATCTCAATTGGTAGAGCTGTGTTCATAATTGCTCCGTTGTAAGTGAAACAGAAATTTTTTGCGAGTTAATATGGGTGAAATAAAAAATTGTCAGAAATTTCTAGTCCGTAATAGGATCATTTTATCGACCTCCGGATTGTGGATTGGCTAGCGCGGAATTTTTTTAACGATCCACTTAATAATATTTCTAAAAACTTTCATGGACATATATTAATCATTGGTTGTGAATTCAACCTAACGTTTGTTAAGTGGGGCTTATTTGCGTTCAGATCAGGCCAAAGAGATATGTTAATAACCGAAACGTTCTTAGAATCATTCGCTGAAAATTCTCTTGCACAGCTGGTCATGAACCAATGCGGCGCGACAATAATACCTTTATCACTGTACATCTTTTTCTTACAATTAGTCCGGATATTGTTGTTACAGTTTGTAGTTTGTATAGAAGACAGTATAAGCCAAGGCTGATCAACAAACTTTGGAGATGGGCCCCACTTCGATTCTATGTTAGCCTGCGGGACACCTAGTACTTGTCTACTGATACAATAGATATTTAAATGAAACAAATATATTAATAACACAGTTCAACTATACTTAAAAAGTAAAAAACATCAATCAGACCTTTGCAGAACTTTTTTTAATAGTATTTCTTCGTGACCCGCTGGCCTGTGGTTGGGCAGTCTTTGTATAAGCATTCACAAGGCGGTTGTGGTAACTTCGAAATCTGGCTGGAGGGAAAGCGTAAGAGCGATGTTGAAAGAGTTCGGTTTGGAAGATTTGGAACACCAAAGGTGTTGCTCTCAGCAGAAGCTAATTGAAAAATTCACTACAGACCTATTCCAGTACGACAGCATACACATATTACTTACTACCCGCAACATTCATATCTTCTAATAACTGAGAAAATAACATAAAGAAGCGGCCATTAATTACATGAGATTTGGCGAGATCTGATGGGACCCACTCCGCCTAACGTGAGATTGATCTCGTAATTTTGAAGACTTTTTTTTTTTTTTAAAAAAATTCTACTGTTCCTTGAAGGGTGCAAATTTAAATAAAAAGTTGACATGTCTTTTTTCGACCACCCGTTCCTTTAAGAGATTTGGTAAAATTTTGCCGAACCCCTCCCCATATTTTGAGCGCACGCATTTTTTTTTTTTAATTATGGCTTTACTCCTCGCCGACGTGGTCATTAGAGGTGGGATGGGACTGGGGACAAGGAACGGGAAGGAATTAGGCCATGGCCTTATGAAGAGGAAACCATGGAAAACCAAAATCTGGATACCAGGGCGGGAATACGAACCGCCGTCCTACCGAATGCGAGGCCAGAGCGCTAACCGTTAAACCACCACGTTCGGTACGGAACGCCCCCTATGAGAAATCAGAGCCAGAACAGATTGTTTTCTATACTCATTTTTTCCACGAGCGGTTAGAGAATGGAACAGGAAGGTTTTATCGAGCGAGAAAACTTAGTATCTGATAGAAGTAGGTCTCGACATACCGTTCCAGCCAGCCTGTTCTGGTTTTTGTACAATTTTCCCAATCACTTCAGGCGAATGCTGGGATGGTTCCGCACAACATGCCATTTGTGTATCCTGTCATATCCCCTTTATCCCTTGGATGCATAAAAAATTATACATTGCGACAGGTGCAACGAGCTCTCCGCTACCCACTTTGATGAATCGCGGAGTATTAAGAGTAACGGTAATTACACATAAAATCTATACAGCACTTGTACTTACGGAGACACTCAGATCCTCTGCTCTGTGACTGCGGCAGCAGTAGCTGTAAGGAAGTGGCAGTGTGGCGGAGAGTCGCCGTGAGTGGCATGCCACAAATTGCCAGAGTGTGGGCAGCCGCCGGTAGTTGCCGGACCGCTCAATCACTGCTGGCCGGAGACGGATGACGGCCGCGGCAGAAGTTGTGTCGGGGCGGGCGGGCGCGGCCCCAAGGAGGAGGTGTCCTGCAGGAAAGGAATCCTGTTAGCGGGATTACTACTTCGCTCTCTGTCTGCCGCCGGCCGGGGCCATTTGCTTGATTGCGTTCCGTTTCAATTTGGGTAATGGTCAAGGAGGCGCCCGCCACGGCACGCCGCGCCTGCGGCTCAGTCACCGTTCGGCAGCAGACGTGGACCACACACGGGGCAGCGGCCAGGTAAGAATGCGCGCTGCCAATACTGGGGATTACACAATGCGGGCATGCAGTCTGCCGCCCCTCCTTTTCCTTCTCGTGGCTTTTCGACTCGTCAGCGCGAAGTCACTAGTGGCAATATAGGATTGCGGACAAGGAACGGTAAGTAATTCAACCATAGCCATTTGAAGGAACTATCACGACATTCGCCTCGAGTTATTTAGGTAAGGGGCGTCCATTAATTACGTGAGGTGAAATAGGGGAGGGGGGAGGTTCTGCTAAATCTCACGAAATCTCACCAAGGGGGATGGAGGGTCAACGGAAATCTCACGTGAGGTTTTGAAATTCTTGTTGAACTGTATAGCGAAAAAAAAGTCTAAATATGATACCAAAGTCGATTTTAGGGGGAGTATTTCGTTCAAAATTCGACCTTAGTGGGGGTATAACCACCCTTGGAAGCGTGAGACCTAAAAAAAAAGGGGTCTCAAAAAATTTACGAGGTCGATTAGTAGGCGGGCTGTCTCCATCAAAATCTCACGTCATTTTAGAGGGGGGGGGTCCACCAGATCTTACGAAGTCTCACCAGAGGGGAGGGGGGAGGTCCGGAATTCATGAAAAACACCTCACGTGATTAATGGACGCCCCCTAAACCGTGGAAAACCGAATCTGGATCGTCAGGCGAAGATCTGAACCCATGTTCTCTCGAATGGCAGGCCCGAGAGTTACCGCTCACCCATGTGGATCCTTGGCATTGCTACTCAAAATCTAGCGTTATAGCTATAATCGAATTATACTTGTTCAATATCCAAAGGATCAAAGAATTTGTTACACCGAGGGAGATAGCGTGACCCATCGCCCGTGGTGAAGAATCGTCTTCTGGTCGTTTCAACGTATCTGTAAGTTTTCGTGTGGTATAACTTCTGAACTTGTGGCATTGCAGCAAAAGGTTCTGAAAGGTTTTTTCGTGACGAACCATCTTTCTCCCTTCATACTTAACTAAAATCGATTAATAAGTTATCATTGTAAAGACAATGTTCTCTGTTTTGGTAACATCATTAATTCGGAAAGGATGGTTTTTTTTTTTTTTTTTTTTTTTTTTTTTTTTTTTTTTTTTAAGAAATTAAACATATAAATGACACAGTTATGAGCAATAAAGGTAAGGGTATGCGATAGTTCAGAGCAAAACTGCTAGGCTTCGCAGTTATCGATAAAGAGTGATCGCATTACCGCTAGATAGAAGCAGCACATATCTAAATTTACGCACTGTTCATGATCGATTACCGCTAGATATTTCAGCTGTCAAACAAACAATTGTTGCTACAAACTGAGGTAGTTGAGAGCTAAGCTGAAAAGCTTCGCTGGCTGTAAGAAGGGGCCGATGACAGCTAGATAGCAGGATGACTTATCATAGAGATAGGGATAAAGTGAGTTTACTAGCATAAGGAACTATTCGTATACTTTTGTTTCAGTTAGGACAACATTTCATCATTTCTAATTGTTTCTTGTGACGTACGTGTTTTGCTACGTACCTATTTCAGCTGGCAAATAAACAATTGCTACAAATGAACCGGTTCTTCTTTCATTACGGTAAAAATAATCAACCTCACTCTTCATTGTGTGTCATTCGTGAAATTTTGTCATTGGCCACCTAGTCGTTAAAATTTCAATCGACAGCTCTCTTCAGGCATTATCGAATCCGCGTATGAAAATCTGCCTCGAGTGGCTGCTGAAGTGTCATTGGGATGAAGCTGAACATGACCAGAAATCAACACAATTCGGCCTCTCTTCAACCTGTGTGTGGTTGGGAACAGGGTCTTAGCAGCAATCCAGTGATTGCTATGAAATCCCACTCAAGCAAGCTGAGAGGGTCTGCAAGACGAGAACGACGTGGTCCTGGGCCAACTAGTTTGACCTGCTGACTTCTGATCGTTAGTGTTAACGGATGCTCTAAGCGAGCTTTGGAATTAAGTGTCAACTAGTAAACCCGCGCGAAATTTTGTCAATCTTTTGTTGGGTTATAGAAATGAAATACTCAAGGAAATGTATACACAAAATAGTATAGATTGTAGAGACTTCATTAATGTAAACATATTTACCATACCTCTTTCTATGCTATATTTGATGTCAGAATGCAATCATCTTGAACTACACTTTTTTAAAATAAATTTCGGTAAGTGATACAAAAATATTGTTTGAATAGATTACATAGTTTTCCATAAGCAAGTACAGCATTTGGGAAGTATAATCCAGCTCTTTGAAATATTTGTCCTTAGTTTTGATATTAACTCATAGGCAAATACTATTGGGAACCCCTGCCAACGTTTGAAGCTACTTCTACCAAAGAGACTATTGTGTGCGGTGTGGTATCCTGTGAAAGCCCTTTTATTTTAAATTTTAAGCCTACAACCTGTAAACTGCGTATGTTAATTCCAAAATCGGTAAGAAATATTATTCAGTGATACCTTACTCATCACTGCAGGCTTTCTATTAACTAAGAAAACGATAAGAAGGGATGTTCGAAAGCGATATAATATGTAGAATTGATAATGTACTGTACATTTCTTGTTTCGGTGTGATGCGAGATCCAAAGGAACAATAACATTCAATACTGCTCTGTGAAAATTTATCATAAAAACTTTCTTGCAATCTCAGAGCATTGTTTGCTTATTTTCTTTATACAAAACATCATATTTCTGAAAATCTTCTTTGTTTAAGTAACTGAAACAACAGAAGATGTTGAACTGTTTTTCATCTGAACCTACAGTTACTGATATTCGCACTAAGTCAGTGTGGAAATAATATGTTTTACGTTTGTCATCTAGAACGACTTACACGATCCCCTTGTCTTTCGATAGCTAAGCTCGTAAATGAATTTAGCAAAGAATCAACCGTTTCAAGTCAAACATACGTTAATGTAAACTTATCGATAATTTTTAGATATTGTCTGTACATACAGAAGAAATAATGCTGTCAACTAGCGTCATAGTTCACCCGTGAAGTGATATGGAACTGACAGAGGCAGTTTAGACTGAATGCAGCAAGGTCTGTACCACCGATATATATACCACCTCTGCCTTCCAGAAATCCTGAAATACCCTCCGTCTGAAAAACAAGAACATTTTCGGATTGTAATACTAAAGTGACACTGCCATCAAGGAACTGAGGTCCCCATTTCGCAATTTTCTTTTCAAGGAAATAGCGTACTTGGTTCACTTGAAAGTTGGTTGGATCCAGCCGTGACGCAGGTCAAGCCAGCGATTGTGAGCTAAGGCGACCACTTCTTTATTTGATAGGACTCAGTGAAGATAGTTTCTTTTTTTTTCACCACTTTATGGTTGGTTGCTAGTAACTGCGCTCACATATATATAAAAATTTGTGCAATACGTACGTTCCTCCTCTCTTCTTCATGTAAAAAGACGTTTTTGAGAGAAGGAACCTGCACTGAAGATAGAGGAAAAAACTTGAGTCTTCACCACACTAAAAACTTTTACCAATTCATAAGTCATTGAAAGCCTTCTTCATTTTTACTACTCGACACATTTGTCGTTCACAACAAAATAGATACATTGCTCCTTTTCCATAAATCAATATCCCTTACTGGTTACTGTTTTGTGTGTCCAGTTCCGCTATGGCTTAGCTCTCTTATCGTTCACGCCATATTTTTTCTTCCTCTCGTCTCTCCAACCCACGCAAAAAACTATTAGGGAATATTCGGCAGTGTTACCAACTCAACATTATTATCAAATTGACAGAATGAAAACTCATAAAATGTTTTGTATAACCTTGTTACCTCAAGTCCTGCAGTTTAACGTACAATATGAAGCACTGAGGTTATGGGTCTAGGAGGTCATTGGTTCTCAAAGGGGACGGTACCTTCCACGGCGGGCGTTGAGGAGATCGTGTGGGCGTTTCAGGTCCAAAGAAGTTTTCGATTGCACTCCTATGATCATATAGGCAAAAGAGAATGTAGCCTAATAAGAAAAGAAACAGATTTTCAGTATTATCACGAGGCGATTTAAGATTGCTGATGACAAATGAAGCACCAAATAATGAAAAATTAGTGTCATCACCCTAAGTCTAGCCCTCTATTTCAAAATATTTTTAGTGAAACTATGAACAATACAGCAATAATCTTGGTATATTTTTTTAGAAATATGTCCTGGTTTCTCTATATATGGTATTGCACACTTTACCTAATAGGAGGGCTACCGAATCACTGTTTCAAAAAGTAGGTTAAAAGCAGGGCTGGCGTTAGGGGGTAGGGGGTAGGCAGGTCAAATGTACTCGTTCCCGCCCGGCTGATGGGGGTCCCGATCACCGGCTGTAGTGGCCCCACTCGAAAAGTTGTAGAACTAAAAAAAAAGGTCGCCCATTTGGTCTGAGGGAGGATCCTAAATGAGGAATTCACCAAGGGCCCTCCAACTGATTACTCATGGCCCCAAAATCCTAGCGCTGGTCCTGGTTACAAGATACGAGCCAAAAATTTTGAGCGCTATGGGTTTCATTATTTATTATAGGAAGGGGAGTCGGTGTGTGTGTTTTTTTTTTAATGAAAAGCGAAGGTGAATATTTTTTTTTCGAAAAGGGAGCGTTAAGCCTAAAAAGCTTGGAACCCTGTGGTCTAGAATCTAGATCATCCCTAATATGTGAGTTGAAGCGTCGTAAACTCACAACAAATGAGCATAGGCTAATTACATTAAGAAGTTGCATCTTGAATACGTTTGTTCGTACCAGAGAAGAGTGAAACCATTGAGTAATTTGAGACATTGACAGCTGTTTTTGCAGCTGGCTGTTGGTGACTGAGTGCTATAGGGCTGTGGTGCGGGCCGCGTATTGGTTCAGTTTAGGCCGGGAGCCGTCACTCAGGCGAGGCGGCTGTAAGCCTGGCTGCCAGCCTGTCAAGGAGCTCGCTCCGCAGCTCCGCTCCGCTCGCTCTTAATGGAATTGCTTCCGAAACTTTTAAAGTTGCCACCGCGCCAAGCTTCTCAGGTCTCGCGGCTCCCGCCCAGCCAATACTAAGAAAACAACAGCCACCCAGACATTGACAGCCCGCTTACCTCTTTTCACTTAGAGCAGAGTAGGGACGGGCTGGTTGCATTCGCGCTGGCCTTGACTGTCGGATCGCAGAAATATTTGTACTTAAAACAGTGTAGCCCTATAACCTTATGATGCAGCTTGAAGTTACTTCACGTTCCGTCTTTATCGTGGCTGGACATGCAATTTAATGTAAATAGAATCCGAATCACAGTGCGCCATTGCATATTTCGTACGAACAGAGCTTAAATTTGCCAGGGGTTGAGGTCAAATTAAGAGACTACTATTGGCTGCACCGGAGTTTAAATTGATCTGTGGTTGTTGGGGTTAAGGTTTTAAATTTAACGTCAGTAAGATTAATATGAACGGTCTAATAGCTTAGTGGTTAAGGTGGGTCAAGGAATTTTTAATAGCTGTGTTTGATCGTATGAGCTATACCAAAATGTTCTGTGTTTCCCAGAGCAAAGGAACTGGGCTTAGTATTCCTCCTTCAGTAGGGTCCAACTAATCTAAGTTATTTTTGAGAGTAGTATCATATTTCTTGTAACAGTAAAATTATTGAATTGATTAATGAAGAAGTTTGCTTGGGGTCAATACATTGAAAATCTCAGTTAATATATTTAACATGAAGTAGCTCAGGACTTTATTAACCTTCAAGCTTAACAATTCAAAGAACCGTTTATTTGTGTGTATACCTATATTTCACTTTTCAGCTACAACTACCTAGAGCAGACCACTGGTGTTTTTGTGTTGTAGTAGCCTCGAGTCTCCCACCGCGCACTACGGTGGTTGCAAGTTGGTAGCTATGCGAGAGTGGGGGATATGGTGATTGAAAGTGGTCGATGTATGTAATTTTAAAATTTCAACCAAAATGTTTTAAATCTTGTAGAATATACTAGAATGTTCTTGAATGTAATAAAATGTTCAAGAATACGACATATTTTTCAAAATTTTCAGCTATTAACAAATATAAATAATTTTCATGCAGCATATTTAGTGTGTGAACCGATTTTGACGAGAATTTCATTGGCGGGTTGCTGATTTGGCAGGGAGTAAAATAGGCTACCTTTTATCCTGGAAATGTTTAAGGTACCGTGGAATGATAAAAAAAAAAACCATTCAAAATTCTTGACAAACATAAACAAAGGAGGATAGAGCATGAGATTACAGTTCCGTCACCATTACGTTAGCATTATGTTGCTGTTGTCTTTCCCTTGTAGTGGACAGTTTTCGTTGACATTTTATATTAATGCCGACGTTATGAGCTGCGTGGATGAATAGGAACACTTCCTCAAAGAAATTACTTTTTAACGGAGTGCCTGTTTTTGTATTTTTCTTAAATACTTCAGATAATTCTAACCATCCTCATGCCGTGAGAGACGTTTAACACATGTACGGAAGGACCTCCAGGGGTACTCTATCCCTGGCCGCTACGGTATCCGCATGAAGAAGTTACAGGAACGCGAAAAATAAAACGCTGAGGGGCTCTAGTACAGCTAAAGTCAGCTCAGTAATCCTGTAGTTGATGCAGTAAGTTTTTGTCGAACATACAAAACAAGTTTCGAAAATAGGACTTATAATTTAGACACTGTCGGTGGCTGGATTTTATTTTGCTGTCTTTTCACCTTATCGTTAACGTCAAGTTCATTACAGGGAGAGAGCAGGGAGAAATAGGAACGGAAAGTAATTTGACCATTACCTGTTGAAGGAACTATCCCGGGATTCCCCTAAAGCAATTTTGTGATACCATGGAAAACCCAAATCTGGATGGGTGGACGGGGATTTGAACCCGCGTCCTACACAATACCAGGCTCGAATGTTACCTCCAACCCACAGAGCGTGGTCTTAGCGATAATGCTCTGACTTCGCATTCTGGAGGAATCCCCGTCCTGCCATCCAGATTTGGGTTTTCCATGGTACCAAAAATTTGCTACAGGCGAATACCGGGATGGTTCCTTCAAAAGGCCATGGCTGAATTCCTCCCCTTTTCTTTGCCCCCAGATCCTTCCCGCCTCTAATGACATCGACGTCGACAAGACGTAATAATATAAGGAAAAAAAGGCAAACATCTCACCCACCAGGCTATCCTGTCTGTGATGGATGATGGTATTACTTTTATCTATTCCAGAAGCTATAATCTGAAGTTCCCTTGATTTTCTTTGTAATATCTATGTGCTGATATAAAGTTTTGTTTACGTGTGTGCTTTTTGTTTTAAACAGCTTCAGTTATCTATGTTTCCAATCCGTCCTTCCATCCTTCTATTCTCCGTTCACTTTACTCTCAGAAAAAAATGTAATTTTGCATCGTTGGAGAGACTGTAGAACTCTTGAACATTTCCGAGGTTGTTTCTCCGATGCACTTTTACTGTAGTTGTAGTGGGTAAGTGAGGATGCAGCATAGCGAGCGAGTGCCGGTTGCCGGCGCTGCCGTCATCTCTTTTTAAAGTTGTCCGCTTGTGTCGCGACAAAGCCCCTCCGGCGGCGGGAGTTTGGCTGTCTGAAGGCAGACAGCCGTGAGGAAGTCCTGCCTTTGATAAAGGGCACTCTTCGTTAGAAACCAACCCATAACGCCAGGAACGTGGAGCGCTTTCATTGCTTCCACTCAGCAGTACTGACAGCGGTATTAATATCAAGGAAAAAACACCTTGCACTTCCAGTATAGATATTTATTTCTGCATAGCAACCAAATGGTAACAACTCTTGAGAAATATACGATACAAGAAGTTGTAAAGTTATGAAGCCTGTGTATGCTACTTTTATCACTAACAAGGGACACCTTTGGCCTTGAACGCTCGGAACTGCACCAAAACATGCTTAGAATAACAATCGATCATAAAGAAACAGTGATGTGTGTAATTTCCATGCAAAACGTTGCATTTTACCTCAAGTAACATTTTAATAGGGAGAAACAAAGTAACAAGGTATCAATACCATATGAAGGAAATTATACATAATTTAATGACGTCAGTGTATCATTATATTTTTAATCAACAGTTTCCAAAAAACTCTCTGCTTAAAGCAGTGCAACACACCTGATAGTTATATTAGTCCTCGAAGTGCAGATGCGGGATTTCGATGAAGAGGTTAAAACAGAGTTGATGAGAATAATGTGCATACCTCCCTAAAGCTACGTTATCACATTACAAATCACTTTCGCATTCACGCAGTCCAATATCAAAAGCCACACTAATTATTTTTTCAAATGATGATATGATGTTGGTATGTCGAAGTCATAACCTGGCTTTCGCCAGGCATATTGCAACATATTGATTGCAGCAAATGGATTGTAAATCACAGAGTAAAGTTTCATTATGAAATAACTATCATGTATCTTCACTTGTGGTTTGGCACATTGTAGTCTTACAAATCCTTCTGATATAAAACTTATGTTGCTGAAAGAAGTAAACATCAAGGGGTTGGGAATATTTTGTTGTTTTAGGTGGCAATATCTTCAAAAAAACATCTTTGTTTGGAAAAGTTGCATCTAGAGGGGTACTATCTATATGACCTGACCAGGAATCACACAACAAAAGGCTCTTTGCATGGCTCATTAATGGTGCTGGCAGACAAGTGTGGAGTTCTTCATGGAAATGACACACACCACTGTTTTGTTTATGAACCCTTGTTACGGGGCATCCATAAATTACGTGAGGTGTTTTTCCGAATTTCTGCCCCCTCCTTTCCCCTGTGGTGAGATCTGGTTTTTTTTTAGGTCTCACCCTTCCGAAGCCCGGTTACACTCCCACTAGTCGTCGATAATCGACTTTTTTTTTTTTTTTTTTCCCCTTAACCTTACGTGAGATTTCCGTTGAACCCGTCCTCCCCTTAGTAAGATTTCGAGAGATTTCGGTGGACTCCCCCCCCCCCTCTATTTAATCTCACGTAATTTATGGACGCCGTCTTATTCGAAAAATATTTTCGTGCTGTTCCGAGCGTTCGAGAGACACTCTTGTAAGAAAAATAATAGCATAATAATTCCTAATTTTGTATAAAATATTTTGTCTGTGTATTTTAAATGTATAATGTTAACCTTTATTAGTACCGTCCAGTGTGACTCAGTGTGCTGAGGCGCCGCACACTGGATGTGAGAGGTACGACGGGACCGGGCACGAGCCTCCTGACTGCTGTTTTTAGGCAGACATAAAGGCCATTGCCGGGACGGTCCCCAGTCTAGGCTTCATAAACTACATATTACACAGTAAAAACATAAATTTAATACTCTTAGAAGATAGTTACATGTATCGCAGAGAGATGGCAACACTTCACTTCCACCGTTAGTACGACCTGGCAGTAGGCTCCAAGGGCTTGGCGTCAGCAAGGGCGCGTGTCCCTAAAAACAAAGCTCCCAATTTGACCATAACGACGATGAGTAAAAGTGAATAAAGGCAACAGATCCAAAATGTTAGGAAAAGGTGGTGAAGACGATGAAGAAGAAGTTAATCTTTACTAGTGTGCCCGTGAGGGAATACCGCACTTCGGCGAATGGATGTACGTAAATGCAAATGATATGAAATGATTTTTGATTCTGCATTATTGTAGCGTTAAATTTTAATAGTAGGACTGGAAGTCTTAACTAGGTTTCAACTACTGTATGTATAAACGGCTTGAACAAGTGAGGTTATGCAGTATAATGCACGGTTGTTGCTCTTTGCTGTAACTAGTAGTTAAAAATGCAGCCGCGAAGATGAAGCCACAGGCACACCTAGGGCTGCCACTTTGCTCCTCTTAGCTATCATAAGCCGTTGAGAAAACCGGGTGAAAGCTTCGAATTACATGTCAGCAATACAATGTGAAATTCCGAACTGACAATTAATCAGAAATTAATCTCTAAATTGGTACCTTATTTATCGGTTATTTGTTAGGTATTAAGGGAGTAAGTGGTTTGTCACGAAAAATCATGTTGTAAAAATAATATATGACGACTGGAGATTTAGATGGATGGGAGGAAATACAAGGAGAGCTTATCATATACGTGAAATTTTTTTGTTTTATTATTTTCCAATATGAAGCTGTTGAAACGTTAATATCTTACTGAAAAAACACAGGCCATAATCTCTCCAGAGATAGCAGTTTGAACTGTCACGGTTTCCGAAAGTAATTTGGGGTAACTCGACCCTCAAAGTGGTTTCAGACTCAGAGCAGTATTTTCCGCTCCAGTCAACCGTCATAAATAAATCTGGAAGAGTATTCCATAGAGTACAGGTTGCTAACCTATCCCGAATCACTTAACTTCCATTTGATGAGTAAAAATGACCCGCTGTGTTTGCATAACGATAATGCCCAATGGAGCCGTTCTTCTACCCGTTACTATGTCAGCGGCGAATGTTATCGCCCGTTCAGTTAGTAGTGGCGGTTCAAGGTCGGTCTTCCCTGTTCCCACTCCCCTGCCTCTACCCATCGCCTGCTCGGACACAACGGCCGGCTTAGAGAAATAGGAACAGGAAGGGTGATGAGGTAAGGAGTGGGGCCTCAGGAACATGACCTTCAGCCACCAGTTCGTAGTAAACAGGATATAGCAGTATCACCTTACACTACTACTTCCCTAGCAGCAGGACGTTACAGCAGTGTTGCCAATTGCAGCATAAATTGGATTGCTATTCGGCATGTTAAACACCAATAGATAATGTGGTTTCCCCTCACGTACTTATTACGTTTGAAATTTTGTACTCCTCCACTATGTTGACTCGCGTTATATTTCATGTTACTGTTGGGTCATCAAGCGCTTGGAAGAAAATGACAAGTTTACACGTTCATTATTAAACTTTTTTTATTTTCTACTTGTTCTTAAATATTAATGCGTAAACAGCATTCATATTAAAACTGACATTATCTGTAAAAATTTACCTTCCTTCAAAATTAAAAACCATCAGCAGGTTTGGTGCACCATCACAATAACTATTATGATAATAATAGCTGGGTTGTTTCTGAAGGAACTTTCAAATTTAATACAGACTACATTAGACAGTAAGTGACATGCAGTGAGAAGAGGAAAAATGTTAAAGGCGTGACTAGAATGGCGGCGGAAGAGAATTGAAAGAAAACAACCGGAGACAAGAAATAAGAATACCTCATTTCTACCCTTATTCTAAGCACAAAAAGCGAATGTTTACATAGCAACTCACAATATTGGTGGTAAAATAATTTTTGCCTCTCTGTGTTAGTGGAGAACAAATAAAAGGAGTAAACTTTTATTAATTTGTAATACGTTGTCTATTTTTTGATTGACTTTTTTTAACTGAGGCTTTATTGCTGTCGATATCCTTTATCTTTAAATAACAATAGGACATATTCAATTCAATTAATTAAAAGTTATATAATATCAAATATTTAAACAGGTAACCTTCATTGTCAGCTTGCTGTAACAGCGAAAATACACAGTCCAGTCACATTAATGTGACCACCTCTCAAAAACCAGAATAACCACCTTTGGCAGAGCGGACCACTGCGAGGCGTGCATGAAGAGAGTCAATTAGGTTTCTGAAGGTATTCACTGGGATGTTGAGCCATGCCGACTCCAGTGCCGTGGCCAGCTGCGCTAGATTACGCGGTTGAGGATCCATGGCGCGAACAACCCGATCGAGGTGGTCCCATAGATTCTCGATTGGGTTTAAATCCGGTGAGTTTGCTGGCCAGGGGAGTAAGGTAAACTCATCCTGGTGCTCTTTGAACCACGCGCATACACTGCGAGCTGTATGATACCTCGTATTGTCCTGCTGGTAGATGCCATCATTCTGAGGAAAAGTTATTCGCATGTAGGGGTGGACATGGTCCGCAAGGACAGATACGTACTTGGGCTGATCCATCGTGCCTTCCGCAATGATGAGTTCACCCAGTGAATGCCAGGAAAACATTCCCCAAACCATAATGCTCGCTCCTCCACCCTGGATCCTTCCGGCAATTGTTGCAAGGTGTTTGCTTTCAGACGTTTCACGCTGTATGCGCCAACGTCCATCTGTCCGATGGAGCATAAAACGTGATTTGTCGGATAAAGCTACCTGTCACCACTCTGTGGACGTCCAGTTGCGGTACTGGCGTGCAAATTCCAGCTTTCGTCGCCGATGAACAGCAGTCAGCATAGGTGCATTAACCAGGCGTCTGCTGCGGAGGCCCATGCGCAGCAACGTTCGCTGAACCGTTGTTGAGGATACACTCTTGGTAGCCCCTTGGTTCATCTGGGCGGTCAGTTGCTCAACAGTTGCACGTCTATTTGCCCGAACGCATCTCTGTAGCCTTCGTTCGCCTCTGTCATCTACAGCCCGTGGTGCACCACATGTTCCACGCCGCTGATTTTGAATAGTGCCATTTTGCCATGCACGGTATACTTTCACCACGGCGGCACGTGAACAGTTCACAAAATTAGCCGTTTCCGAAATGTTTCCACCCTTGGCCCAAAAGCCAATAATCATGCCCTTTTGGACGTCGGATAAATCGCTACGTTTCTGCATTACACCAATGATTGAAATGCTTTCCGATACCCTAGGACATCCTTTACATTCACTCCACTGTAATGTGCTGCCACCGGCCTTCTGTGATTGGTTATTTCACCTTGACGTCGAAAGTAGATGGTGGCCACATTAATGTGACTGGACTGTGTATATTCTGGCGTCTTCGGCCTGTCGAAGAAGCCCGAGCAGCTTTTCGCGGTACAGGCATTATCACCAAGCTTGCCTTTTATTAATATTGATAAGTGCGACGAAATTTATGCATACTTAACCAGCTACCGGAAACGGTTTCACTGTTGATTTTTATGTAATGAAGATTTAGAAGGTTCTTGTGCGTAGTAGGAAGTCGGATAAAACCCATTTTATCTTTGGTATTAAACATTTTATTTCTGTTTAATCACCGGAGGCTATTGCCAGTGTTTGCAGTTGGAGGAAGATATCTTATCTAACGGCAAACAATACTAAATGCTCTTATAAATGGATATCGTCGACAGAAAGAGTAATTAGCTTCATACTATGCTTGACTATCGTTCATGACCGGGATAAAACATTGGACGCAAAATGAACTGTTAAGTCCGCGGGTTAGTCCTTTAATAATCTAAGCAATATGCAATTCCATTTTTTTCGTTACTGCTTTACGCCTCGTCGACTGCTAAGGTCATTAGAGGCGGGATGGGACTGGTGACAAGGAACTGGAAGGAATTCGGCCATGGCCTTTTTGAAGGAAGCATCCTGATATTCGCCTGGAGTAATTTTGGGAAACCATGGAAAACCCAAATCTGGATGCCCGGACGGGTATTCGAACCCGCTTCCTCCCGAATGCGAGACCAGAACGTTAACCGTTCACCCACCACGCTCAGTTGCAATTCCAGGCTCAAACGTTACAGCTCCATAAAAAATACAAAGGATGCAGATTTCCCTAAATCACACCAGGCGAGCGACAAGTTGATTGCTTTAAAAGGACATGGCCTTTGGGGGCATCCATAAATTACGTGAGATGTTTTTCCGGATTTCCGGACCCTCACCCTCCTCTGGTGAGATCCGGTCTGGGAGACCCCTCCCCCCCCCCCACCTACAAGTCGCCCTCGCAACTGTTTGTAGACCTTTTTTTTAGGTCTCACCCTTCCGAAGCCGATTACACTCCCACTTTTCGACGAGAAACCCCCCTAAAATCGACTTTCGCCTCATTTGTATTACTTTTTTTTTAGCTCTACGGTCCAACAAAAAACCTCACGTGAGAGTTACGTTGCCCTCCCCCCCTCCCCCTTGGTGAGATTTCCCCGGACCCCTCCCCCCTATTTAACCTCACGTAATTTATGGACGCCCCCTTATTACTCCACAGAGCTCTCCAGCCTCTAATAACCTTGACATCGACGAGGCGAAATGCTATAAGGGATAAAAGTCCTATTTTTTGTCATGAGGTGGTTTTGCTAAACAGCACACTATAAACATTGAGTTTCCTCTCTCTCTCTTTCCCTTTTTTTTTTTTTTTTTAGAATTTCGTATTGTTACCTGCCGATAACAGGAATGCGTAGCTCGTGTCACATGCTGCGAAACAGCGAGCTTGTCGAGATAAGCGCCGTAAACAATAAGACGGAGGGAACCGATCTGGGCAGGTGGTATCGGGAGATAGAAGATCGGACGTCCTCTATTCCCGCGGGAAGGGAGCCGATCCATCGCCCGCGCCTCTAAGTTGATTTGCCGCCCCCCCCCCTCCCCCCGCTGCCGGCCGGCCGGACGAAATAAAACAGCGTCGCTTTACTCTCCATTCGCCGGATTGGATCCCCCGGACATGCCTCCGCCGCCTCCTTGGCCAGCCGGGATTAATACGGCAAGCAAGCAGCTTATATTTTACGCAGCGGGGCAGGCTGGCCTTTTCTATTAACGAGATAGCATCAGATGGCGCTTGCGGTGGCCGTCTGTCGGGACCGCAATCCGTAGGCCTCTCGGGAAATGCGAACCGGACGACGGGATGGGCTTCTGATCCATCCCGTAGGCGCTTAACTTATTTAAGATTATTTTGGTATGGGGAGCGCCGGTCGTAACTGGACGAGATTGGTCGGCGGGGGAATCGGTCAGCCGGAAGGGCCCGCAATGTGTGTGTGACGACTCGTCCTGTTTAGCTGTCTGCTCTGCCGGGGTAAATTGCCTGTGGCTGCTCTGTACGTGGGATGAATTCTGTCGGAAGTGAGGGGGCTGGAACAGAGTCGTCTGTTCACAGGGACCAAATTTATTTGGTGCCGGCATGCACACAACTTTCACACGCACTTACAATACTCTTTCCACGTTCTGTTTCTGAAAGTCCGTCAGAAAAGAATTATTATAAATGATTGAAGCGATTTCACAAATTTACTGCAGCTAAATTGTCACAAAACTTGACACTCACGTAGAAAAGTTAAACAGTTTTTTGGTTGTTGACATATCACGATGTTCGTGGATTCTTAAACAGGAAATTGTGAAACCGGTGATTCGGTCGGTCGTGATTTTTTTAAAACATTTTTTCCCCCAAGGAACGTAAAGGAATTCGGTCACTGGTTTTTGAAGGAACCATCCCGGCACTTGCCTGGTGTGATTTGGGGAAACTATGGAAAATCCAAATCTGGAATGTCCGAAGGGGATTCGAACCGGAGTCTTCCGGAATGAGAGACTAGGAAGTTACCACTCAACCACCACGTTGTATAATGGCTTCCACGCTCTTACGTGCTGTCCCCAAGCGATATTGTTATTTTTGTATGTTTATGTGAAAGATTCCTACCAGAACTGTGAGTTGGCATCAACAGTCCTTTTGAATAGATTGATAGGGGTATGCTGCACCGATTTGTCAAGTGCTTGATTATCTACTTGATATCTGCAATAGTCTTTCTATATGACTGTAAAACTTTCTGACAATATGTTAAATAATACACCTACAGGAAATTTTGTGAATCTCTTCAGTGATGTATAATAACCCTGCATTACTGAGCTCGCTAAAACTCTTCCACATTTTCATCCGGTACAAGCGAATTTGCTGAAATTTCAGTACCGGCACACCAGTCATGTTACTTACGGTTTTTACTGCATAGGCGCTGCTGTTTGTACCAATGATGTGATAGACTCTTTGCCTCAGAAACTATAAGCTGTATATTCAAAGGATCATTAATCCAATTACGAGGAAGATTACACGATTTGTTGACAGATTTCAACAGTCACTAAACACTTTACGATAGCCTGCCCTAATGATCACAGAGATACCGACAGGTTGCTGGTCTCTGTAGCGTAGGGTTTTGCGTGTTGGTGTCCGGTATCAGGGGTTGCGGGTTTGAGTCCTGGAGGATTGGTGTTTTTAATTAAGTGATGCGTCTGTTTTCCGTCATGCGTACTGGTGTGAATACAAATAATCGAAGAATAATATATATAAACTCATAAAATTGATATGGAAATGAAAAATCGACATATACATCTTTAATCAATGCAAATGTTTTGAAGATGAGTGAATAGCTATAATAGCTGAAAGATTTGTATACAAAAAAGGTACCAACAGGCTGTCACATACACCTGTGACAATTTTTTTTTATATTGATGTGTTCATATGTGTATGTTTCTTTTGTATGAAACTGTGTCAAATCTTTCGGATTATGCTGTCTTTAGTTATTTGTGGCGTTCGGAACATTTCCTGCACACGCTTTCGTTATAACTCATCTCACTTCTCCTGCCATCGTCCTCTCTATTGTAACGTCCAAGTATTGATATTTTGTTCCCAGCTTTTATCACACCTTATGTCTTGATCTCATGTTTGTTTCCGGACCCCAAAGATAGCTTCTCCACGTGTCTGTGATCAGTATAAATTTTATCACTTGATTTTGTGGTTATTATTCCATTGTAGTGTTTGGATTTCACATAGAAAATAAGAAATGTATTGAAACCACTAAAGAATTATAGCAAAAACTCAAAAGCTGTACTGTTTACGTGTTACTACAACGGCTGATTTTAATCTCTCCGTAAAGGAGACAACCATAGATGGAACCAAGTTTTACGTGGGTGCAACATGGACGCCTTCTCGTAGCATATATTTGATATCAAGATACACCGGGCTACAAAGCGATAGGTTAAATTCTTAAACGCAATTTATCAGTTTCAATTTCAGAAAGTTGGCAGAAGTTTTGTGGACTTTTTTGAGGAAAATTGTTTCCAAGGTGTGGTGGGAGATCTCGAAGGATTGTGCAGTTGACAGAATTTCAATTTTTTGTGCGTTTCGCCTCTGCCGTGACCTAACATGGTAATTCCACCGGCTTCGAACATGTAGCGTCCAAGTATTGTTCGTATGAACAAATCCGGGGGGTTTTGTATGTGTCACTTTTTTTTTTTTTTTTTTTTTTTTTTTAAATTAAGGTACGATGTTGATTTTGTGTATGTAGTTTGCGAGTCAGAAGCAACAGTTGATCGGACAGAAATGTTCAGTCAGAAAATCTACACTACTGTTATAAATGCGAAAGTAAATCCGATACTATGTATCAGTAGGAAGGATAAAGGATAATTTTTTCAGGATAAATAGCATGATGTGTCACTAAATTTTGCAAATTAACCGATCGGTGACAGAAAGACGGGTAGCGTGTGTAATGTTATATCCTTCGCTCAGGCTTTGTTTCTCTCGCAGTCAGTTTGTGTATGATCTGTACATAAATTTCAGTACAGACACAAATTATTATATAGTTCAGGTGTGGATTTGCGCTGCACCAGATTATTATTTTGTGTTTACCAAAATTATTTTGTCTTTTTTTTTGATATGCCTCGCAGGCGTAAATCAGATCTAATGCGTAGATCTAACAGAGCATGAGCAGCTAAAGTTATTGGAACCCAAGAATCTGATGCTCATGCTGAAGAAAGAAGACAAGATCGGGCTGAAAGACAAGCTGCTCTCAGGACTTCAGAGACCCCAGAGAAAGTTCAAGCACGCTGGACTTTAGATTCCAAATCCAAGCGTACGATGTCGCGGGTAACATCTAGTTTTTAATACATTTAAAGTGCATTGCTGGCAAAAAATTGGTGTCAAAACAGGTTTAGTAATTTTTTGTTCTAAATAGTTTTGCGTATAGTTGTAAGAAAGCTTTGTGGTCAAGTAGCGTCTTGCTGATGGATCTTACTGCAGTTGGCGACACTGCACAGCAGGTGCGCGGACGGCTCCGGAAGGAAGGAGCGGCCGTAGTGCTGTGAGAACGGGCTGGAGAGGTGGCTGTGGTGGCCGCCGGATTAGCGGCTCGGGTTCCATTAGCTGTTAGCCACAGGAAGCGAGTCTTGAGAGTGGCCTCTTCTCCGCCTCGCCTGGGACGGGGCGCGCCGCAGAGCCCGGAAACAGAGCACCACAACACGGCCTTCAAACATTCAGCCGTCATCACGCCACAGCTCAGGCCAGCACACGCCAGTAAGAAGACGACAGCTACGAATTTGCTTCTGGGTGAACTGAAGAATTGTGAGAAGATTCAAGCCATGACTCTTCGTCTATTATAACTTTGGTCAGCCGTATTGGCGGGCGGCTTCGAAGCTTAACACTTAAATTCGTCCATTTACTTGTAGTAATAGTTTGTACGTATTAGGCGAAACAGGATGCTCAGCGTTGCCATTTTCGAGTATTAGAGAGCGCTACGCGAGATTGTTCCCAAGTGCGGAAATAGCGCGCTCGCGGCCACAAGCCAGTTTCCTTGACCAGAGCTATACCAAAAAGTTCACTGCCATATTCCTAATTATTCTAACAAATCTTTTGGACCTTTTACTGGTACATCTCAAACACTTGCGCTGCATACTCCACTTTGATACAAGCTACCACTTCGATTTGTAGAGGCTTCTATTCAAACGCTGGAGGTCAAAGGAACGTGACTACATATAAGTGCTTATTCACTAGCAGCTGCTTCCGTCAATGTCATGAAATTTCCTGTTGCATAATCTGGTTTCAACTGTCAAGATTTTCCATCCGCCTCTGAAGATTTCCCATGTTTATCCCACTTCTTGATTGTCGACAGATGTATGTTGGGGATATTCCACCAGATATCTTGCTTCACTAACTGTAGCAGTGGAACAGATATTACATTACGTCCTACAACAGGCGCCCAGAACTGAGAAAGAACTATTTTATTATTTGTGAGTGAGTGTGAGAAATGGGGAGTCAGGACACAATAGGAGAAGCTATATAAAAGAGTTTACTGCTGGGTTTTATTGAGAGGTTAGAAGTACACTGATACATGATTTCAGAGTTATGAAACAGAGGAACAGATACAGAAAACATAAGGTGAATTTTGCAATTTAGTGATGTTATAAAAAACACTTGTCTCTTATAAAAGGTAAGAAATACGGAAGTACTCTCCTAACACATAATCTGTCAGTAACGTTTGTGTGTTATAATTTAGTGTTACGTTGTATCCGAATGCACGTTGATTTGCGCCACAGGGCATGGTGGAGTTGTGTGTTTACGCTTTTATCTGTGTCAGTGTTCGGCGATCTTCTTCCTGCCTGTCATTACTGATCATATTAAGGAAAGAGCCTTCCCGAAGGATGAGTAGCAAACCTATCCTGACGTCGCCTGGGCAACGGTATAGCACCATCTGAGTCTCAAGATGGTACAAAAATCAAGAATGATAACTATTTGCGTCCTAAGAAAAATGAGTTTTTTTTTAAAGTCAGATGTTACCAGCTCTTGAGCCTATTGCGAAAAATCTGCAGAAAGCTTTATGATGATTAGTGGGATAAAATAACATTTTCAAGGAAAAATGTGAAATTTTGACTCGCCCAAAACTGACGGTGGTTTAAAAAATGCTTGCACTAGACGATGGTAGGAGTATTTCATCTGTAACGTAATTTAGCTGATTCCACATGCTCCTGACCTTACGTAACTATAGAAAATACTTTTGAAGGTCGTCCCTTCGGATTAAATTCCTTAATCGGATAGCGCAAGTTTCTGAAAAGAATCACACTGAAAACGTTTATTTTCAAGTGAGGAACGTTAAGTTTGAGCAGTCTGAAGCTGTGATTATCTGTAAGTCGATGCACTGATGATTTCAGGCAATTGGCTTTAAAATTGATGGTCGCATGTTTGAATCTCGCGTGCAGTAAGATTTGTTTACGGACCTTTCTTTGATCACATGAGTACGCCAGGACGATCCGTGAATCGAATATCATGCTAGGCTATAGATGTCGGGTTAGTGTGCTAGGTTCTCGTTGCAGGGGTTCTCGTTTCGAGTCCAGTCCCGGGCGTAGGTGGTTTTAATTAAGCAGTGCGTCCGTCTGATGTTTTCTGTACGGCCGTCCTAGCTCTCATACAGTGGCTTAGCCTTACAAACTCTCCGATTGTGAAATCAGTTTTTAATTATCACTGATAATAAGAAACTTCTGGTAGATAAGAAGAAAATATACTTATAAAGTTCTTAAATTTGCCGAAATGAACTCTTATGCGAAAGATAAAGGTAGGCGCTCTTCGTGAATCGTTAATGGAACTGAACAAGAATGCAGAAATGACATCAAATGGCATTAACTCACAATCTGTTGCAAAATCGTGTGAGAAAATGTCACTATATGCCATACTAACTCGAGCGCAAGACGCGCTTCATAGTGTAACCCATCGACCTCAGAAGAGGTGCAACGTTCGCAATTCGAGCCGGGTGTAGAACATCTTTATTTTTCACTAAAGATTCTTTTTGAATTTGCTTGTACCTACCTTTTAGAAACCATAAACTTAGTTGGTTCGAATAAACAAGTGGTTAGAAGGAATCCAAAATTGCAAAAGATTTATGTTGTCCAGCTGGAAAATTTACACTTCGTTTTACCCTAGTACTCTTCGTTTTGTTTTGTCCTGTACTGGTATGAAATCTTCTGTCGACTGGTGTGGATATCGTTCTAATTTATAATTTCTGTATGAGTGTTTTTCGCCGACACGCATACATTGTAGTTTCCTACAACGGTCACAGTTATTAATTACCCTTTAAGGCGCTGCCACACTGTATCGGATAGGTATAAGGGGGCGTAAATTAATCACGTGTGGTGTTTTTCAGGAATTCCGGACCCCTCCCCCCCCCCCCCAACGTATGGTGAATCTGGCCGAGCCCCCCTCCCCCCCTAAGATGACGTGACAGTTTGACGGGACACTCTTTGCTGATCGACCTCGAAGTTTTTTGAGTCTGTGTCCGCGTCGTCTCCAGACCTTATACACTTATAACCCCCCCTCCCCCCTAAAGTCGAAATCCGTATCATTTGTGGACTTTTAATTTTTCAAAAAAAATTAATTTTTTTTTTTAAATTTTTATTTTTTTATTTTTTAAGCCCTACTGTCCATCAAGAATTTCAAAAATCTGACGTGCGATTTCCGTCGAGCCTTCTCTCCCTCCCCCCCCTACCTTATTTCAACTCACGTAATTAATGGTCGCTCCCTAACGGGACCAGGTTCGAGTCCTGGACCCATTGCACTGGCTGAGTTGATTGCGGTTTCTAGGTGGATTCCCCCAGTCAGCTACGCGAATGCTGGGACGGTTCCATCTCCGCCTTATAAATTGCACATTTCGTTTACAAAAATAGACATAATCCAAAGCACACAGTACACGTATCGCAGAAAGATGACAACGCATACATTATTCCGGTAGGATAATCCCTTTATATCTGATTGTAACTGTGGTGGAGCTTGCAGGTCCATCACCCCTCTTGAAACACGTACCTTGTGTCAACGTAGTCCCCAGTGGCTGTAACAATGACAGACAAATGTTCCTTAGCTAGAAGAATGTTCGCAGTGAAAGAAGTCAACGGAGAAAGGAAGTTAGACACCCAGAACCATTGTGGCTTTACTAGTACAGTAGCTTTTCTTGTTCTCTAATGCGAGAAATTTGTCAACTCGTATAAGATAATTAATCGTCCATAAAGCATTACTGCAAATGTAAACACGTTCTTGTTTAGCCAAGTTTTGCTGAAGTAAGGAGCCTTTAGACAATATACTAATTGTTATTGCCTATAGTAAGCTGTGATTTAAAAATACGACGCATCTCTGACTGTCAGGTAGAAATTTGATTAGTCTCTAGAGCTTGGAAACTTACGGCAGATTTGTCTCTTCATACTTTAAGATAGGTTCGTTGTCTGATTCTTACACGTT
This sequence comes from Vandiemenella viatica, assembly GCA_031002005.1. NCBI lineage: Eukaryota > Metazoa > Arthropoda > Insecta > Orthoptera > Morabidae > Vandiemenella > Vandiemenella viatica. Next base: position 326,468,638 of record CM061920.1, on the reverse strand, counting down.
TTAATATTAGACGTGTAGGGACTGGACTATCTGATTTAACAGCTTTTTTAATATGCAGGATTATACGAATAGAAGGATCAGATTTTGCATTTTTATTTCACACAAACTATAAAAGAAACGAATGCGTGTCACATATCACTGAACAGAGGAAGGTTCAAAATTTGTAACCCGTGCCTATTAGTTCCATTCGCTACCGCCAACGGCGCTGTTGTCTGTTTGCGTGAAAATGGCGACGACACAGAAGTCGTTTTTTGGGCTGCAGTACGCAAAAAGTGAATCCATTGTTGACATGCAGCGTGTATTCCGTCGTGAGTTCAATAGAGTGCCATCTAGTCATAAACAGATTTACCATTGGCATAAGAAATTCATAGAAGGTGGGCACTTATTGAAAGAGAGCGTGCACAAACTACGTGGCTCGGTCCGGGGACCGAACGTGGCGGTGTAACGGTTAGCGTTCTCGCCTCGCATTCGGGAGGACGGCGGTTCGAATCCCCTACCGGACATCCAGATTTGGGTTTTCAGTAGTTTCCCAAATCACTCCAGGCAAATGCCGGGATGCTTCCTTCAAAAGGCCATTGCCGAATTCCTTCCCATTCCTTGCCCCCCATCCTTTCCAGTCTCTAAAGACCTCGCTGTTGAGAGACGTAAAGCAGTTAAAAAAAATCGGTCCGGGGGGAGAGGGATTGGCTGGAAGGCTGCGTGGGCTACGTGGGGGGAAGGGGGGGGGAGGGTTCCGAGCCAGGCCACGTAGCTTTCCTTTCATAACATTTTTCACAGTTAAAATGAGGAACAGAACTCACAGCAGCATGTGAATATTTATTTCCGTCATTTAATTATCTCAGTATGTAATTTACAATAGTCTGACAAGAGAAAACAGTACGAAATGTCTTCTGGAATCAAAACGGAAAAAACTACGTGCTACGTGGGGGGGTTCACAGGAGGGGCCAAAATGGAGCTACGTGGTTTATGCATGCTCCCAAAGCGTAGCACACAAAACTGTCGCGCCACCATTTCCACGTAAACAGACAGCAGCGCCACTGGTGCCAGTAAATGGAACTAATAGGCGGGGGTTACAAATTTTGAGCCATGCTCTATCCAGTGATGAGTGGCAGATTTAAAAGTTTGTGAGAAATAAATATCTACTCCTTTGTGAATAACCTTGTGTTTGTGTTCGCTCTAATCAGCGCATCTCTAAAAGGAGCGTCCATTAATTACGTGAGATGCTTTTCCGGAAATCTGGATCTTCCCCTCTGGTGAGATTTGGTGATACCTCGAAACTAGTTCTACTGTTCAAGGAATTAAAAAGATGACGTGAGATATCTGTCGACCGTCCCCCCCATCTCCCCTATTTCACTTCACGTATTTAATGGACGCCCCATATTTTTTTCCGCTCGACGGACTTGGCCAACGTATAACACTTGTGCCACTCGCTCTGACACCGAGACGTTACTTAGGTCACAGTGAAACTGCTGCCGGCCACCTTGTGTCGCTCTCACAAAAGCAGTGGGAGCGCGATACCGGAGAGCAGACCAGCCCGCAGCCAAATTAGCCTGCCTGCGCGCAGCGGCGGCGGCGGCGGCAAGTGTGTGACACCCGAGACGTGGAGACGCGGACCGTCCCCTGCACCGCCGTCCGCTAATGAGTGTTCCCCTCCCTAACTAAGTTGGGCCGTCCAGCCCGCAGCTGCCGGCAAACACCGCGTAATTACTGTCCGCGTGGGGCCGAGAAGAAGCCCGAAAGGAGCACGTGCCGCGAGGTCAGCCCCGCTCCGCTTACTCCCAGGCACCAGCAAGCACGATGGCAGCCCTAACAAGGAGAACTACGTCTTTAGTAATTTTTCAAATAGTCACCAAATTCCCGTAAATTTGTTACAATTTTTTTATTTTGCGTATGATGCTGTTAGACGTTTACAACATTCAATAACAAATATACTGGAAATAATGAACAAACAACATACATATATACACATAGTTCAGCGGACAATGCCCGCAGCTGGCCACTGAGACAGGATCTCCAGTCACAACCACTCCAACGTGACGTCGAGGCGCTCAACCCAACCACCGCCTCTGGTGTGGCCAAATTTAAGTCAGGAAAGGCACGCAGTGGGTAGTCCTGCACAATGTGCGACACGGTTTGTAAAACCTCACCGCAGTCACAGTACGGAGAATCTGCCCAGCCCCAGGTGTGGAGAGTTGAAGTACTTCTTCCCGTATCACATATAATCCGATTTAGTTTACACCAAATTGACCGCGATAAGTTGAATCCTGGTAGTTTTGAGCAGGGATTGGTAATTTGCACTATGCCCTGTGGTGTTGACGATGCCTATTCTGCTGTCCAGCTATCTGTAGGGCTGAAGAAGTTAGATGTTAGACTGACATCAGTCTTCCAGGCAGGGCGATGTGACTTCAGCCGTGTTTTGTTTTCCCTGACATCTCCATGTATGGGAAGAGCCTCATTGGTCAGAATTCACGACCATAGAACCTTTGCCTTCTAATGTGAGGTGGTGGGATATTGCTGACCATCGGTGGCCATTGAACAGGTGTAGATACAAGCGAGCCAGTTATAATGCGCATTGTATGGCGAAGCTGAACATCCACCAACTGGGTATTTGCATCAGCTCCCCATGAAGTTCCTGCCAGCCGTTGAAGTAAGTGGTTCCGACTTTTAAGCTTGGCAGCTGTAATCTGAAGGTGCCTTTTATAGGTTAGGGACCTGTCTAATGTCACACCCAGGTATTTTGGGGTAGCCTACCGTTATACTTCAGCATCTGGTCTCTGAACAGTATCTTTGGCTGGTAGTTCATTTGTTTGTTGCTAAGATGGAATTTGTTGCAATGAAAGCGGGCGATGTGTATATTTGATCTTAAGTGAAAATGGTGGAAATTCTGTGATTAAATATTTCTGCAGGAAACAGGTGTGACTGAACGATATTGATGAAGGTGAGGTGACACCATTATGTGAAAAGGTGATTATCTGAATTTAAACGGGGCGTATGAAGAATAGTGTAAAAAATCAATGAAGGAAATATTTGTGTAGAAAAGAGGTGTCACTAAATCATATTGATGAGGTGACACCATTAGGGAATAGTGCCCATGCCTACAACACTGTGAAAAAGTGGGTATCTGACTTTAAACTGAATATGGTTTCCGATTTGGAAAGTCAGTGGCAATAATCATTGAGGGAAATATTTGTGCAGGATAGAGGTATCACTAAATGATACTGGTGAGGGTATGGTGATACCATTAATGGATAGTGTCCCTTTCTGTAACACTGTGAAAAACTGATTATGTGAATTTAATGGGCGAAGAACCAATACTGAAGATGGTTTCCTTACAGGAAGGCTAGTGGAGATAATCAACGAGGAAAATATTTATGTAGGAAACAGGTGTCACTAAATGATATTGAAGAGGGTATGGTGATAGTGTCCCTATCCGTAACACAGCAAAAAAGTGGTAATTTGAATTTAAATATGAAAGGACCGGCACTGAAGATGGTTACCGAACTGGAAGGCTAGTGGAGATAATCAATGAGGAAAGCATTTGTTTAAGAAAGAGGTGTAACTATATTAATGAGCAGAAGATGACATCATTAGGGAATGGTGCTCCTGCCTATAATACGGTAAAAAAAACTCGTTATTTGAATTTAAAAGGGGGCGAACCCGCATGAATAATGCTTGTGAAGGTAATCAGTGTGGAAAATATTTGTGTAGGAAAGAGGCTGCTACTAAATGATATCAGTGAGGAAGATTTGACAGCATTAAGAGATGCCTATAACGCAGAAAAAAAGTGGTTATTTGAATTTAAACGGGTGAGAATCAGCGCTGAAGATGGCATTCGCGCAGGAATGGAGTTATCCAATGAGGAAACTATTTGTGTAGAAAATAAGTGTCACTTAGTGCTATTGATGAGGATAAGGTGATAACATTACGAGCTGGTACCCTGGATATAATATTGTAAAAAAGTTGTTATCTGAAAAATTAAAAGGGGAAGAACCAGCACTGAAGGTGGTCCGAAGGGCAATGGAGATAATAAGTGAGGAAAATATTTGTATATCAAAGAGGTCTCAATAACGACGATAATAATGACGATAAGGTGACAGCATTATGAGATGGTGCAAAAATGTAGACATGTGAGTTTTGACGGGGAAGAACCAGAGCTAAAGTTGGTTCCCGCGCAGGAAGGTCAGTGGAGATAAATAAGGGAAATTTTTGTGCAGGGAAGAGGTGTCACTCTAAATGATGTTGAGGATAAGATAACACTTTTAGGACATTATACGCTACCTATAACACAGTGAGAAATAGGGTATCTGAATTTAAACGGAGAAGAACCAGCACTGAAGATGATTACAGAATTGCAAGGCCAGTGGAGGAAAATATTCGTGTAGGAAAGAGGTGTCACTTGATGAGGATAAAGTGACACCATTAGGAGATGGTGCCCCTGCCTTTCACATGGTAAAAAGGTGTTAATATGAATTTAAACGGGAAAAAATAGCCCTGAGGGAAATGAGAAAAATTTGGTATGGTACATGTGTTGGTGATAACAGACAGAGGTTTCCGGCAGATTGAAGATTTGCTAGTTCGAATCACCAGTCCATCCGTCCATCCAGAATTAAATTTTACATTGATCCTCAAAATCACTCCAGGTGAACGCCGATACTGTTCTTTCTGACGGAAATGGAAGATTTCCTTCCCATTCATCGCCCCAAATCGATTCCCACCTCTGATGGCTCCAATGTCGGTGAGTTCAGCCGTAGCTACATGTTCTGGCGAATTAATCATTGATACCAACTTTGAAATTCATTTATAGTTTAAATTTTAACTTCCTTCATAGAGGCCAAAGGGAAAAAAATATTGTCTAGATAAAATGTTCTAAATTCAGAAGGGTTGTTTCGGCGAATGATTGACACGATATCTAGTATCACGGGACGTCCATTGAATAAGTGAGCTTAAAATAGGAAGGGAGGTTTCCGGAAAAATCCCACAAAATATCATTTAAAAGGAAGGGAATCAACAAAAATTCACGTCAATTTTTTACTCTTTTTCTCCTCGGAAAAAATGTAATACATAGATGAGATCAATATTAACTCTTAGGTATTTAGTGACTTGAAGCAAAATTATTTAAAAATTAAAATCGGAAGGTGAACCTCACACAAGGGGGAAGGAGGGTTGACCCATCACATGTTTCCTAATCTAGCCAAGTGGGAAAGGTCGGTCAAAATATAAGAAATAACAGTTCACGAAATTAATGGACGACCCCTCAGCTAAACGTTGACGAAACATATAGAGTTGGAATCTGCCAACAGCATCGCGATTGGCCATCGAAGCGTAGTCGGGTCGGGTGTGGCGTGCGGTTGCGGTGCCACAATTTATGCTGTCGGGGCCCTGTGTCACGCAGCCAGCCACTTCCCTGCAGAAACAATTTGAAGGAAGACCGGGGGAGCAGCAGTGAACTAGAGCCAGGGGGAGATGCAATTCTTAAATGAAGCCCGCGTAATATGTTGCAGCCTCTTTTCCATATTGTCATCCCGCCGAGATCATTAGCTCGGCAGAACTGTGGCGGTGGGCTTTAGGGACGATTTGGGCGAAATTACTCGCGCCCGGTCGATACGGGCAAAAAGGGACCGGCTTAAAATTGGGAATTGAGTGGAGCTCCGAAGGGGAGGCCAACATGTGCGCTCTGTGATTTAACAGGCGCCTGTCACAATCCTTCTTAGTAATTGGAAAGGGGAGGAGGTATTAGGTGGTCGCTTTACCGACATGATTTAGACGCCGGCTCATATTGCTCCGTAGACCTGCGCACTTGAGACTTCGCTGGGTTGCAAATTCCAAGACTAATTACTGATAGCGGAGCCATTTCTTGAATCAACTTGTGCTCAGCTGTAATCGATTAGAGGAAAGAGTTTGTCGTAAAAAATGAGATTAATCTGCTGTTTTAATTTTATGAATGGAACGAAAATCTTCCTTGATCACTTGACTGCTTGAAATATTGCCGTTTCTTCATTTTTTCACCTTTTATTATCTTTTTTACGTCTGTTAAACAACTTTAAATTGAGTGTGCATCCTTTTTTATACTATCGTTCATTCATTCACAGATGCTTGAATCCAAAAGAGACATACAATAAAACATTTCTAATAGTTCCTTCAAAATTGTGTTCCATATGTGTTTTCATGCAATCTAAATTTCACGTGATTTTCTTCACATCATGCAATGAAGTCTTCACGGGTGTACCGCCGGAATGTGTTGTGAAAATACCATATTTCTACGACTAGCTCTGCCGTCTTCCTCAGCTGCGAAAACATCTGTAATGGTCTGCTGACCGTCAGGTAATACAGCTGACCATTACAGATGTTTTCGCACCTGAGGAAGACGACGTCGAAATATCGTGTTTCCACAACAAAATTCGGCGCTACACCGGTGAAGACCTCATTGCAATCACACACCAGATAAGTCTCAGGTCATACTTTTTTACATAATTTCTAGGTACGTATTTCAATTCCGTACAAAACTGTTGCTTTTTTAAAGTCTCTAATTCGTAGATGGAAAACGCGCAGACTTCAGATTTTCACATTTGTTGTGTTGATTCAAAACTGAATGTCGTATATAAAGTTTAGTAAAATCGTATTTTAAGGGGTATCTATACTATTAAAGGGAGAACAATAAAATTTCCACCCCGAAGTGCTGAGTAGTTGTTAAGAGCTCACGTGGAGGACTAAGAACTTTTCCTTTTTTTTTCTACCGTAAAATATAGTTGTGAGGTAGCCGATGTCATCAGTTTTGTCCATTTTTGTTGCTAGGTGATCTCAAGAAAGCTAATAGCCACGAATTTGAAATTTGTATCTAACATCTACCACGTATTTTTTTAAATAATGAATATTAAAAATATTTACACCTAATATAGTTTTTTAGTTGCAAGTAAATTGAAAATAGTTTTTATTTTGCAATTAGTTTGCATATAACTATACTATCTTATTAAAATTATTATTATTATTAATAGTGCACTGTATGGTAATGTACGGGATAGGAACTAGCAACTAGGTAATGAAATGATAGATTTTATTAGAACTGAAATACTATAAACGATTCCGCTACCGGCGCGGCAATGTAATGACGATTCGCGATACAAATGGTAGAACTTTTACATCAAAAATTGCTTCCGAATTGTGAATATTAACTCCCTTAAAGTAATATAATGTTTACTATTTGTGTGATTATACGTTTGATTTTCTCTATTACATGCAGAAATCATTATAATACTCTTACCGTATACCAGAGTATTTTTTCATCGTAACATTACTGATTATAAGCAAACAGAAATGTCTGTGAGGAAAGAAATTAGTTTTCAAATCGACAACATAGCATCAGCTAAAGATATTCAAGCGAATCTCAGTTAGTGTGCTAAGATATTTGAGATAAAATGGAGAGGGAGGCCAAGTTAATAGTGTAGTGAGTGAGACATAAAATGGTGTTAATCAAGGCAAAAGTTACTGGAGTGGATGAAAAAGTGATTTGCTGGGTAGAAGAATTCTTAAAAGGTAGAAAGCAAAAAATTGGGGTAGGAAATGCAGTATTTATGTAAAAAAATGGAAGGGAAAGTAGGAGTGCCACAGGGTAGCGTGTTTGGTTCATTGCTATTCATTAGAATAATGAATTCTTGTATTAATGGTTTACAGTCAAAAGTTAGGAAGTTTGAAGTTGGCTCAATGTCATATAGTTGGACGAAAATGGGAGAGATTGAACAGCTGCAGGGTGACTTGGACAGGATATCTAGATGGGTAGGTCAACATGGGATGAAAATAAGTGCTAAGAAGAGTCAGATTATTAGGTACACAGATCAAAAACTAAAGGTTTATTATGATTTTAGAGTCAGTTAGGAAGTGCTTGGTGAAGACTTGAAATGTAAACTTCTTGGCGTAACAGATTGGTAGAAGAATTAAGAGTGGTGCATGAAAGGGAACAGTTCACGATTATCACAAGCTGGCACTCGATTTCAGGAATAAGATAGTACGAAAATTTTGTTGCATATGTTAGGGGATTGGAATAAATTATGATGTAAAGTAGTGAATATATTACCAAAAACGCTGAAAGAATTTAGAAGTAAAATTCATAGAGGGAAAATGCAGGCGGGTACATGAGATGGGAAAAATGAGTGTGTATGGAAATTTCTCAAACGCAATTAGATTTAATTGAATATATTGAATGGATGCTATGATCTTTGTATGGAGCCATTTGTCTATTCGTTACTAACATCTACTTAGCGATTGATTGTCTGAATACGTTTAACAGAGTCCTGAGTCGTTTCACGCTTTAACAGTTTCTTCCTATTGATTTCTTGAGATCCAGTGCAGCCATACCTAACATTACCTATGCTAGTCGCACCGTAAGCTAAACCCCGGTGGGGACAATTTTAGTTGACTTGAACACTTAGCCTGTCTGTTCTGCAGTTGTGATAATCTCTTATTAATATCCAATACTATAGTTGATCCCATTTTAACTTTATTTTATGAGCCAGTCCTGTTGGCCAGGTCGTTGTGGTCCGTCACCTGTCATTAGGTTAGATAGTTCTAACCCCAGAGATAACACGCTACACGTAGCAGGTTATCACAATTATTTAGAAGCATATAAAGAATATTTAGCATGCAAAACTAAGTTACTGGTCACCTGACTCCGATTTTGGTTCCTACAGCAACCACTTACCTGCCTCAGGGAAGAACACCATATTTACTAACTTTAATATTATTGTCTCTGTCATGTCTCTTCGATACCGAATCCTTTGTTTACTACCCTTAGCTTTGAGTCCTATGTAACCACGCTCTATGAACGGTGCACGTTTTATGATTATTATTGTTTGTGCAGTAACTGACATCTGCTACTTGCTAATAAGAATTACAGTTTAATCGTGTTGTTTCTTCTGATTTGTTTCTTGCTCCTTAATTCTAACCTACAACATGTGGTAGTTAATTCTTAGATCTTTCCTTCATACCGTACCAGCTGTATGCAATGCATAATAGTATCTGAAAATAAATCCAATATTACATAAAAAAAAATCTACCTGAGAGATGAAGTCGAGACGCGCTTTACCGTTGGAAGGCGAGAGAATTTTTTACACAAATATTACACCGCAAAACCCTCAGTTCTTTTAACTCTAATATTGTTTTAGTCATTCAGAATGATCAAACTGGCTGCTCTCTTGTATAACGTTCGTATTTTTATCGGCTCTTTAATTGCTACAGTATCTCTTTTAGAAAAAATAAATAAAAACTTTTATGTTCGCAGATCGAGTTGGACAGCAGACAACACAAGCGTACCACCTGCGACTGGAGCTGTGCTGCCGGAGGAAAATACGAGGCAAGTATTTATTGCTTTTTTATTGTATTATACGGCAATTTACAAAGAAAAATTCACCTAGCATACTTTGAAGCTCCTGCATCTCATAACTACACCTGGAAATTACTTTAATTAGAGCCATCTGACAGCTGTGCAACTGATAACTTTCACTCATAATGGTGCTTTTTGTATCTAAGGTTGTTATTTTGTACGAGTCCTCAAATATTTCATGTCATGATAATATTTTCGGATTCGATTCTAGAACCTGAGACAGTTAAGCAGGGCTTCATCCGCGGACTTTCAACTCATTTTGCGGCCCACCGTTTTACACCAGTCATAAGTAGATTGTAGCCTCAGTTCTTAGCACACTCAATGATTTGATTTAATTGCGACTGGGCGCACGCTCCGATGGCGATTTCGCTAGTCTCCTATTAACATTTTTCTTCTTTTTTGTATTATTCTAGATCCGTTGAGTGTAAAATCCCTCTCTTTTCCCCAAATACTTTTGCACTCTTAAAATTTGTTTTGTTCAACGTTTATACAACTTTAATAATTCCATAACAGACAACGTTCATGGGTAATGGTAGTGAAATCCTGTGAAGGGGTACGGAATAAAGCTGTCAAATGGACATTGTTACCACATGGTTAAGAAGATTAAATATGTGAAATTTCGTCTTAATTAGAGGAACAATGTTGATTTTTATGCGATACCAATAAATATCCAGATTTTGAGTTCTGTGTCGTATGATTCAGTGTGTATAAATCATTCTGTGGTTGCATTATAACTACAGGCCTATGGAATTTGTAACAAGAATACAATTTCTCATCATCGTCATAATTCTGGCTGTCTTGCGGACATTCTTAGCACTAAAAATATTAAAGAAGAAGGCAAGCTACTCGTACTAGACTGCGCGGTCGTCTCATTGTGCCGAAGTATCCTGAGAATGCAGTAAAGCCGGTGGTCCCCAACCCCCCACAGCACGCCGCTGTCACTCAAAGGATTAACTGTAGTTGGCAGGATTCAGTGACTCCCCGGGAAGTCATTCGCCGTCTGCGTCCCGTGAGAAATTCCTGGAGGACGCGTCCCGTTACGGCAGTCCCATACAATGCCTCAACGGAATTCAGGCACTCCAGACAGTTTGACGCCAAAAAAATAGGAAGGTGCTGGTTGGAGTGTGCGTGAAGCTAGGAACAGCAAACAGCTGGCTAACGTAGGTTAAAATATTTGACTTATTATATAACGGACCACCATTGTGTCACCACACTGGATCCGATAAGTACAATAGTCCAAGGTTCAAAAGCAGGGACCGGCCGTTCTGATTGCTGCTTTTACGCAATTTCCGCAATTCATCTGGGCGATTGCTAGAAAGATCCCCATAAACTACACATTTCACAAACAAAAACTACACTTATCATACAGAACATCAGACGTTTGGTAGATAGACGCCAACATTCCACTCCACCCCACACCCCTCTATTAGAATAGGATCACTAGTCCGCCACTGAAGCAGATGTCGTTTTTAAATAGCTTCACTTCCTTAAGAGTTGAGGTTTCCGTGACTGAAATTGGCTCGGAAGGAAAAAAAAAATTACAATAGATACTCTTGCTATCGAATTATACAACAACTATTGCCTGCCTTTACTATATCATTTAAGATTATCTCAATTATCTTTATAACTGTTACAGCTTTCTGCATGGTCTGATTTTATTTCTCAAGCTATAATTATGGTGTAAGCCCGCTTCTCTGTGGTTAGTTTGTCCTTTTGATGTCCTATTTATGTACTATCGATACCGTAATGAGAAAGAATTACTAGGCAAAATTTTATTCCATAATACTTAAAACTGAAAGACAATTTTAAAACTATCTAAATGCCAAGGGGGGAAAAAATATGTTCCTAATACAACCTTCTCCATAGTATTTTTGTTAAACGTATTTTAATTGTATGTAGACAAAACCTTTTTGGTCGAAGAACGTGAAATTAAAAAAAGGCGGTAACAGAAGGGAACCATTACAATAAGAAACAATTACCATTACCTTGGTACAGTTTCTAACAATATCATCTGTATGACATTTTCACTGCATCTGTTCCTGCTCTCAATTAAGACTAAAAAAATATTTCTTTTACGTCTTAAAAAGATATTCAGGTGAAAAGTAAGGTGTGTGTTCGTGCACTGTCTAGGACAGCAGTTCTCAACCTTTTTCAACCTGAAGACCAGTAAAATGTCAAAAATAATTCTACAGACCACTAAATTATATTGGCCTATTATATTTATCTCTGCGTGTATTATTAACCAACCTTACTTACTGTTAGAGGCACATATGGCGTAGCCTTACGATATATCCACAGTAAGACCCTCATAAAACGGCCATTAACTTAACTCTCAAAGCAACGTCGCTCTCTAGAAAAGTGTTTAGCGAACAGACTATTATAGTAACAAAACAGACATTCTATTATAATCTGAAAAAAAAAAAATAAACTTTTGCTGGTCGTTGAAATATTCATGGCTTTTAGAATGTTTGGCTTATAGCAGCGTTTCTCAAACTTCTTCAATCCGAAAACCAGTAGATCGTCAAAAAATAATACTAACTTATATGCCCCTGATTTTTTCTTACCTGTGTATATAATATTAACGTCTGGGACATATTTCAAATAATATAATAATATATAATAAATCTAAAATCATGTTCTGAATTTCAACGGAAACACAGTTAGGAAACTAGAAGCGAAGTATCAAAAGTTAATTACATATTGGTGAGGCTCTTAATATTAGGAACCAATGAATAATAGTGTTACTATAGGCTGAATGCTACACAGTACCATCGGTCTACATAGACAAAATAAAATAAAAGACTTCCCACTCTATGTCACCGCCATACCACGTACTGCGGTTCCTACACACCTATTACAAGAACCGAAGAAAACGGTTATTTACTTTTAACGGCTCTGTTTTTCATTCCAACTGGAAATGAATAGACTGTTCTAAAAATATAGCTATCCTGTCCTCATCCTCGAAATTTGAGATTTTTGCTTGGTCATTGAAATATTGGTGACATTTAATAAGTTAGGTTTGTGGTTTATATTCGCTTATATCCTTATTCGGTACTAATACGGTATCTAAATTTATAATAATATTCTTGCGAACCACTTGAACCATCTTCCCGACAAAGGTTGAAAAACACTGGCTTATAGCATTATACAGTACGAGTACTGTATCCATTTTATGTGAACAATCATATATATTATTTCTATAATGTATTTTTTTTGTTACAAGCCATTATCTCCCTTCATACCTAACCGAAATCGATAGGCGAGGTTCCATTTTAAAGATTAAGGTATCAACTTTTGTCACATCACATTTCAAGAAAGCAATTTTTCCAAATTCGATCCTTAAAGGGCAAAAATGTCAATAGTTCTAAAATGGCGTTTTTTATACCACGAATCATTTATCTCCCTGTATTCCTAACCGAAATCAATAAATGAAGTACCGTTTTAAAGATCAAGATCTCCGCTTTGGCGACATCATGTATTAAGAAATGACTCTTTCGAAATTCGACTCTTAAAGGGCAAAAGTATCAATATTTCTACAACGCATTTTTGTATCACGAGCCATTTATCCCCCTTAATATCTAGCCGGCATAGATAAATGAGGTATCATTTTAAAGTTTAAGGACTTCGCTGTGGTCAAAACATATTTTAAGAAAGAAATTTTTCGAAATTTGACACTTAAAGGGCAAAAGTAGCATTATTTCCATAAAGTTTTTTTTAATTTATTTTTTTTAATTTTTTTAATGAGCCTTTTATTTTCCCTGACATCTAACCGAAATAGAAAAATGAAGTATCATTTTAAAGATTAGTATCTCTGCTTTGGTCACATCATATATTAAGAAAGAAATTTTTCAGAATTTGACCCTTAAAGGGCAAATGTATTATTACTTCCAAAACGTGTTATCTCCCTTTATACCTAACCAAAAGTGACAAATAAAGTATCATTTTAAAGATTATGGTCTCCACTTAGGCACCATAACAAATTAATAACGAAATTTGACCTTTGAAGGGCAGAAGTAATAACTGTGAATCTGTGAAAGTTTTGAGACGGTTCAGATCCAAACGCTAGATAGCGGCAGCACATGTCACAGGGATATTAATAAACTGCTTCACTGGCATTGACTGTTGTTACGTACCTATTACATTAAACAAGTAACAAATTGCTACAAATGAGGCGATTCTTCTTTCATCATATTACAAACCACCAACCTTGCTATTCGTAGTATTCGCGAAATTTTTCGCACGGGTCATCTAGTTTTTACTAATTTATTTTTTGTTTCGATATCTTTCATTCAGTTACAACCAAATTTTTAAATCCTGTCCCACCATCGCGGACCATAGGCTGAGAAATTCAGGTGAAGCGTAATCTATATTTGACAAAATATCATAGATGCGGTTGATGAATGACGGTGGCACTAGACTGTTTGATAGCCGCCATGCCGTGGCTACCCCAGATCACGTACAGCGGCGGGCTGGCCGTGCTGTACGCCGTCATTAGGCCGGCCACCGCTGTGATTGAATTCGATTGTCCAGGTTAAATCAGGGGTGAAGCGCTGGAAATTGGAAATCCCGCTAATTTCCCTGTTCTCCCCGGCCCGGCCACCCTTCCCTTCAGTGTTGCGCGCCGCAGGAAATTGTTCGTTCGCCTCGGCTCCACCGCACCCCCTCCCAGGAATATTACTGCGGCAGACTTAAAGGCCACTTGCTGCCGCTGTGGCGCGCGCTTGCACCTGTCTACCGATACACACGCCGCACATTAACACCAGGATATTCGCCTTTATAGCCTTGTAATAACACTGTTTGTAACGTTGTCATAGCAGTAGGTAAATGTGCTTTGGCACTGAACGACACAGGGGTTCGGAGACAAGAATATTGAGAATAACTTGGGATAAACTTTACAGACGTTCAGATTGTACATGACGTTTCTGCAACTAAGTCAGAAAATATTGGAAACTAGAAATATGTTCATATCCAATTAAAGCAATTTGTTTTTGCCTGTCTCTGTCTATTCTATTAATTTTATTTGGTACTAGCTGATACCCGCGACTTCGCACGCGTGGATTAAGAATTTCTTTGCCAGAATTGTATATTGAAAGTTGTTGGTAACGAAGGATTGGTCCCAAACAACACCGAGTCTGTATAATATGACAGGAAAGCTATCACTATATCATTCTACCGTCGAACCAGTCTCTTGAAGAGAATCAATTTCCAACATATTTCTGTCACCATTCTATAAGTTCTCAAAATTTCGTGACTACAACTGTTAATCATACAGGAAAAAATGTACTGTGCCCTTCCTAAAGATTTTCTTGTCAAATTCCATCAAAATCGATATAGCCATTTAGTCGTCAAAACGAAGTAAAAACACAGAGACTTACTTCTGCATTTATAGTATTTTTACTGCAGATCACACACACACACACACACACACTTACTGCGAGAGTAACAACCCCTGAGGGATCATTATAACGTAAAAAAGTGTACACCTACAGCATTGACAGACTACCTACGATTTGCCTCGCATTGAACCCGTAAATTTGTGATATCTACAGTTTAACATTCAATCCGAATAACGGACGGTCTAGGTGTGACTCTTACGATCAAAAACAATTTTTAAAAATCTTTGCTTGCACGGAGATTTTAACCGGAGATAACGATCCAAATAGCAGTAAGCAAGCGCTTTAAGCACTGAGCTACCAGACCGCTATATGGAAAGGCGGTAGAGAGACCTACACATCCTACGCGTCTGTCTATCACCGTTCAGTAATTTTTCGAAATTATAAGACAACATGTATTATTTATACATAAAAGTTTTCAACCAAATGTAGACAGTACTTTTCTCCTTGTTTCAAAGGATAAGTGTGCAAACTGTCATCGAAATCGGATGAAAACTGTGGATTTGTATGAAGAACAAACAAACATACATACATTCATTTTTATATATATAGATATTATTTTCAGTTTTTTGTTTTAAGATATTTTGCAGTGCTATTCATTGTCGTTTTCCAGTCACTTCATGTCCTTCGTCGTATAGTTCAGACTAGTGGAGTGTAAAGGACGGTGGTATAAGTGGAGTGTAGTGGACATGAAGTTTCTGAGGAGTATACAAGTATGAGCAAGCATAGATGTATTGGAGAATGAAAGAATCATGCCGATGTTAAATGAGGAACTTCTCTAAAACCTGGCAGAGTAATCAACAGTGCTCGTAAAGAAAATGTAAGATGAGGATATACCAACGATTATGTTAGTCCTGTGCTTCAGACGATAGAGGAACATACCTAAATAGACGTTTGGTAGAAAGCATTTAAAAAAGCTGTCGAGGGAAAAAAATTGAAATGGAACATAATCAATGCAGGAGAGGCTTATATTGTTAACAAACTCGATGAGTGGTTGGAAACTGACCAAGTTAATGATACTGTTTACTTGTTGTTAGCGTTTCCTCCTGTTGTTGCAGTTTTAACTTTTTACTTTGACAGATGTAATTTCACTAAAGTGCTAAAATTCATGGGAGAAACGGGAGAAATGTATAAAAGACCCTGCATTGTCAAGGCTTTCATTAGTGCTATCGTGAGTCGTGTGAAAGGTTTTCTGATGGGATTATGGCTGCAAGACATGAATTAACAGACTTTGAACGCGGAATGATAGTTAGGCGCTAGACGCATAGTTCATTGCGTTTCGAAATTGTTTGCAAACTCAACATTTCGAGATCTACAATGTCAAAAATGTGCCGTGCATTTTTAATTTTCGGCATTATCTCCAGCTATGGACAACGCATTGTCCGACTACGTCTAATGACTTAGACCAGTGACGTCTATGTTGACGTAGCATTGTTGTTGCACCACAGAACAGAAATACTCAATGTGGGACGTACGACATACGTGTCCATGCTGACAGTGCAGTGAAATTAAGCGTTGATGAGATATGGCAGCAGAAGATAGACGCAAATGCCTCTGCTAACAAAACGCTATCGGCTGTAACGCCTCTCCTGGCCTCGTTATCATGTCGGTTTTAAACATACATATTGTTCTGGCCATTTGGACATCTAATACATCTGACGAGGTTTAGTAGTGTAAATGGGACAGTCAAATTACTCGCTTAATATATGACGAAGAGAGCTGTTCGGACAGTAGGATAGAAATAATTTTTCAAATACGTATAAATTCATGTAGTTGGCATATCAGATTCTGATATTGATACTGTTACTTGTTTCCTAATTTTTTTAGTTGTTAGGGTTCTAGTTATATTTTTATTATTATCGTAATTATTTTCAATGTAATAATGTCTTTAGTGAAGAAGATTTAGCGGCCCAGTTTAGACTCTAGATGCTGGATTAAAGTGTATATGGAAAACAAAAAAATATATATATCATATCGGTTAAACCCTACCTGATTGCTTAAAGGTTGCGTGGTCAGATGAGTCACATGGCGGGGTTTGAGTATGACGCAGATCCCACAAGGCCTTGGGCCAAGATTGTCAGGAAGGCACTGTTCATATTGCTGCTGGCTACTTCCTGGCAGTGTACGCATGGCATGGATTAGGATCTTTGGCCAAACTGAACCAACCATTGACTGGAAGTGGTTCTGTTCGGCCAGCTGGAGGCTATTTGAAGCCACCTGGCCACGACTGGTTTTGTGAAACATTCTGGACAGTTCCAGCGAATGATTTGGCCGTCTTAATCCAATCGAACGAATCTGGGATATGATTGAAAGGTCAATTCGTGCCCAAATTCCTGCATCGGCAACATTTTCGCAGTTATCGACTGTTGTAGAGGAAGCATGGTTGAATATTTCTTCAGAGACCTCCAAAAACTTGAGTCAATTCCATGTCGGGCAAAGTGGCCTTCCACACGATATTAGGAGGTATCACCAATGAAATACCAAATGTCGCAGTGTTTCTGATGTTTTCTCGATTTCTAGAACAATCATTTGTTAAATCGAGATAGGTACTGGCACAATCATTTATGTGAAGCTGGGTATTGAGTTTCTGGAAATCGTTGAATCGTGTTAGTTTGTAAGAGTATTTATTTTTTAGAAAATATGAAAATGTACTTTATATCCACTTAAATATAATAATTTTACTTACGTTTCCAGCGTCAGATCAGTACATAGGAATTTCATTTATCCCTCTTTGTTCGTCGCTGAATTTATTTCGATACCCACGCTGTAAATCAAATCGCTATTAACAAAATAATACCACACGAACTTTAAAAATCAACTCGTTTGTCTTTATTACAATCTCAATATTAAATAAAACATCTACCTTTTTTATATCTTCTATTTTCCACATACCAACTAATTATCAATTATAAATTTATATATCATTATCTTTATCATTACTCTAATTTCTCTGCCCTCAGGCTAATATTTTCCAATTACTAATCCCGCCAGTATTCCTCGTGGCTTCTCCATCGAGCCTTTCTCTTTCACCTCTTCTCTCAGTATATTTTCTCTACAAACCAACTGATCCTCTTCCAACAAAACCTTTTCTTCAACTGTTTTTTATTCGCCAAAAATCTCGTATATTTGTCTTGATATTCTGTGACCTTGGAACTTACAAATTCAATTTTAGTATTTACAATTACATCTACTAAATAAAAAACAACTTTACTAATGTTAAAATCATAAAAGGTGAGGTTTTATACCTCACAAGTTCCATATTGCATCTCGAAACGTTGCGTGTTAATTCATTCTCCCCGTTTTCATTCTTCATTTTAGGTATTGAAGCATTTAAGGTAATGAGAATAGAACGTGGGGATTTTTTTGTTTGCTTAATAAATGTTTTACGAGGCTAGGGAAACATGACTGAAAATTTCAGTCAGATTCAACACTAAAACATGAAAACATGAGCTTTCCGTAACAAAACGAACGTGAACATTGTGTTCTGACCCATTATGTTAATAATGCAAATCGTATCAGTGAAGTACCTTAGAATAATGCGGGTGATAGTGTTAAATTTGGTGTACTGTAGATTATTAGTTTTAGTCTCACGCTAAAACATTGTCTCTAACATCAGAGAATTTCGCAATCAGCACTCTAGGTAAAGTTTCGACCCATTTAAAACTAGTTTTTTTTGGCAGGTAATTTAATGTTGATAATACCTTTACTGGTGCTGTCACTCATCAGGATGAAATAATCACAGTAACCTCAGTTTCTTCTGCCTCAGTATCTTTCTTTACTTCACACTCACTGATCTGTTTAGCTCAGTAACGTAACCGCCTAGGCCCAAGTTTTCTGCAGCTTGTTAGCAGACAGATGTAATGCACTGCTGGGGTCTCCCAGGTTAAACGCAGTGCTGCTCCGTAAGGCTTCACCCAAACGCTCACCTGCCCGACCAGACGTCCGTATGTCGACCAGCGCCATGAACCAGCATCGAATACACCTGGTAGTCTGAAGCTGGTAAAGGAAAATTTTGCATCTGCGGTCTACTTCACAAATCCCGTAACAGTTTATGCTGCTATCAGGTATACAGTATTACATGAAACGAGCGTTACCTGTCGTTTTTATTATACTTCTGGTAAAGTGTATGCATGGTGGTAGATTATCTAACTGTGGCTCGTACTGCCCGAGTTCCATACCTGATGAAGCCGAACATTTTTCTTCAAAGCTGAACGTCCACTTCGACTCTCCATACCCACTGAGCCTGTTGTGACATAAGTACCGAGGAGTTTTAGCAAAGAATGGCCGAAACATTGTACTATCTACGTCATCTCGCTACTAATGTCGTAAGTAATGGGAGTACTGAACTTTACTTCCGGAATTCCTTAGCGAATCGATGGAGTTCTTAGGAATGACGCTACCGTTTTCAAAGTTTATGTCTGTTGCTTTCTTCGAAGGGTATGACATTTCTAAACTAGCTTTTTATTTTTAGTTACAGCTCGTCGACGTCGAGTCATTAATGGCAGAAAAGGGCGGGGGTAAAGAACGGGAAGGAATTTGGCCATGGTATTTTGAAGTAAGCATCCCGGCATTCGCCTGGAGAAATATGGGAAAACCATGGAAAACCCAAATATGGATGCCCGGAAAAGTATTCGAACCCACATCCCCCAAATGCGGGGCCAGAGCATTTTCCGCTCCCCCACCACGCTCGGTCTCTAAACTCGCAGTTAGTATAGCTGGAGATCGGAAATTGCTATACTACAAAATCTTAAATCTGACACTACGGGCCAAGCAAGTAAATAAAGAAATAAACATCATTTGGATCAAAGGACACATAGGAATAATTAATAACGAAATAGTTGATGAATTGGCAAAGGCTGCAATAGTCGAAGGGAATTTTAAAGCAATCCCATTACCATACACCGATTTCTACAACAGAGTAAGGAAAACATCTTACGAGGAATGGGAGAACGAATGGGAAATAACAAAACATGAAAAGGGAAGACATTACGCTACGATTCAACCCGAAATACCAATAAAACCTTGGTACCACTCTACAACTTTGAGTAGACGACACGTGTCATCTCTAATAAGAATGAGACTAGGTCACGGGTGTTACCCAGCTCACCTACACCGCATCAGAGTAGCAGAATCCCCCTACTGTGAAGATCACCCTACAGAAATAGCCGACCTAGATCATCTATTTTTTGGTTGCAAGAAATATAACTCTCCACAAAACGAATTACTTCGCCGCATCACAAAAGAAAAGGTCCCCTTACCAACCAGCATCGCAATCTTGCTGTATGAGAATAACCGACAGGTTATCCCGGCAATCATCAGATTCCTAGAAGAAACAGGTCTCCACATATGAAATAGATTTATAAAACGTCACCCAATTGGAAAAGACCATGAAATATATAAAAAAAAAAAAAAAAAAAAAATTGTAACTACAACTATTTGCGCAAATATATTTGTAAAACCCTATATAAATGTCTGTAAATAATTATAAGTTATTGTAATCATTGATGTATTGTAACTATTATTGTAAATTTTATCTAAATGTCTGTAAATAATTATAAGTTATTACAAACATTGAAATATCGTAACTATGACCGGAAATTTATGTAATTGTAAATATTGAAGTATAGTAACTATTATTGTAAAATTTTAAGTAAATGTCTATAAATAATTTTACATTACTGTAAACACTGAAGAATGGAAACTAATACTAGAAACTGTTATAAACATTGTAAACAGTACACGATGTATAAGACGTACACCTTATGATGTATGAGTTTGATGGCTGTATGGCAAAAGCCAAAGGCCAAATAAAAAAAAAAAAAAAAATTGCTATACTAACAACACGTTTCCAGTTGCCTTTTATCCATCTAATGCAGCTAACATAAAAACTTTGTGAAGCAAAGTATACTAATGAGGTAATACAACAATTACACAATTATACATTAACAGTTTATGCCGCCATGTACCAAAACTCTTAAATGTCAATTTGTATAATTAAAAAAAAACAAATGTAATAAACTTCCCTATTTTCCTGTATTGCTTACATTACGTTTAATTCAATTTTGAGATTAGATAGTAACCAGTCCTCTGTTAACATTTGTTTGACGATGGGAACCATTGGAATGTTTTTAAGCTTGAGAGTTCTTGTTGTTCTAGCTTTCAACTTAACTATTTCACTGGATTTATTTGAATTGGTCGAGTTGTTGCGCTTGTCTGGTTGCATATAGCTTCTGTTAATATTAAGATAGTATTTGTTTTTTAAATCTGTTTTCTGTGTTGATTGGTGTGAGGTTATGTCATAAACCATCCACCTTGTGAATCTGGTGGTTGGACAAGTGCGAACCTAGTATTTCTTTTTCAAACTAAGTACCGTTGAATCAACGTTTGCAGAGAATAATGTACATCTTCTAACGCAGTGAAACAATTTTTCAGATGCTACACGATTCCATAGATATTTAGGCATGTAATCAGCCCTCTTCGGCACCAGAACATTCTGCTAAGAGAATAACATTTGTGTAACATGTATTTGGCGAAGGAAAAGAAAGGAAGAAAAAAAATAAGTAGCTATTTAAAATCTTGAATGTTGTTTATTGAATTTTTTAAAGAATTCCGTGAAATGCGGTATGAGGAAGAAGAGGAAAGCTATATTTTAAGGAATGTTCATTTTGTCAGCTTGATGGAAAATGAAGAAATAATACTTGAGGAATCAGTAAAAAATAAACGAACCGCGAGACTTACTACTTTACTTCTGAACCGTCATACTTGTAGTCTGATAACTACTGCATCGGATTTCTTTACTAGTAATTTTAGGATTTTCATTTACACTGCATAAAGCAGGGGTAAATAAGGATCTATGTCACGCCGGGATTTTGGATATTTATAGATACACATATAGATATAGAAACGGTTCGTTGGGGTATTGCCTGATTTAGCTGGTAGAAAACAGTCAAAATAGCAGGGGATTAAGTGGTGAAATCATTCAACATCTTAGAATTCGCTAAATGCTAATTTGTGAAGAGGCAACGCATATTTGGTACGAAATATCAAACAGAACCACCTACAGAAAAAACAATCAGTGCTTGGAACATCAAATTAACTGGAACATGCCGCACATATCAAACACTTACAAAGTGTAACCTGCAGAGTTTCTGTATCTATTGGTGTAATATTTTTGTTGTCTTTACTATAGGCACTGCACAATAAATGTCCGAAACCACCGATAGTATTAATCGCCCTGTATACTTCATGCCACAGTGTATGTAGGTTACTATCTTATTAGGATCAGCAGTGGTAAATTAAGCAAAAGTAATCGTAACCACAATAGTTTCAAGAATGTTACCTAAAAGCAAGTTTACAATGTTTCTCCAAATGGCAAACCGCGGAAAATAAAAAATCAGTGCGATGAATCCAGCCATGCAGGCAGGTGTTTACACATTGAGGTATATAGTGAGAGCATTTGAAATTATAACATTGAATTACATTATTGTCATTTTAACGTAAATAAAAATCCTAACTAAAAATAATTTGTCTACTTTATAAAAAATAGATATTAATATTGAGGGATCTGGAATTCTGATACTTTAATACTGAGAGTCAGGATATACTTCTTTTGCGAAAAAATCAACAGAGAAGTTACATAGTCATGTTCAAAAGTGAATTTAATTATTTTCATTCCCTAGCTTAACGTTTGTGGGGATGTAGTGAAACATAAATTACAGATCTGTGAGTACAGATCATTTATGTAATACTTGTTTGGGCTTAGCGTTTAACTGGTGTCATTTTATTCAATTTCCCTTTGTGTGCTGTTGTATTTAGAGCGTCGAGGTAAAGGTAATTAGTTTTCACTGATATTATACGCCATATCAGACGAGCTTCATTCAGGTCTGAAACAGTAGTCTTCCAGAGTGGGAAGCAGTAGCCAAACAGTGCGGCGAACGCCAGATAAAATTAATCCGAAAATTTGATTTAAAAATACCCGCGCCTGTTTGTCGCCAGTACACGAAAATCGACACCAGTCCCCCCCGCTTATAAAAATGGAGTAAACGCGGGTGTTGGGCGCGATACAGCGGACGGGTCCTCATTTTAAAATAGTTCCATTCAATCCGGCTAATAAATGGTACACACACAGCACCGCTGGACCGGCTTCAAGTTTAATTTCGACATAGTCGTCGCGCGCGATTTTACATTTAAACCAAACACGACCCAATTTTCCTCGCAGTTCCCAACGCTGGTGGGAGCTACGTTTTTGCTACCCCCCTCTCTGTCTCTCCCAACCAATCCCCACCTCCACCACCCTTTTTTTGTCGGAGCCTGAATCTGAATGAGACAATCCCCAATACAGGTACCTCACCCCCTCCCGCCAACGGGCAGCCTTTAAACAAGTGCAACACCATTTAATTAAAGCGCTTGCGTATCACATTTTACCGCGGATTTTTCGGACGGTATAATAAGTTTTTAATAATGAGTGAGGGTTTCTGATAGGAGTGTATATTTTCTATTATTTTTTTCGTGAGTGGTAGTGAGGGGCGGGGGGTGATTGAGGGTGGGGTTGACGTTGTGTTGGCCATCGTCAGCAATCAACTCTCTACACAAAGCGGGCGGGCTGTGTGTGTGTGTGTTGTGTGTGTGTGTGTGGGTGCCATTTAATTAGCGGGCAGGGCAGGCGCCGGTGGCTTTTATACAAATGAACCGCGGGCCGCGCGCAGGTGTCTGG
This sequence comes from Vandiemenella viatica, assembly GCA_031002005.1. NCBI lineage: Eukaryota > Metazoa > Arthropoda > Insecta > Orthoptera > Morabidae > Vandiemenella > Vandiemenella viatica. The sequence goes on along the minus strand of CM061920.1, from coordinate 326,445,159 downwards.
GCTGTGTGTCGCACGGCTGCCTACCTCCCGGGCTGCCAGCTAGCCACTGACCGCGTTGCCCGCCTGTCTTAGCAGCGGCGTAAAGAGTGCAGTCGACGAACGCGTCGGCACTCAGTTCCCCCGCGGCCAATAAAAACTCTCACCACACCTCTACAGTGTAGCGTCCGTGGAGCTGTAATGAGACTTCCCGACGCCGTCCACGCTAGAGTTCTCTGCACGGCAGGTGCTGGAGAATGCCACCCCAGTACACGGGAAGCTTGTTCCTTTTTTTTAATTCTGCTCATAAAAATGCTTGAAGGTTTTCGTGCGTAGACGTGAACAGAATCACCTTCAGTTACATTGTGTGGATTTCTACGTCTTCTGGCAGGTGCTGTGACTTTGTCGGAGTGGATAATTCTGTTTCCCTTTCAAGTCGGTTGTATCTTCGTTTTAAGGAAAGCATCAACAATATATTTTAGGTGCGTGGTGTAGTATTAATCGCCAAGAAAACACAGAAAAGGAAAAAATTTACACTTGCCTGTTTTGATAACCCTTCCCCGGTTCATCTTAATTGGTTAGTGGAGATTTGAATGATCTATTTGACATTTGAAGCCGGGTACGCAAAAATTTGTGCTCAACGATTGTGCAATTTTGCTCATTCATTTATTCACTGAAACAGAGCAGGTACACCAGTTTTGTACATTACAGATGATTTTATTTTTTTATTTATACAGCTTTATCAATCTTTGTTTCAGGATGCAACCTCTCTAACCCAGATGAGCTATATTTTACAAATTAATACTACATAATTTTGTTCCAGTTCCTTCCTTGCTGATCGATCTTGAGCAACTCTCTTTCAATTCACGCCTGTTACTCCTTGTATGTCTCTATCCCAACGATCCAGGGGTCTTCCTCTTGCTCTTTTCAGGTGCCTTGGTGACCAATCCAGAACTGCCGTAGTGCGTCTGTCATCTCTTTTTCGAGTAATATGACCAGCCTATTGCCATTTTTGGGTCGTCACTCTTTCTAAGCTGTCTGTCACTTTGGTTATCGAACGAATGTAGACGGACCTTTTCCTATCTCTTCTTATAAATCCTAGCATTGCTCTTTCAATAATTCGCTGGACAGTTCTGAGTTTTTGATTCATGTGACTGATGAGTAAACCAGACCATCGATAGAAAGACATTACAGATGTAGGCAGTGTTATATGCTTTTCACAGTCATCATAAGGAACCTCAATATCATGTGACCATACTACCGAAAGCCAGAGGCGTTTTTTCATGTATCGTGCCATGAGGTTTGAATCTACAACGGAATGGGTGACCGAGAGTGGTGGTGTAACGGTTAGCGTTCTGGCCTCGCATTCGGGAGGACGGCGATTCGAATCCCCGTCCGGGCATCCAGATTTGGGTTTTCCATGGTTTCCCAAATCACTCCAGGCAAATGCCGGGACGCTTCCTTCAAAAGGCCATTGTCGAATTCCTTCCCATTACTTGCCCCCCATCCTTTCCCGTCTCTGAAGACCTCGCTGTTAAAAGACGTTAAGCAGTTAAAAAAAATGGGTGAATATATTGACGTAAACCACAACTGATGTTCTGTAATCCAAATTTACTTTAGTGTACTGAGTAACACTGTCCCACCAGTGATATAGTTACGCATGAGCATTAACACGCAAAAATGATTGTCGACACCTGAAGAATTTTGACAGTATTATGTATGGTGTGTACTAAGATTATTACATCATTCCAATTGTAAACGTGGTAACTTCAAACATTTTTAAGGGTAAACGTCTTTACACACACTATGGACTTAAAAAAAAATCGTCATGAAATCGGTTACGCTTCGTATACGACACGTGTAGTGACTTCAGAGACGGACCAAAGATATAATTAACAAACAGGATCAACTTCGCTGCCGTTCAAAAATATGCCTAATTTACTGTGTATTTAAACATTTACTTGTATTTAAACATTTAACAAAACTTCTATCTTCCAATGTGACTCTCGTTTTTATTTTTTCCAAGACTGAAATTTTTATTTCTCTGAAAGTTTTTTACTCCTTGCGCCTCCTTGTTAACTGTGGGCAGTTGTACATTTTTTCTGTAACTTCTCTAATTCTTATGCTGTGTATTCACATTTAATAAAACTTCCGTCATTTGTCATTTACGACTAAGTAAATACAATTTGATAAGTTTGTTTGTTTGTTATTTGGCTGAAATTATTCCATAGGGTTAAAGTAACGTGAATTTTAGATTTGGATATAATTTAAAATCGAAATCTATTTGGTGGAATCGGAGTTTGATGCTAAGTTCTCATGAATGTAACTGTATCTGCGTAGTGGAAGCTATCATGTTAGCACAAAAAACATTGTCCTCTTAGTATTTTGATTTATTTCGTTGTATATATCTAAATTATCAGCTCGGAGGCCTAGAATTTGTTGTTAAGAAACTGGAAGGAAGAGATCATAAAATATTTTTGGGCGCTGATTGCTTTAAAATGGATTAGAAAACACATTTATATATTAAATATAAAAAGTATAGTTTTTTATACTGAACCCGTATTAAAATGAATAATCTGTTTGGTATACTTAAGACTGGTTCCTTGTGCTCCAATTTAATTATATAAATGTCATCACATTTTTTGCCGTGACCTGCTGTGACAAATTACATGCAACATTTTGTTTGGTCACGAATGAAGAACATTTTGAAGAACACGTAATTAGTTACAGTGAAAGGAATTCCTTAAACAGAAATATTTTTTTTTAAATTACTAAACGTTGTTTGAGATTTTTACTTCTTTTTCACATCCCGTTGATTTTTCCAATTTTTAAAAATTTGTATTACTAACAATGAAACCTGATGGATGAGTGGTTAATGTTTGGGCGTGGCGTTCACCACTACGTTTCATAGACTGCGAATGACGTAAACAGTAAAATAGTATCACTATTACTCTTTGAAACATACATTTACGTGTCTGATATAGCGATAAGTTAATTTATTTCTAACGAATACGTATAAATCTATGTCCGAGATCGAGATCTTCTCAGCCCATCCTTAAAACGTAGCTGCTCAAAAGAATATCAGCTTTTACGATTCGTCTATAATTTATCACGACTTTATGTTGCACAGGCCAGAGTTATCATCTACTAATTAAGGATTATGGCTCGTATGAACCGAAATACGTACATACATTGAAAAGAATTGAGAGGCATAGAAAAGATTTAGGATTGCAGAGAGACTCAAGATCGAAACTTCACCGGCCGTCTCTAGGCGGCGCTGTTCATGAAAGCTGATGGTAATGCACGAGCAGCTGAACGACCGTGTCAAGAGTGATTCCACCGTCCGTATTTTTTTTTCACATCTGCATCACAATTTGCGAGAATATTGATCTTTAAGAAGTAACAGGCGTAGTGAGGGCAGGCCAGGAGTGACTCGCACGTCTGCCATCAAACAAAGGGGGCATCCATAAATTACGTGAGGTGTTTTTCCGGATTTCCGTACCATCCCCCACCCTCTGGTGTGATCTTAGTTCCACCTTCCCCCTAGAAATCGACCTCGCAACTTTTTGAGACTTTTTTTTACTAGGTCTCACCCGGTATTATAGACATTAATCGACGAAATATCCCACTAAAATCCAGTCCAACAACATTTCAAAAACCTCACGTGAGATTCCCCCCCCCCCCTTGGTGAGATTTCGCCGGACTCCCCCCCCCCCCGTTTCACCTCACGTAATTTATGGACGCCCCCAACTGTGCTGTATGTTGTAGAGAGGAATCCACCAGTCTACGGCCTGTCAGTATAACACTTGCATTGAACTTAATGACGAAAACTTTTAACATTATGAAATAGAGTAAATGTTTTCCTCATAATCTCTGACTTATTTCCATTCCTTCGCTCTGCTACTGTCACATGTTGAGCCGATAGGAGGCTTTTAATTGCGACAGACGACTTTTTGGACCCGTTCCGTGCCACCGCCAGTTATCGGTGCGATGTAGTGTCGAGAAAAATCAGGTTAAATACGTATTGATACTGGCAGTTAGTAAAACGAGCTCTGGAAATATCTATAGTCTCTTCTGTTAGTCTTTTGTCAAACATCTGTATAGACAATCAGTATAATTCATTTAGATTTACTCTTATATTTATTTCAATGATCAGGTTGTTTGAAGGAAACACACAGCGTATAAAGTAATTGGCTATTTATTAACTTTTGAAACCGAGGCAGGTGGGTAAGCGGTTAGCACTCTGGCCTTGCATTCGGGAGGACGGCGGTTCGAATCCCCGTCCGGGCATGCAGATTTGGGTTTTTCATGGTTTCCCCAAAACACTCCAGGAGAATGCCGGGATGCTTCCTCCAAAATGACATGACCGAATTCCTTCCCATTCCCCGTTCCCAATCCCATCCCGCCTCTAATGACGTCGACGAGGCGTAAAGCAATAAATAAAAAAAATAACTTTTGATGGAATGAACACTGGTACAAACACTTCAGATAAAGATGTTATTTCGTAAACACACTGCTTGAAAGAGAGTTATGACGGCACTATTGGTATTAGTATCGACGTGGATGCGTAATAACGATAATAGGCTTGGTATAGAAACGATCACTGAATAACTTGGAGGATGGAGAGACATGAGATAGTTCCTGGTTTAATGTAATCATGAAATATTAGATATGCTCAGCATGGAATAAATATAGCTAGCAGCAGATTACCTCAGCGTAGTGATGTTCTGAGTCGAAGGTGTAGACGCGACTGGTGAGCTAGTGTGCTCTCGTGCAACTGTTCTAATTGGCTACTGATGACGTCAATGAGATTCTATAGTAGCTTTGTGTAGCCACTTGTATGCTGACGGTTGCTTCCCATGGTTACAGACTTGACCTTGGTTCTCACGCATAACCATGCTGATAAGACTCTGTACAGCATTCGGCCCTAATGTTACAGGCTTGGAAACAGCTCTGGGCTTCTCTTTACAGCTACGTACGAAATGAAATAAAGATTTTATGCTATCCCTATATCCCAGAAAAGCAATCACAATTATATTGAAGTTTCCAGTCATAGATTCGTATGTAATTTTGCATTATTCTGATGTCATCCATCTCTTCTTAAAAAATTGTACCTCTGTGAATTTGGCACCTAGTATACGTAGAGATTTGACGGTGACGATCCTCTAATATTCTGCAGTTACTCCTTTACTCTTTATTTTATAGCTGGGTGTTGATAATAACTATATTGGTAAAACCTGTCGATCTACAGCTTCCAGAATCTTAGGGTAGCCTGAGAGCCTGCGATTCTCGACTGTGTCTTGTGTGGACGTCTGCCGGAGAAGAAGGAACCTGGTGAACAAGACGGGAGCGCGGTCATTCGGCCGCCTCTACCTTGGCAGCCCCACCCCTTGCCGGCCGCCTGGACGGCCCCACAGTAATCAACGCTTCAATTATTTGCTGCAGCGAGCACCGCCTCCCCGGAAATCAATCAGAAAGAGTAATTGAAAGCCACACCATGTGCGGAATCTCTAACGCGAAACCGCTCGGACCCGACTACCCTCTCACCCGCACACCCCCTCCCCTCCACCCCCACTCCATTTCTCCCACCACCGTGTTTTTAATTCTTTTTCTGCGGCGGCGGCGGCTCAATTCTTTTCCCTCGTCTGTAATATTTTCCTTTCAATAAAATGGAGGAGGATCCTATAATACGATAAAATGTGTGATGGGTTTTGTCATCCCCCCACCTCTCCTCCTCATCGCCAGCCTCGGCCGGCCCCGGTCTTTCTGTTTATTTTGTCTTCAGAATCTAATCATTCCACAAGCAGAGAAAATATGTAGCTGTTTCTTTTGTAAATTTGATTTCCCCGGAATGATACTTTATTCTGGGCAGTTTGAAGGTTTTTTCGGAATTAATTCCGGCGCGCGGAAGCTGCTCTCTCCAAGTAAAATATTTCTGTAGGGATTTTTCACCGAGACCATTTCATTGTTTCGCTTCAAAGAAGGAAGCGTACTTGTTATGGATAGGCGGCCATGCGCAATCGCGTGGAATTTCCATTTATATTAAAGTTATTCGCCGTGCATTCGCTCTCTAGACGTTTCGATATCCGCAGTATTATCTGCGTCGCAAACACTATGTAGTTTATGGTTCTTTTTAAATACCTAGTTGATCCCTACTGATCATCTTTTAACGGAAATTAAACTTTTTTCGGAGTACTTGATCCTGAGCTATATAGTCTATAAAAATAACGGTTATACCAATGGGACAATGTTTTCACATACAAATCAGAGAGACTGACTAATGAAATTTTTATTTCACCACCCAGTGCTTTCTTTTTATTCTCATAGCGACAATCCCAGGTGAGAAATCAACAAAACATGGTCCAGTTTAAGTTTGTTTTTAAATTAACGTAGATCCTAATCTAATCTGTATACTTTTATCCATTTAACCTCCTGACAGTACTTACATTAAAAGTTGACTATTATTCTTGAACCCAATTCCAAAAGTGAGAAAAATGCGATTCTCCACGCAAACAGACATGCAGGGAGCTGTACTGTGATTAGTATTATCTGTTGACTGGATCACATTCTTCATATTTATTCAGGAAAGCAGTATTCTACTTGTCAACGCTAACTTGTCCGACCAGTAATGAGCGTTATTGTTTGGTGATCTGAACTGTAAAGGAAAATCGGCTGCCAATATTCTATAGATGGAATTCATACTCAAGTATCTTAACATGGAAATAACGGCCTAGACAAGATTCTAGGGACTGGACAAAGATATACATAGGAAAATAATTAAGGTCTTCTACTGTTTGCACAGAAAAAAGTATTTTTCCTAAAAATATATTTGATACAACGGTTCAGTAGTCCTATGAGTTTCTGTAGGAAAAGTATAAGAATAACTTACCTTCCCAAGAGGAATATGCCAATAATGAAGTTGCTTTAGTGCTTATTTTGAAAATTTTGTAACTGCATGGAATTGATCTCGTTCTAAAAATAATAATAACAATTTATTCAACATATGAAGAGTAGTTGTACTGTACATGTTGAACTTGTAATGAAGTACGTTTTCTGAGAGTAGTTTCCATTGATACGTTCATAAAATTCAGATCTAACTTTTTATAATTCGTCAGAACATTCCATTATAACAAAATAGCTAGTCAGTTTTAAGAGTTTCCGTTTATCGATTCATCACTTCTACAAAAAAGGATGGCTGTTGCCATCTAACATAGAAGTCAACAGTTTATAACTCGAATGTCTATACTTCCCTTAACTACTGTATATGTTTTATGAAGCTTTAAATGGTGTCAAGTTTGCAGACTAATGTAATTAACACATATCGCAGTTTTCTCCAGAATACGGTGCCAAGACATTACTATTAAACGTATTTTTATATTTAAATTCAGGGGTAATTTTATATATGGTACCATAAAATTCTCTACTCATGAAATTGTTGTGTTTGAGATGCTCTATATGTAAACTAACTTTTTTACCCGTGAATATCTCCTCAAGTTTTCGATTCATTGTTCAGATGTGTGTGTGTTTTTAACTAAAATATAGCAACAAGGAGGTAAGTGAATGAGCTACTGTTCAGAGCCTCAGGTTCCAAATCCCTGTGACGTCGCTAACTACTCTGTACAACGCAAAGAGTCGGTGGAATGGTGTCATACCATATAGGATTGCTTTACATTCTAGAAACTTCTTCCCAGGCATTTAGTTAAGAACCAAACTTGCTATTTATTGTGCTAACAGATTAGTGGAATGTTCAACGAGTCAGTTTTATGTCACCGCTTGACACTAAGGACGGGACGTTTTTCAGGAGTAGCAATGTGAGCACGGAGAATATTTTATGAAATCGGCTGGCAGTTACACAATGGATATTTTCACTGATTATACGCGAGGTTTGAAAGTAAGTTGACGATTTCTGTGGCAGCATTTGGCATGAGTCGTGAATTAGCTGCGGCGTATCATGCTATACGATGCTAGAGCTCACGGTGGAGCGACATGCAGTTTCTGATTTGTAACAAACAATTACGAATGCGTATGTTGGTACTATAAGGATATGTATCTGTTTGTAAAGAAAATCTACCAGTTTTTAACAGCATTTATCAGCGTTTTAGGACAAACTATCATATAATTATTCACAAGAATGGATAATTATTATTGGAATAATATCAGATTTTGATTAAAACGAATTGAATTCGTTTCAGTGTTTCGTAAAAAGGAAAAAAAAAAGTTTACATTAAAATATGTCTTACATATATACTAATGTTATAGAAGCGAAAGTAATTCTGTCTGTTTTATACGTTTTGACGACTAAATTTGACAGGGATGTGTCATTAGGAAAGATATAGTATACGTTTTTCGGAAAAAATAACAAATTTTGTCATAACATTTTGAAAACCAACAGAACGGTGACAGAGAGACGGATAATGCATATATGTCTCAGCAATGTTATGCCGATCGCTAGGGCTTTGTTCCTCTGGCAGTCATTTTGTGTACGATACTAACAAAGCATAGCAAAACCAAAAACATTGAGTCCAAAATGGAATGGACATAGGATGTCCCCAGAAAGCGACATAATTTTAAACAACAAACAAAATTCTGCCAGACGAACTGTGGCAGGTAGTTTCCACAATTAATCCTCCTTACGTTGTTGCTGTTTTTAACATGTCGCAAATTTGTTCTCTTCATGAGACAGGTTTAGTGGTAGAATGGCACGGTGATGGCTTCCCCGTACTTTTTGGGACAATTTTACGTAACTTACAGCTTTGTATAGCCAACGCTAGCAATAATATTCCAATTCCACGCGTACAACTTTGTTAGTGTGCTATAATTGTGTGCAGTTTACTACACGTGGAGTGTCTACATGTAGGTATCACACGAGTTGATTAACGAGAGAGTGTTTGCGGCTGATAGATATTAGAAATTAAGTTACTTACAAATAGAATCAGAGAATCCCTGGGAAAAGAAGAGGACGCGGTGTTCTGACTTCTGTCACAACATACGCGCTTCTTTTTTGTGGTATAGAAGCAATTGCTGTTTTACGAGGGAAGGTATGAGACGGCACTCTTGGGATGAGAATGTAGATGGGTTGTTAGTTGAGTGATGTCCGGTGGGTTGCTCCCAGCCGGTCGCCCGCTGACCGTGGAAGGGGTCGCCGTCTGAATAATGCACGCCAGGCACCCTGTTTGCCCCGAGAAATTGAAAACTGCTGCACACCCTCGCACAGGATTACTTCTCACCGCCGGCTCCGCATCTGTCTAACACACAGGACGCTCAGCACTTCGTATTCTACTCAACATGCATACTTGTCCCATAATTAACTGCTGCTGTAGTTCATATGGGAACTGAATTTTACTATCAGGTTTTCAATATGTGTGTTAGATGTGAATTCACATCTGCTCACCACATTCACGAAGCATGTGAGTACTTCTGATCAGGGTTTCATATACTTCCCAAGCGTGGCGAGTAAACGGTAATTGTCTGGCATTCGGGAGGACGCGGGTTCGAATCCCCATCCAGCCATCCTGAGTTGAGTTTTCACTTCACACGAATATCTGAATGGTTCCTTGAATAGGCCATGACCTAATATCTTCGCATCCCTTGCCCTCAATCCTTTTCCTCCTCTGATGACGTCAACATCGACGAGTTATAAAGCATAGCAATAAATAAATAATAATAAAATTTCCATGTACCAGGCACTAAGTGAACCAGTAGACAGATGATCCGACAGATTTAAATAATTGATCAGGAGACGTTAGAACCGGAGTTATTATTATTTTATTTCATTCTGAAATCAATTTCACGACTTGTTAGATAATATGCTCCACCTCATTCAGGAGCATTGACCCATTACATCCTACTTCCTCAATTATCTACTTCATAAATTCTAATCTTCGTCTTCTTCTACAGTGTATTCCTCCTACTGTTTCCACCAATAAAAAATTAACCAATCCGGCAAGACTAAAAATATGAGTCACCATGCTGTCTCTGCTTTCTGTGAGGATATTTTTACAAAATTTCTCCACTCCCTTATCACTTACAAATCACGTTTCTTTCGTATCCAATCTGCCCATTTATTTTAAACATCATATGTACCACCACATCTCAGATCTTCAATTTTCTTTATTTGTGGCTTTCCTAAGAACCACGCTTTACTTTCATAAAATGAAATGCTCTATAGAAACGGTTTTTAATTTTTTTTTCTGAACATTGCGTGCAGTCTAAGTTATAATGTTCTGATTCAACTGACCTCAAAGACATTTGTTGCTTGAGAGCTCTTTAACTAAACTTCTGCACTTCGTTGCTTCTGTCTCTTTACGACCCACGTGTACTGGAAATGCTGAGTGCTTTGGTGGCTCAGTGGTTAAGGTGTCGAGCGTGGTGGGTGAACGGTTAACGTTTCTGGCCTCGCATTCGGGAGGACGCGGGTTCGAATCTTCTTCCGGGCATCCAAATTTGGGTTTTCCATGGTTTCCCCAAATCACACCAGGCCGAATTCCGGGATGCTTCCTTCAAAAAGGCCATGGCCGAATTCCTTCCCGTTCCTTGTCCTCATTCCCATCCCGCCTCTAATGACCTTAGCCGTCGATGAGACGAAAAAAAAAAGAGGTAAAGTTGTCGCACACGAGATCGAGAGCTTCAAAGTTGGAATCTAGGCAGCGAGATTTTTAACTGTGCTTTAAAGTGGTCTTCGCACCTTGAAAACTTTTTTAGGATGGTTGCCATGTAAAACTGAAAGTTTTCTTTACCTTGACTGCAGGTTTATTGTTATCTTTGACACGACAGAGGCGGATTGCATTACAAATTTAAACACTATCACTTAGGTGGGCAAACTAAATCTTCCGAATCTAACGGCCAACAATGCAAACACATGTGTTTAACGACTCTTTTACTGGAAACACAAACGTTTTTATCAATTAATAATTGTTCTTTAATAATTACGCTAATACAACTGTTGTTGGATATTATTTATTTCACGAACACATTTCGCCCCTCGTCGAGGTATCTTCAGCGTACAATGTTTTATTTACATTTCTATTTTGAGATGTGGTTGTTGGTCGCCTGAAGATACCTCGACGAGAGGCGAAACGCGTCCGTGAAATAAATAATATCCAACAACAGTTGTATTGGCGTAATTATCAAAGAACAATTATTAACTTAACAAGCAACTGTGGATGAAATGGCCTACAATAATTACATGTTTTTATCAATGGTTCACACGAACAGTTAGCTTTCTGCACGCGTATACGTTTAACCAGGCCGATGGAGGAAACTCCTACCCCATAATCTTCAGCAGTACTAGCCTCTGAGGCCTTCAGTGATGACGGATAGTGGTAACGATAGGTGATCGCTGATTTACATCCATTGCTTTGAGCTAGACGCACGTGTTCTTATTGACGTTGATCAGTACGCGTAAAAAGTATGTCGAACACAATTTTCACCGTACAATGCTAGGATTTACAAACAGGCTTCTATGAAGGTTGTGCAAATTGCTTAGTAATCTCAGCATTGTACAACATTCATTATTTTACAATGAGAAGGGCACCTTAACGGCCAAAATTTGAATGGGTACATTATTTATTGTGTATTTGATCAAATGGGATGAAACTAACACCTCGATATTATCCTCTCCATACACCTATTTCCGGGACCCAAGAAGTCTTTCTGCATAATTATTTGCGATCCCTGACTTCCTTACCTACATATGAAATTTTTCCGACTCCCTTATGTCTGAAATAGAGCTGGTTTGTGGGTATAGTCCTCCTCTTCCCTTGAACATACAATTCAGAATTTTTCCGCTAGTGTCCGTCCAGGCTTCATCGCTACTACACGCCATAAATTTTCAAAGCACTCTATTAACCCGCCTTCCATCTACCGATGATTCCGAAAGCAGCTCCCTTACCATACCAGTTAATAAGTGTATTCTGTGGTAATTATCGCAAACAAATCTAGTTGCTCTATTTTGCATCCCCACTCCTATCTCTAACAACCACAATGTTGGTTCCGTGTTACTGAATCAATGGTCCGGCTGTTTTATCATATTTCCCAGACACATAGGTACCTCCTGTGGCGGTCCGACCGTCTCTGTGCTTAAATAGCAATGATAATTATGGAAATTCAATATTTTCTATTCACATTAATTTTAATATTAAATCAATTCTTCTTACATTGATATTTTATAAGCATCTCAATTTTGCGGGGAATGGGTCAAATTTGCTCTGAACAAAAGATTCACAAACATAACTAGACATTTATTTTCACATATGAAACTTGATGAATTTAATTATAAAAATTTAACATTCACCTTCTTTTTTATATAATTAGTAAAAATAACAACAATTGATACCATGGGCGCCACCCTACATGAGACTTATGTTTACACGCTGTTGACTCAAGACAAATTGTCCGACTAGCTCATTATAAACAATTTTACTGGACATGAGAACTTCTTATTTGGTGAATCGCTTCACCCAGGAACGTTTACTGGAGTCTTGATTCCTAAACAATTCAGTGGTAATGTTATATTCACCTTCTCAATTGCATGATGTTGTGTAGTCGCACTAAACCAGCATCCTTAGTCGATCAGGAGGTCCAACCGCGGCGCCAAGCAACCATAAACTTAGTTAAACTTTAAGTTTAACCACTGCACTATTTCCCGCTGAACAACACACTTATACTCATAACTTTACACAGCTTCTTGGTCTGCATCCACAGAGAGGTGGCACATAGGTGTTGCTTGGGCAGGCACCTGTGCCCCAGTGTCGTCCTTCTCCGGCAACCGACGCACCCTTTGTCTCCTTTTGCGGGCGAAATTCCATCTGCCAATCAGGAGTCTAAGCCGCCGGTCAACCCCCACCGTTCGCCATGAAAAGAGAGAACACATCTTTCCGTCAATAGGTGGCATACCCTGCCTCTCCAACCAACCTTTCCATTCACACTTTGGTCCTATTAATATGATAAAATGTGGAGTGACACACTGTTCACTACACTCCTCATCTTCTCCAGTAAATGCAGAACTTAAAAACCTATTTTTGCCACCCGTTCAATGTGCCCTGACTGTTGAGCTTTTATGAATTAATATACAAGTATATTTACTCTATACTCCTCCTTATAAAGAAACAAAACTTTTATTTTTCTGTGTAGCTAAAACTGACTTTTTTTTGTCCATGTTGATATATACAGGTAGATATCATTCCACATCCTCTTACAGCTGTTCACAATCCACTCTCGTTTGAATCCTTTTATAAACAATTTTACCATGTCATGTGCAAATTGCATAATTGAATACTGAATACGAACAGTCTCAGCAGGCCTACAATTTCCTGTTGCACACCAATTGTCACTCCCACCGCTTTTGAAACTGCATTTCCTTACCTAATTCTTTGCTTCCTACCTCTTAAGAGTTCTTCCAACCAGCAAACAACATTCTTATCCACCATAGTGGTTTTTATCTAATTTACCACCTTTTTATGGCTCATTCTGTCAAGTACTTTGAAGAGATCCAGTATTAAACTACGAACTTCGCCATCTTTGTCCATTTAATCAGAAATATCCTGCACGTAACTCACTAACCGAGAAATTCGCATGCATATCGCGTCCTAAGCTCATGTTCTTCTTCTTCTCCACCTTTTACCAACATTTTTGGGTCAGCTGCCTTCGATGAGTTTTACTTATGGTCAAATTTGCAACTTATATTTTATAGCTACTTCCAGGTCGTACTACGTACTAATGTGGCAAGTGAAATGTTGCCATCTGTCTGTGAAGGTGTGGTAAGTGTATTTTTGTTTGTGAAATGTGTAGTTTATGAGGCGGAGATTGGATACCGTCACTTCATTCGCCTTTAAGGCTGCGGAAAACACCATTCTACAACAGGCTTTTTTTTTTTGATCGCTTTAGCCGTCCGGATATTTTGCCCATCGTCATGTATTGTATGCCCCTTGGTTTTTAGTCTTTGTTACGTATTTACATTGATTTTATTGCTTTTAGCGTTGCTGTGGGTAGGGTTTGTATCAGGTCTGTTATATCCTTGATCCTGAGTTTGCATTCTATTAATTCTCTCCTTGCGTCACTGTATTGTTTGCATCTCAGTAGAAAATGGTATATGTCTTCCACATCATCGCATTGTTAACACTTAGGATTGCCCACGATCTTCATGGCGTACATTCTGTCTCGTAGGAGTACATGCCCTGTTCTCAGTCTACTTATTGTTGTTATCTCGCTTTTGTTTGTTTTTAAGGAGGTGTACCATGGTTTGTCGTACGGTTTCCCTGCTAAAGCTCTATACCAAACGATTTTGTTCGGTTCTTCCTCTACCCAACTTTTTTTCCACTCCTTCTTCGCTATGTATGTGAATGTGTGGTTGTAATCTGTGTAAGGGATGGGTATCTCGTCTATAATTGGTGACATTAGTTGTCTCCGGGCTATGACATCCGCTGCTTCATTTCCTCTTATGCCAACGTGCCCCTGGATACGAGTACATTGTACTCGTAGCTTTATGTTTCTTCCCTCCGTTATTGCCTTAATTATTTGCCTGGCTGCCTCAAATGTACTTTTGATGATTCCTTTTATAGCCTGCAGAGCATAAATATGTCTTAACAATACCCACTCCCTTTATGTACTGAATTGCTTTTAATATTGCTGTGATCTCTGCTGAGAATATAGAGGTTGGGATTGGTAGTCTATACGCCTCATGTACTTCTTGCAAGATGTCGACGTATGCTGCTGTGCTAGATTACTCGCTCTCTCTTGATCCATCTGTATGTATTTGTCTCCATCCTTCCCACCTTGTGTTTAACGTCTAGAGGCAGCTGCTTTATGCTGTCAGTATGTTGCTCCTTCTTCTTTGACACTTCTGTTATTAGGTCTATATACACTGATCAGCCAGAACATAATGACCACCTACCTAATAGCCGCTATGTCCGCCTTTGGCACGGATAACAGCAGCGACGCGTCGTGGTATGGAAGCAATGAGGCCTTGGTAGGTCACTGCAGGGAGTTGGCACCACATCTGCAAACACAAGTCACCTAATTCCCGTAAATCCCGGAGAGGGGGGCGATGAGCTCTGACGCCACGTTCAATCACATCCCAGATGTGTTCGATGGGGTTCAGATCTGGCGAGTTGGGGGGCCAGCACGTCAATTGCAACTCGCCACTGTGTTCCTCGAACCATGCCATCACACTCCTGGCCTTGTGACATGGCGCATTATCTCGTTGAAAAATGCCACTGCCGTTGGGAAATATGGTCGTCATGAAGGGGTTTACGTGGTTTTCAACCAGTGTACGATACTTATTGCCCATCATGGTGCCTTGCACGAGCACCACTGGACTCATGGATGCCAACCTGAATGTTCCCCAGAGCATAATTGAGCCTCCGATAGCTTATCTCCGTCCCGCAATATAGGTGTCAAGAAGCTGTTCCCCTGGATTCGCACCCTCCCTTCGGCATGATGAAGAAGGTATCGGGATTCACCAGACCATGCAATGCTCTGCCACTGCGCCAATGTCCAGTGACCATGGTAACGTGCCCATTTCAGTCGTAGTTGCCGATGTCGTGGTGTTAACAGTGGCACATGCGAAGGCCCATCGTTAGGAGTGTTCGGTGCAGTGTGTTCAGACACACTTGTACTCTGCCTGGTATTAAAGTCTGACGTCTGAAATCTGTAATAAGGGGTGGCCGCTAAACCCTCGACATTTCTATGTGGTTTCACCTAGGTTTCGCCACTTGTTGAAGACACTCACCAGAGCACTCCTCGATCACCCGCAAGTCGTGCAGTTTCCGAAATGCTCGTGTCGAGCCTCTGAGCCATCACAATCTGCCCTCGGTCAAACTCAGATAGATCGCGCACCTTCCCCATTCTAAACACCGATAGCACGCTCACTGATACTACAGGTACCGTGCGTGTGCAGTCATTTATCGTCAGGGGACACTGCTATCGGCTGGACGGGTTTATATCGATGGTAGATAGGTAGTCATAGAGTTCTGACTGATCAGTGTATACATTGTTATGTATCTTCTAATTGCTGGGATATCCTCAAGCTAAAGCTCTAGGTCCAGGAGCCTATTGAGATGTAGACTATTCAGCCGTGGCTTTGCCACGTTGCCCAGGGTGCACCACGAGGAGGCTAGTCTACTTTTGTAGTTACTGTTTTTCTTCTGCCATACGAAATAAATAAATAAGTGTATACATATCTGTACAGTTCTGGCGTGTTGCTCGTGCCCGGTGCCGTTGTACCTCTCCAATTCAGCATGCGGCGCCTCAGTGCACTGAGCCACGCTGGCGGGTTGTCTCCTAAACTCATGTTGCTGATCCAAGAATCTTTATCTTCTAATACATTTCTGACTGTACTGCAGGCGATGTCGCCGTACCAGTGAGGTGGCGTTCTGTTGGGGTGCAGGTTTAGGTAGCCGGGCTGTGTCCCTGACACCACCACTTCCCCCGGCGCCGCCGCCCGCATTCTGCCCGTCCCGTGTAATTGGTGGTCGCTCGCGTGTTTGATGGCCTGTGTCGAAACGCCGCTATCTTTAATTAACAAACGGCTGCCGGCGGGTGGCGGGCAGCCGCTGTGAAACACTAGGAGCCGCCCGGCTCCCCCTGTGTCCCTGATTGCGATTTAGCCCGGAGAGAGGGGCCGCATTTTGATTTGATTGCAATCTCGGCCGCTCTGTATAGAAGTAGATTAGACAAACGGCTTTTGTGGCCGTCGTCCCCGCAGCACCGTCAGCTAATGATGTGGCAGCGCGGTCAAGTGTGACGGCGCTGGCGTGTGCCGTTTACGATACCACACAGTTCTGGCGTGTTTGCGACCGATTCGACGGTGCGAAAAACTTGGTGATGGTACCAATGCACTTAACATTTGTCACAGGTGTAGTCACGTGTCTCAAAATTCTCTGCGGCAATGATAGCAATCTATACTATTATAAATCTGTAAACAAGCTGCGTGAGTCTCTTCATTTGAACGGGAACCGCGCCAAAAGTACCGCAGCAATTTGGATGGGGTTTTCAAATTTTTAGAGCTAATCGTCCGAATCAAAATCTGCAGAAATAGCTAATGACTTATGTGTACCATGGGAAGGAGGAAGAGATTAAAAACCTTTAAATATGTAAAACTGTGGGCCACGGATCATTATTCACTTCAGACGCGCACTCTTTTCGTAAAAATCTGACAAAACTTAGGATTTCATTTTTTTTTATTTTTAAAAATTGTTATACAGTTTTCTGGACCGCAGTACTTTAAAATAAATGGAATACGTGAATCAAACGTAATCAGCGTTTACTGGCATCGTAACAGGTCAGTTTCCATGCGAAATGCGTTAGATTAGTAATGTGGTAGACATAGATTGTCTCTGATAGACAGTTAAACAGTTTGTCTCAGGTATGATACGTCTTACGTGATCACTAAAGGCTGTACAAAAAGGACGTAATTGCGCCAATATTTCTTCCTTACCTGTCATTATGGATACGAAATTCGTTTGATTTTTCCCCTCGAAGAACCATGTCTGATAAACAGCTACTATAAATATCAACAGGTGACAGTATATAAATATATACCTCCGGCCTCGGGAATAGGTGGTTTTAATTGTTCGTCTTGCACTGTATTCACCGTAGTGTCCACAATATCATAATTAATGCCTGATACAACAGTTGGTACAAATAAATGGTCGCAAAGACCGAAGTATATATTAGATAGACAGAATCACATATATCAGGAAAAGCAAGTTAATTCTGTTAATTAGGAAGCAAATTTAAATCTGACTAGGTGGTTTGTGCGAAAATTTCGGGAATGATATACGGTGAATTGCGAGGTTGGTTTTTTTTAGCAGGATAAAAGAAGAACAAGAGCAGTGGTACCAACTGTTTATTTTCCGATACTCTGCGGTTATGCGACCACGGCCCGTGCGAAAATTTCGATATGTGTTGCTATTATCTACCAATATTTGATCACTCGTTATCGACGGCAGCGAAACCCAGAAGTTTGATTCTGAACCATCGCACGCCCGTGATTGTTTTTAATCTTGTCATTTACGGGTTGAATTTGGAAAAAATACTGTCTTAATGACTTATGTTATAAAAGTGGATAGCTTAATCTTTTAAATGATATCTCATTTTTCGATTTTTGTTAAGTATGAAGGTAGTAAGATGGCTCGTCACAAGAAAAGAAGCAAGAATGATGTCAAAAAACAGATTAGCTCTTATGTTAAAAGTCTTCTTGAAAAAGAGAAAGTATTTATAAATAAACTCAATTTTTCTTTGTCGTTTGTTGATGAATGTTTCTCGGGAAACAAACCGAGTAATGCTATTAATTATACACAATTTTTCGGCTGCATAAATCTCAGTCACCATCTTCAGGTGTCGCCGTAAGACCTGAAGTTTGCCTAGAACTCTTTGTTTAAAAACTGGCAACAATAGACGTTATTATGTTGCCTAGCAGCATCCCGTACTACATTAGACTGCTCGTCAGCAACGCTCAATGTTTTGTGCTGTGCGGGCGTCTAATGAAGTCTGAGATGGCTGCAAGTCAACATAACAACGTCTATCATTGCCATGCCAGTTTTTAAACAAAGTGCTCTAGGCAAACTTCAAGTGTTACAACTACACCTGAAGATGGCGACGGAGTTTACTTCGCCGAAATACTGTGTATAAATAATAGTATTACTCGGTTTGTTTTCCGAGAAACATTTATTTTCAAATATTGCTCTAGGACTCAGAAGTTTTTAATCTGTGTGTCTGAGCACAGCACTTGACGGTAATGAAGAGAGAAGGAAAATTCAATCGCTTGAAGTGTTGTACTATAGAAGAATGTTGAAAATACCCGCCAGTGAGACTCAGTGCGTTAAGTCGCCACACACTGGGTCGCGGAGCTGCAACTGGACCTGGCACGATCCATTGCCGTCATGTACCGTGCGACGGTTTTTATGTGGCTCTCCTAAGTCACCAATGCGAATACTGGGACGGTCTTCACGTTACACCTCATAAACTACACATTCCACAAACAAAAACACGCAGTACATCTTTACATGTTTCACAGCCAGATGACAACACTTCTTCTACTTCTGGAGTACTGCTCCAGGCACGGACGGAAGACGCGGGCACTTAAAACTCAGTAGCCAGGCGGCCGAACCTGGCCCCCGGTATCTCCTAGCCAAAAGAAGCCATACTATAAAATTAAGTTTACACATAAGGTACGAAATGAATGTGTTTTAGAAGGAAGTTACCTGAAGTCTTACAGAAAGAGTGAAAGGACCACCTTTCAAGATATTGGCTAATTTGCTTGCAGAAGGAATAGTTAAAGCAAAAACAACTGCAGAGGAAGACAAAGATTAGAATATATTAAGTGCATAATTGATGACGTGGGTTGTAAAGGGTATGTTGAAACGAAGAGATTAGATCAAGTTTGGAGTGAAAGAAACTGCTGTTTTGTAGTTTTTCTCGTCTTTTAATTGCTGCTAGTACCCAGACTCTTCATATTAATGTGTGGTTTTGGCACCAGTCAGAAAAGCACAGTGATAGTGCGATGTCGACCATGCGAAAGCCCTAAGCAAACAAAAAGCCACTGATAGAGTTTTAATCGAACTAGTTCTTTCCTCCACTAGCTCAGAAAAGCTAGTACTGCTGAGAAAAAATAATTCAAAAATGACTTATGAACATTAGTAGATTGTGCTCACTACAGTTTGTCTTTAGACTGTTTTCGAAAACTCTAATAAGAAGCAAGGTTGCTTATACTGGGATGAGTTCTCCACTAGATTGGTTCAGGATTGTCATTAATGTCGTGAGGGGGCGCAGATAAATCACGTTTAAGTCAGCAAACAGCGGGTCCATTGTGGGGGTTGAGCACGCTAGCTGGCAGGGCAATGCATTTCAAAAACTGGAGCTAATGCTGCCCGTAGCTACTGGTTCTCCCTCCCTGGCGACTGGCCGGAGAGGGGAAGATAAATTGGCCGAGCAAGGGAGCTAGCTGGACCAGGGGAGGGAATAGGGCTCCATCAAGTCGAGCCGCCTGTCTCCAGGAGAGTGTGAATTGCAACTACAGACTGCGCTTCAAATGGAGGACTCGGCGTGGTGTCAGATTTCGTTCATAACTTTTATTTATCGAGATATGATATGAAATAATTATATAGACTACATACTGTACAATACCCTTTCTCCCGGTTTTGATCTATACTGTTAGGTAGATGTCTGCATGCGGGCAGGGTATTTCTGTACATTTGTTCAGGAATCACGCAAAAATTACCTAACCAATTTGGGCTGGGTTTTGACAGCTTGAAAGCTTATGGTCTAGTTTAAAATCTGCGCTGTATATTTTATGAATCTGCGTTAGTGATGCACGGAGCAAGAAATTATGACTCGTTCGCACCGAGAACAGTTAGGGGCCACGGATCACACCACAAACCAGATGAACACTTCTTTACGGGATACTCACCGAAGATCACGTTACGAGTACATCACAGATAAACACTCCACCCTTAGGATTCTGTTAGTATTGTTAGTTACTACTTCGGTTATTTTTTACTTCATTTTTCTGAAATATACCATATTAGAATAGCGGGAAACCACTACAAGCAAGATAACATCCCAATCAGGGTAACGAAATTGAGGAATTTAATTGAGGTTAAAGGCTACAAAGATACCATATTATAAACGTTTATGCTTGTGCAATAACGTATGCGAATTCTGGGATGGTCCCAAATATAAACATCATAAACTATACATTTCTCTAGCAAAAATACATGTATCATACAAAACACAAGTTACATGCTTCACAGACAGATGGCAGTACGAACATTCCACTCTTAGGATAAATGATCCAGATCTAGGAAATCTGGTTCCAACGATGGTGGTCCTTCGCTTCCTTCCCTGCATTTCTTGATTCATACCACCTACCTGGAAAACAGGTAACTGTGTTTAATTAGTCCACAGAGGTTGTAAAGAAAAAAGTATACTGTGTCCAAAGTGACATCCAGAAAAAATTTCATAGCTGGGTACCATGCTTAATCATTGGTGTGTTGGGAATCGATAATCTTTCCAAAGAGGCTTTATAGAAAAAAGTATACGCTGAGCAAAGTGAAATTTAGAGACACAAAGAGAAAATTTCATGATTGGGTATCATCTTTAATCACTGGTGTGTTGGGAATCGATTTTCTCTCCTCTGTAAAAGTGAGAACAACTTGGTGCACCACCAGTCTCGAGCATACTCAGCAGGAGATTTTACTCCTGATAACGACCCAAGACCATTGTCGAAACGTCGGGTAAAAAGTGAGTGTACGAGTAAGATAAAAAGTTCATGTCTGATAAATAATTTGGTAATATCGTCATAATGGTTACGGATTTTGGTAAATCTATAGCCTCGAACAACCTCAAAGTTTCTGCTATTAAATTTTAATTTGGTGCATGCTAGTTGCTAAACGAGTGAAGCAGGATTCAGTAGATCAAGTGCCGCTGCAAACACCGTCGTTTGTTCATTTAACTATATAAATTAAAATTAAGAATTTTTTTGTAATATACGTACGATTAATGCACTGTGGAATGGATATAAACTTTTTTTCCCTTCATAATAGAAAATGGGATTTGACTACTAGGCCATACAGCCAGCTCCAGGATTTTTGTGGTTCTACCAAAGTACATATAGTTGATCCATACAGCAGAAGACTGACACAGTACTTCACCTATGTTCGGGGCTGGACTCGAATCGATGACCCTGCAACACGAGGCCAGTGTGCAAGAATCTGAACAAAAAAAGAAGTAAAATTCGATTGGGTATTGGTATCACCTAAAGATGGAGCTATGGTCTCATTTCGTGGATCCGGTTGATGCTATCACAGACGGAAGTTCTAAAGTTCGACTGAATTAATCGGAACAAATGCGATAAATCAAGTTTGTGATGAGATATTGAGAAATATTTTAGTTGTGTAGAAACGTCATATGAAGTTAACTAAAGTAATAGCCACATGGTTCAAATGTCCACCAGTTTGACCTCTTATATACAGGGTGTTACAAAAAGGTACGGCCAAACTTTCAGGAAACATTCCTCACACACAAACAAAGAAAATATGTGTCCGGAAACGCTTACTTTCCATGTTAGAGCTCATATTGTGGACGGCTGTGATACAATACGCCATTCTCCAGGGCTGCATCAGCGCATCAGGGATTCCATGCGTCGGAGGATGGATGCATGTATCCTCGCTAACGGAGGACATTTTGAACATTTCCTGTAACAAAGTGTTTGAAGTCACGCTGGTACGTTCTGTTGCTGTGTGTTTCCATTCCATGTTTAATGTGATTTGAAGAGAAGTAATAAAATGAGCTCAACATGGAAAGTAAGCGTTTCCGGACACATGTCCACATAACATATTTTCTTTGTTTGTGTGTGAGGAATGTTTCCTGAAAGTTTGGCCGTACCTTTTTGTAACACCCTGTATATATAAAAACAGAACAGATTGAAGTAGAGTAACTATGGAGCAGCAAATGTCCTGTTGCCACGCACTTTATAGTGAATTGCTTGTAATGTAATCCACAACAGCAATTTTGTTTCCTGCGATCTTATATCACTATGACACACGGCTCATCAACGGTTAAATGCCTGAGCGTTAAGAAAATTTCTATTATGTAATGATACGTTCTGACAATCCTGTTAATAATCATTTTGTTAAAATTGATCAACAGTTTTTGGAACGCAGGATTATCTACTCTGGTTTAAACTCAGATACGCATTTTGTTTTCACTGTAAGTAGGGCCAACCTTTGTTAATTTTATAATCCTCATGAATGTCCTTGAGTGAAATCCCTTTGTTCACAAAGATAAAGTGAGAAGATAAATTTCTGTTTTATTCTTTTGAGACTAAATGTATAGCTCATCCACTTTTAGCATCTATCAAATAAAAAAGATCATCTCAGGGAAGTTTAAATTTTTGGTAATATCCGACAAAGAAATATACAGTACAGTATTTCGTCAGGAACAAATTTTCAGAATTTTCATCATCTCTCTCGGTAGCCCATTCCAATCCCTAACACCCTTACCTAAAAAAGAGAAACTTCCCACACCCTTGTGCCTGAAATAGAGTGCCAGCTTGTGGCCATGATCATCTTTTCTCTTCCATGCATTACTTTTAATTCTTACACCAATATCTTTCCATGCCTCATCACCAATATACGCCTTGTACACTCCCATGACCCTCTTAACCCTCCTCCTGTCTTCCAATAAGTCCCAGTCCAGCTCATTTATCATATCTGTTACTGATTGCAATCTGCGATAATTTCCATAAAAAAATCTAGCAGTCCTTCTTTCTACCCTCTCCAACTCAAAATGTGGGTCCCATACTACACTACAATATTCAAGCAATGGTCTGACCAAAGTTTTGTAACCCAATTCCATTACTTCTTTAGTATATCCCCTCATCACTCTCTCCAGCAAGCGGAGAACTTTGAAACCTTTTCCTACTACCTGTCCAATGTGATCAGTCCAGTTAAGCTTGTTATCAAATGTAATGCCAAGATATTTACATTTCAAGTCTTAAATAAGCAATTCTTTCCCCACCTTATAATCATAATAAACCTTTAGTTTTTTATTTGTGTGTCTAATAAGCTGACTATTCTTTGCATGTATCAACCCAACTAGATATCCTGTCCAGATCACCCTGAAACTGTTTACAATCCTCTAACGTTTGATCTGCAAACAATCTAATTTCAGATAGTAAACAATCAACACAATTATTCATTAGAATAATGAATAGCAATGGTCCCAATACGCTACCCTGTGGCACTCCCATTTTTACTTCCACTTCTCTTGATACTGCATTTCCTACCCTAAATTTCTGTTTTCTACCTTTCCAAAATTCTTCTACCCAGCAAATCACTTTCTCATCCACTCCAATAGTTTTTACCTTATATACTACCATTTTGTGGCTTACTCTGTCAAACGCCTTTGAAATATCTAGTGCTACACTATCAATTTGGCCTCCCTTGTCCATTTCATCTGAAATATCTTGCATATATCCCACCAACTGAAATGCACATCAATATCCTTGCCTAAAGCCATACTGCCTACATGAAAACCACTTACGCTCCTCACATATATTTCTGATCTAGTTGCATATCAATCTCTCCATTAATTTACCTACCACTGACGTCCAGCTAATTGGTCTATAATTTTCGACTATATTTCTTACCCCTCCTTCATGTACCTGCACTATTATCGCACTTTTCCAATCCACTGGTAAGCAGCAAGTATCAAGACTAATTTTAAATAATATTTCAAGGTAAGATACAATGTCACATCCTGCTATCTTTAAGACATCTGTGGAATATTATCTACACTAACCCTTTTATGTTTTTTCAGCTTTCTTATTTCCTTCATGATATTTTCAGTACGGAATAACCCGGGTGCAGAAATATCGTTGATTAAACTGATTTCCGTGAACAGACGCAATCTTATTCAATATACTAGAAAACATCTTGTGGAATGCTGATTTAATTATCCATTGCTACGAAACGCTTTTGTCTTAAGTTTATGTGCTGTACGTTTCTGTTTTAAGCCGAAGGTCAGTTGTATAAATCAACCTTCTCAAAACTCGTAATCACATCCCTGCTTGCTTAAATTTGGTTTTTATTAGCCTCTGTAATAAGCCGCTCTTTCATTTCAGCGCGCGTATGAGATACTTCACGGAATTCACAAGTAAAGACGGAAACAGGCCGTTACTTGAAGTTTGCGTTTCCTAATCAGAGAACTGTAAGAAATGGGGCAAGAGTGGCAGTTAACAAAACTCTTTCATTAACCAACAGCTGATTTAATTAGAGCAAAGAAAGGCGCGGGGCGTGATGGCGACTAATTAGGAAGAAGTCTGCTATTCAGGCAGCGCGCGTTTCATTTCCAGCCAATATACTTAGCTTTTTCACTGCCGCTACTTTTAATGCGCTGTGCGTGATTTATAGAGACTGGAATTTGAGCGGGCCGGATTTTTACGTGTAGCGAGTACTCGGGGAACAAGCTGAATGTATTAATTTCTTTCTGCAAAGACTGATGACCTGAAAGCAATCTTCTCTTTCTCTGTCCTCTCTGGGTGGAATTTAATTTGTTTAATGGTCGCGGATTGAGATGGATGAGACCCGACGCAAGACAAGAGATTGTGTTACTAATGAGATGGAGCCCGGCAGGGGCTAAATTAATAATATTATGCGGATATTCAAATAGGGTAATTCTTTGTTGAAAGGAGTGGTGAAAGCTTTTATAGTTAGCTTCATTATCGAGATGTCAGTATTAATTAGCCTGTTTTAAAGGATTTTGGCGTCAGATTCCAACGAGCACTTTAGAGTGGTAAATCCTGCATTGCTTCCAAACTCTGCCACCTTCATAGTAGCCTACACTTTTTAAAATTAATAATTCCTGTAAGTGCGTACTATTGGAGAGAGTTTGCGTATTTCCAAGTGACTGGAAATGTTTTTATTTATAACATTGCCGCAGTGACGGATCTAGGAGGGGGTATGAAGGGAAAACCGGTGTGCTTGTCCAGAGTGGCAACATCGGAGGGAGTGAGAGGGGGCGGCAAAATCATTTTGGAAAACCAGTATTTTTTTTAGTTCTACTATTGTGACAATGGGGTGGCGACAATCGGGGCTGCAACACTCGGGGTGACGAAATGAGGGCGGCAAAATAATGTTCGAAGAGGTGGAAAACTAACAGTTTTTATCGGACTTGGAAAATTCGCAGATCCGCCACTGCATTGCCGTCATCGAAACATGAGTGCAACAATTATCCTCTTATATAAATTGCGCGATCTGGAGACTGCGCACGTCGTCGATAGCTATTGGCTAGAGAACGGTCACGTGCCAGCTGTCACTCGCGAATCAACAGCCACCATAAAGTTACAATCGTTCCTTCATGTTGCTTTTTGTTGATTTACAACTAGATGCAGAAATTCATGTAAGGAGAAGGGTATTCAATGTTTACGATGTAATCTGTATGAGTTATAAGAACTAGGTTAAAGCATAACCTAAGAATTCTTTTGGCAGAAGATAAGAAACAATGAAGTTTATTAAAAACTCAGAGAAAGTTTACACGAAATGTATCAGTCAAATAAATAACAGTTATCCGTTTTCAAAATTATAGTCTCCATTATTTAAAGTAAAATGTATTTATTTAAATAAAATCCCAGTAAAATACTCTGATAATCTAACCTGTGTAATGTACTCGTATCACGACAGATATAATTAAAAATGAATTTTATTCGTTTTTCCTTACAAGCTTTTCCAGAATAAATTCCTACTACCATCATAGATGATACTCTTCGTTTTTTTATATACGTGTTAGATATTAAATGAGATTTAAGTTTACCTTTTTATGTAGCTTTAAATAATCAAGGATAAGACTATGTATACGCAGTTCGACAACGATGTTCTTGCCCAAAAATAGTAGCCACCAGAAATATTAGATATTATATGCACTGTTACTGCAACTGTTACGCAACTGCTATGAAATTAATTGCCATAATACAGTTATAAAGTTTGCTTTTCGAAGCATTTTATTCTTTAAAAAAAAAAAAAAATGTGGAAAGATATTTCGTGGAACTACGACTACATTTCAGTAACATGTTTAGATTGGTAATGCCAAATCTCATTCAGGCCTATGCTAAATTTTAATTTAATTAAAACTTTCACTAATATTCCTGCTTGATCAAAGTTTACTTATCACAGTTTATTTGCTTTTTAAATATTTTACTGAGCACTTTAGTTAGTGGTCTTTGTTAATGTTCCGTGTAAGCGAGTTATTAGTTTATTTAAAGTGGATATCAGGCCAAAAATGTTGCCGAATCGAGTATTCTTACAATTCATTTCTTCGAAGTTGTTCAGCTATTTAATAATCTGGAATCTGTATAATTTCTTCGACTGTTACAGAAACTATGACCAAGATTACACCATGAATGTTTTACCAGATTCAATAAATAAATTAAAAAAACGTGACGCTTTAGGGCAGTGATATAAAACATTAAAACGTGAGGAGGAGATACGTTGTTTATTTTCTTGCTGCGAGTCTGAATCAATGTGTATTTTGTTTACCTGCCATTACCTGTTGTGGAATGAGCAGCGAAAAAGCGAGGTCGTTGGGTTTTCTTATTGGTTGATATCTTCCAAAAATGATATATAAAGAAATAGTTTTCTAAGAAGTGACGAAGGTCATACATTTTAAAGTTCGATACTTTACGTAATATCAGTTGTTATGCGTGATTATGGTGCATTGCAGAGGTTGGTTCTAATTTGTCATAACGCTACTCTACTGATGATAGTGCAATACAAATATAAATTGATATGAAGAATTTAGGTGGCCGGTTCTTCTTTTTTACTGTCTGTATCCCGGTCGCTACTGAACTTTTAAATTCAAAATCACGTTTAAAACCACTTTTAATAATAGTTGTAAATAGTAAGAAACTTTGTTTAGTGTACACAATAGTTTAGCCAACACAACGATCAGTGATGCGTAATCGACTTCTCTACAACGAAAGTTACAGGTTCCGACCGATAAGATAGTGCTATCAATGTCCTCAGCTGTAAAGAAAATGCAGGAATTATTTAGTAGCTATCACAATGGAAAAAACTCATACGCTGTGAGCATTAAATCATAGATCTAGTGGGTTTTAACCAGGCAAAATCTTTTTCGGTTAACACTTTTGAAATCCTACAAGCATCGCAACTCTCTTGGCAAGATGAGCTGGTGTGGTTTCCCGTCGCCTTTCCCAGTGGGTGTTTGTATATGTTATTGTAGACGTGTTTGATTATAATAGTATTTGTGTTCAGTGTATTGTTTGTTTTGTATGAGATATGATGAAGGGAGAGTAAAATCCGGAGCTGACCCATTTAGGCCTACACTTCCAAAAGACACGTGAGCCACCACTCTTAACGTCTACATCCGAGGGACGAATCACCATCGCACCATCAACAGTTACGTATGCCCTCACTCTGTAACTCACGACTCTGGCGCACAATCTGACCAGCATCTCTCCTGGCCATGTACCGATGAACAAAATATCTTCAAGGCCTCGAAACCGTATCAACGCCGGCCACCATGACGGAGCCGAAACCAACTGAGGCAACGGGACAACCCATCACTATACGTGAAACAAAATTTCAATGTATAAATGTCGGACTTCAATGCTCATTTGAAACGGCCGCTTCCCTTCACCTCCAAAGTGCAACCTGCCTACGACTAGACTCGACTCTGATTGGTTCGCAAACATTTAGTGGAAGTTGCACCCTCCGTAAAGGGCTGATTTATGCGAAAGTTGGACTAATGACGTAATTTCATAATTAATAATTGCAATTAGTTACTCACGCCAGTCATATTGACTCTATCTGATCTGTTGAATCATATGAGATATTAAATATGTTAGAGGTGGATTGTAAGCATTAACTGAAATCATGGATATCAAAATTAATGTAATAAATAAGTAGTATATATTTCGAGTCCCATAGTATTAAACATTGTTTGACCATAACTTAACTTAGTCCATAACCCGAAGGTTGGTTGGATCCTCCCAAAGGAGGCGTACTAAGCCATTGTGTCAGAGGTAGGACGGCCAGTTCCTTTCCTCTGGCCATATGAAGATGTTTTTGGAGCTACAAGTTCCTTCTTAGAATGGCTGGAAGAATTGGACATCAGCTTGTGAACGCTACCATAGTTCTTGTCATTGTATATATTTACTAGCTTACCCGGCAATGCTTCACTATTGCTGAACTTGAGTAGGCACATAGATTAAATGAAAAAATATTTACATATAAATTTTAAACTGCTGTTTCATTCATTTTCAGTTGGAAAGGGTGAGAGGGGATGCGCTTTGGAAAACATATGCAGGCAGTATTTTTCTGTTTGTTTCAAAGTATAAGTGTGCAAATTCCCATTGAAATCTGATGAAATATGTGGTTTTGTCTAAATTATGGGGAGGAGGGGTGGGTTTTTTAAATTTTTTTTGACAGGAACCTTCTCTGTCATCCCGTCGACAACTCACCAAAGCTTCACCGTAATCGGACGAACGGTTTGCGGGTTTGTTTAAATTATGGGGTGTTATGGGGAAGAGGGGGTAATTAAGTTGCTGGAAAGAGAGGAGAGGGATTGGGTTTTTGTGAAATTAATGTGTACAGTATTTCTCTCTCTTTTTTAAAGTATAAGTGTACAAATTCTTATCTAAATCGGATAAAATATGTGGTTTGCTTAAATTATGGGGTGAAAACGTAATGGGGTTGGAAAGGGGGAGAGGGGATGGATATTCGGAAATCATACGTAGGATGTATTTTTCTGTTTGTTTTAAAGTATAAGTGTACAAATTCTTATCTAAATCGGATAAAACATGTGGTTTGCCTAAATTATGGGGTGAAAAAATTATGGGGGTGGAAAGGGGGCGAGGGGATTAATATTCGGAAACCGTATGTAGGCAGTATTTTTCTGTTTGTTTTAAAGTATAAGTGTACAATTTCCTATCTAAATCGGATAAAAAATGTGGTTTTGCCTAAATTATGGGGTGTTATGGGGAATAGGGGGTGAATTTTTGGAATTTTTTTTTCACAGGAACCTTCGCAGACGCTCACTCGAAAACTCTCCAAAGTTTCATTGCAATCTGATAATGGTATAGGAATGCATAGAAGACGAACAAACCCACAAACATTGATTTTTATATATAAGATTATTGTATTAGTTGCTTGCCATACGACAAATAAATAAATAAATAATAAAACATTGTTTCGCCGTCTACATAATAAAGCCTTTCACCTGACACGCGTGACTATCTTTGTAACACCATGGACATCTTTTTCTTGTAACTAATGAATCTATATCTTCCAGTAAATAGTATGATTACTTAGAGATGCTAGCATATTATCCACCTAAAATTAAGTATGAAGTTTCCTCTGTATTGTAAATCATTATTATTTCTTATCGATTTCAGTATTGCTGTTCCCGTATACTGAAAGTGATCTTTTTTCCCCCTCTATGGTTTTACGAACCGTCGACTGAAAGTGATCGTATCACGTCGATATTCATTTGACAATGGTCTGGCGATTATACTGATACAGGCATTGACAGACGGGGTTTAAAACTTTCTTTTCTCGTCTGAATTGGACTTGCGACTTGGGTGTTTTAATAAATCTCAATATTGAAGCGTTAACATGCGTAGAATCCTGACTTCATATGTTCTATCGTGCAAGGGGACTGCGGCTAGATTATTGATGTGAAATAGCAGTTGTTTTACGTGATGCTTTTGGAAATTTGAATGAGTGAGATTTCTCACACTGTTGTTTTCTCTGTGAATAACACACTCATAGACTCATAGTATGAAATGGATTGCTTGACGGTTGTCAAATTCGTTTTTACAAAAACCTTTCACACTGAAGAACACTTCTGGAATATTTGCATCGCGATTGAACAAACCTGGACATTAAGTTCTTTGGCCTTACTAAATCTTGTGCTCCTCTGGGATTTTTCTATGGTGGTCCAGTTTAAAAACTCTGCTTCCTACTCTGGTGCCGAAATTAATTTGCCGTTAATATCAGAAATAAGGACACGGTATCGTATAAATCGATATTATACTCATGAACAGCATCGGAAAAAAGTATGTTACTCACTCAAGTATTGATGACATTCTATTTTTAAAATCATTAATTGGATTAACATTTTTTATTTAATTTTTTATTTTAAGGTTAAAGGGCTGCACCTGCGTGTTAATTTCAAATTTTAACCCTTTTCTACAATTTTTGTAGCTGAATGCAATTGTTTCGATGATAAACTGTCTCTTGTCACTGACATTGTACTGTCTGCCTTTGAAAATAAACATTCAGCAGGGACTGACTGACATTGTTGGAACAGTCAGGTATTCATGTTCTAAGATAAATAAATAAGTGAATACTACCTTAATGCCCATTGCTCTAAAGGGGCAGTCAACTGGTGTTGACAAATAAAGGCTCATTTCTTCCTTTTCTTTAGCCAAAATATTCTGTAAAGTGGAGCCAGATTTTCAACTTTTACTTTATTGTTTTTTATGTGCTAAGGTGTTGTAATGACTCCAAACTTCGTATGCAGTTATTGTGTCAATAGAAGAATCATTATCTGGATCACTAGAGGAGGTGACATTCATGTTTACTGATCCTAAACACCTTGTGGCAGATATTGCCTCGGCCCAAGCAGTGGCATCATGTAAGTGAATGTTTTTTAATATAGGATGTAGGAAGCAGTACATGATTAAATGATTATGTTCAGTGTGTTCAAATCTGTTCTTAAAGTACACTCCATACAAATCAAGCAAGCGACAATGTTGATAACCAAAGATGATGTAAGCTAACCCGTAATATTTGGAATCGCGAGTTTAAGATGTCTTTCTTTCTTTTTAAAATAAAAACTAGAGATATGTCTAAACTAAATTCACATAGCATCACCAAGTTCTAAAAATGACATTGCTACCATCATAAAAAGACATCTCGATTCTCGTTTTAATATGTACCTGTTCTTGTCTTGGGTGCGATACATCATACAGCCATGTCTGTTGTAATTATAATTTCACTTTTTGTTCCAGTGGCTTTGTAGTACTGCCACTAATTTTTCCACCGTAATTTAGGTATCGAGACATCGAAGCATGCCATGGAGTACTGATATGATCAAAATTATGGTGTTAATAGTATCGGTATCAGAAAAGAACTACTCGATACCAAGAATTATCGGTGATTTTCCCGTGAAAAACATACGTGATGTACAGACTTTAATAAAAATCGCTACAGCGATTTTCGGAAGTTTACAAAACGTTTAAGAGACATCCCTACACGCCTTGGTGGCAGTTATACTGAGTAGAGAAGATTTAATACCACCATATTTTTATTTTGACAGGTTAAAACATATGAACCAAATTTCATATTAGTCGATCCATTTGTTATATGTCTTTAAACAACTCATCCCCAACGTTATTAGGAGTGAATAGATTGATGTATATCTACCACTATAATAGCTTTGGTCAGATAGTGGGAAACATGTGTGCCAAGTTTCATCAAAAACAATCAGGCCGTTATGGAACAAACCCTGAGCATGGTGGGTGAGCGGTAACGTTCTGGCTCCACATTCGGAAGGACTAGGGTTCAAATCCCCGTCTGGCCATAGAGATTCCGGTTCACCATGATTTACTGAATCACACCAGGTGAATGCCAGGACAGTTCCTTCAAAATTTCATGACTGAATTCCTTCCCGTTTCTTGCCCCCAGTCTTTTGGCGTCCTCAATGATCTCATCGTTGACGAGATATAAAACTTTCCAGTCTTTGAATTGTTATTTATTTATAAAATTCTATTTCTAAAGCCCAGGAGAGCATATTTAGGGGGAAAGGACTGAGTACAAGGAATGGGAAGGAGTTTGGCCATGGTCATTTGAAGGAAGCATCCCGGCATTCGCCTGGAGTGATTTGGGAAACAAACCAATTCTGGATGCCGGGACGGGGATTCGAACCGGCGTCCTCCCGAACGCAAGGTTATAGCTGCAGAGTTTTTTTTTCTTATGGCTTTACGCCTTGTCGACGCCAATGTCATTGGAGGTGGGATGGGACTGGAGACTAGGAACGGGAAGTAATTCGGCAATGGCCTTATGGAGGAAGCATCCCGGCATTCGCTTGGAGTGGTTTGGGAAAACCAAATCTGGATTCCCGGACGGGGATTCGAACCCGCGTCCTCCTGAATGCAAGGCTACAGCTTTGGTTTTTTTATTATTTTTTTTTTTACTTAAGGCTTTACGCCTTGTCGACGTCAAGGTCATTAGAGGCGAGATGGGACTGGTAA
This sequence comes from Vandiemenella viatica, assembly GCA_031002005.1. Lineage (NCBI taxonomy): Eukaryota > Metazoa > Arthropoda > Insecta > Orthoptera > Morabidae > Vandiemenella > Vandiemenella viatica. Next base: position 326,412,413 of record CM061920.1, on the reverse strand, counting down.
CAACGAACTGGAAGTAATTCGGCCATGGCCTTTTGAAGGAAGCATCCCGGCATTCGCCTTGAGTGATTTGGGGAAACCATGGAAAACCCAAATGAGGATGCCCGGATGGGGATTCGAACCGGCATGCTACCGAATACGAAGCCAGAGCGCTAACCGCTCACCAACCACGCTCGGTTGAATGTCAAGAAGAATTCAGGTGACTGACACACTTGAAGTGCCGTTCGAACGCGGACGCACGTGTCGCTCTTGTTCCTGCCGCTGGCAGAACATGACACCGCGTACAGTGGCCGCCGATAGAACCGCAGAACGAACAACGGGAGGATACGCCGCCGGCGACGGGCTGTGCGTGGCTAATAAATTGGCGGCAGTAGCAGCGAGCGAGTTGAGGGACAGGACTCGGTGGTGATGGCCGCCATAACACACCGTGACAGTCGTTAGTGCTGCACGGCGTCGCTCATTACTCAGGCCGCGACACATCCATCAGGCCGGCCATAAAACTGTAATTAATAGCGGCGCACCCGCCGACCGACCGCTGTTTATCGTGCTTAGCCGCGGGGCCGGTCGCGCGTATTTATTGCACCTGTCAAGGCATTTTTACCTCCAAGGCTCCAGGGGATACGATCGGTCCTGTGTCACCGTCGGGTGCCTCAGTTACCGTAGACATTTCAGATCTCGTATACTTTGCTTCACGGACTCGAATCTAGAAACTGTGGCCCTTGTGACAATCTCACTCTCCACCAATCATTATTATTATTTTTCTTTGATTATAAGTGTTATGAATAATTCTATTACTGTGTGTAAATTAATTATTTTTTTATGGTTTTTCACAAGCTGCAGTTTTGTATAGTCTTTGGGCAGCGTTAGCTAGTATTGTTGAATCTTTGGGCTGCCTCGCCAACAACAGTTGGGAAAGCAAAGTGTATGGTTGTTATGAATAATTCTATTACTGTGTGTAAATTAATTTTTTTTAATGGTTTTCACAAGCCGCAGTTTTGTACAGTCTTTGGGCAGCGTTAGATAATATTGTTGAATCTTTGGGCTGTCTCGCCGACAACAATTGGGAGAGCAAAGTGTATGGTTGGTGTTTGCTTTGTCAATTACGTGCGGCGCGAGTTTGGGCTCCATCGTGTGGGAGTTGTAATATTAATTTAAAGTCATTAGGACCTTGCTAAAAGTACAGCACTACTATTTAAATGCGGATTTCAAGTAACTGTGCTAAATAAATTAAGTAATATTTCTTTCGGAATATTGATTATAATTTCCAACATTAATAACACTCCCTATCATTTTTAAGGCGCATGTAAGGTATTAAAGAGATTTTATTAAAACAAATTGCAATGCAGCTTGCATGTATTCGAGATGATATTGGGCCTTTCTCGTCTATAACACGCTGACATCCCCAGTTAAAGTGGAGATATTATTAACCTACGTAATTTTTCAGAGGCTGTCTAGTAATTGTCAACAGCCAATTATTCCACATTAATTGAGTGGAAAGCTCATACCCATAATAATAAAAATAAGGAAATAGTCTTGGTGATGTGGGCTTCCATATAATGTATCTATCAACGAATCATGTCGTTATGCAATTAGTTTGGCGGGTGAGGCATACGAGAAGATATGCGTTCAAGTCCCCATACGGCGATCCAGATTTCAGGTCAATGTCGGGATAGTTCCATCACAAAGACATGGCCGAATATTTTCCCGTTCCTTATCCGCAATCCTTTCCCACGTCTAATGACCTCGATGTGAACGATGCGTAAAGGCCGGCGCACTGACGGACTTCCATGCATTTAACACCGACCGCGGTGCGTGAGCTGCTACGTTCAGTTCTGGATATCAGAAGAACGCCGTTTCGAATCTCCGTCCGGCCATCCAGATTTAGGTATTCCATAGTTTCCAGAAATCACTCCATGCGAATGCGAGATAGTTCTTTCAGAATTCAGAATTCCTTCCCGTTTCAGGTCCCGTTTCATCTCTCGTCTCTAATAATCTCGATGGCGACTAGGAATAAATCCCTAAGCAAAAAATGTGTTGGTTTAGCCAACGGGCGCTGTTGGGACTAGCAGAGAAGCCTTAACTATACGGCCAGTTTTTGGAGGGTCTTCGTCCTGATGTGTGGCAGAGCCGCATCCATGTTGCTCCCCGTGGACACCCTCTATGCCCCTCGCATCAGCATCCGCGCCGCAAGGGCGGGTAATTCTTCAGATGGCCCAATTCCGCGGCAGAGGCGGCTGCCGGATGGTGGATGGTTGGGATCAGTTAGTGTGGGAGGTAATGAGAGTCAGCTCTGGTACTCCCACTGACTAGCTCCATACATCCCTGTATGGCCAATTGCGCTGAACTGAGGTCAAATTTCTGTTTTTTATTTCAGGAGTTTTTTTCCTGTTTGTATTTTTTCAAATAATGTTTTAGATTTTTTTCCTCTTGATTCTGACTGCCATTCCGGACGGTCTAACAAGATGAGGGATAATGGGTATTGCGATCTGTCAGTGAACATTGTTAGGTTTGTGCTAATGTGTTTAACGTCGTTATTTTTTGTTTAGCATCATGGTTTTGGGATGGAAGCCGCTGACCACCCAATCACTTGGCCAGGACAATATGCAAATTTTCTTAGTGTGGACAAACTTTGATCCTGGCGAAAGGCAGACTCTTTTTTGTTTTCGGATCGTTTGTTGTTATTTAGAATGGTAGTAATACATAATGCATAAAACAGAGAGACAAAAATATTTATCTCATGTTTGACGGTTCGCAAAAGATTTGATCATTATTATTGAACCGGTTATTCAGTATGAGATAAAACACCATGAAAAACATTATTTTTTTATTTGATGTTTACTTCCTCTTCGGTGTGTTGCCTGCATTATTTCATACAAGAATGGTTCCTCAGTATATCCCAAGTTCACATCCATTGTGTTAAATCATAAACATTTTCGACCTGTTGAACAGAAAAAATTAACTGAAAATAGTTTTAAATTTTCTTTCGTGTTATTTTAAATAGCTTTGTATTTAGAATCTCTTAAGTGGTTAAATAAATTGACATCCTTGTGCACGGAACAAATTTGTTTATTGTACGAAGTAAGGCATTAGAAATTCATTGCTTGTGGATGTGAACTAGCTGACATTTAGCTAAAGATTAAAACGCTTCGTGTAGTTCTTTAGAAATACAATTTGGACTAACATTATTTTGCTTCGCGCTTTAATTAACGTCCATAAAAGTTAATTAAGTTTAGCAACCTGAAGTACGTAGAAGATAAAATTTCTGTGCAGCCTTCTGCATTTCAATAAGTTAGAGCGAAAACAAAAAATAGTTAATATGCTGCAGGTTGTTATGAGTTCGCTTCACAGAGGTAACGAGAAAAATCGTCCTTACTCTTTGACTAGAACGGAACGTTATCTGAATACTGCTAGCACCGAAGTCAAGTGCCAAACTTCGTTTTAAGGAAATCCAGTGAAAATGTGAAAGAAATAAGGAGGTAAGCTCTTGGGAGAACGTAAGTGCTGAAACGAATGAAAAAATTGCGGTAAGAGTTTAGAAACCCACCTTGGTAGTGTGTTTCCTGTTTGCTACAGGAAATGTCACCAAGAAGAAGACAAATGTTTTTTTCCCCTGAAATTATTTATTCGTTTATTGAACTTTCATCTCAGTCTTTCGGGTTGAACCAGTATCAAACAGAGTATTTTGAGAATTATATTGTTTTTGTGAGACCGAATTGTTTCATGGTATCGTACATTGATAAAAAGTCTTCCAGATTTCAGTCGATCACTGTCGCGTGGTGGGACGCTGGCTTCGCATTGCAAGGGCTGTCGGTTCGAGTCCGGCCTCGGGCATTGGTGCTTTTAATTAAGTGTTTTGTTCGTCTTGTGCTGTCCTCACTGTAGTGTCAACAGTATCATAATTAAAGCCTGATACAACAATTACTACAAAAACAAACTGGAGCTGACTAAATGATCGCAAAGGCCAAAGGCCATATTAAAATAATAATAATAATAAAAAAAAAAATCTGGCCCCGAGACGTTTTCTACGTGAGGAAGGAGGGGAAACTCCTTCCCTCCCGGTATGCTTCATGTGCCCATGTTTAGCAAACGTGAACTGTGGATCATAGCCGGCAGCTAAACACATCCATAAGTGACATGTAATTTGAGGAAACGAAAATATTTATTTGAACCAAAATTTTTTGGGCCGGCGTCATCACAGAAGCCATTGAAATCAGAACAGTTCATCAGTTGGCAAACAGAGATACAGAGTGGGGATTGGAACTGAGCTATTTAAAAACGTTTAAAAATATCGGCTATAACGTCACTGGGCAAGGTCAACAATGTACGTTTGGCAAATATGGGCAAATGTTTCACGGCGAAAGGGAATAGCTCGGCATTTTACTGTTGTGTAAAATGAGGGCGAAGAATTTGACTTACGAAACATTTCAGCATTGCATCAATCCAATCCGGCTGGACGCTCGAAAAAATTTCATAATAATTTAATTTTTAATATTGAAAGAGACTCGGCCTTCTTCTACTAACGACTTGCCTGTGATCGGACTTATGACTTCGTCAGGGTAGGATGTTTACACCTCCATTTGAAAGTCTGTGAAGATTAAATTAGACGGTTTTCTTTTGCGTTCCCCAGCATGATAGTATTAATAAGTGTTGTTGTACATGCGGATGACTGTGATGGTCTGAGTGAGTGTTATTTGTGTTGTGGATGAGAGATGAAAGAAGGGAGGGGATTAAACCTGTTGCCTGCCCATTCTGGACTACTCTTTCGAAAGACATTAATAGTCCGCTACACTTAATTTCCCCATCCAGTGAACGAATCAAAATCAACGGCGTCTTTTGCCTTCGCTCCATACGATTGTGGAGAGGTTTGAGATTTAACTCAGGACTTTGGTGCTCAATCTCGTGGTTAGGTATAGTGCACCACCACCTATCCTCCTCATCGGCCAAATCCTCGTGACTAAAATTTCCTCCACCAACTGCTAACCCCCTATCAGCGCTGGATCCATCATATCACAGGATTTAAGGTCTGGCAAACTTAATTTTTTTCTTTCAGTGGAGCAAATAGGGAAAATCGGATCTAATACTAGTACACAAAATTTATCGTACATAGTTGTGTAAACCTTTGGTATCAAAACTAGACGCAAAAGAACCCAGTGGTTCACTGCAACCCCTACTCTGAGGAGTTTAGAGTTTTCCGTTTAAGAGTGGTTAATTAACTGATTTAAACAACCAGGTCAGCGTACGAAGAATCAAATTGTATATTAACTTTTCCACTTTAAAGGAAATTACAGCGTGTCATGAAGAGAAGCCCATCTCATCTCGAGCACATTTAAGCTGCCGCTCATTTTATTTTGAACTCTACACACTGTCAATTAATTTCATCAGCCAAAAATGATACGACAATCCGCTCACCACTCTTTCTGCCGCTTGCACTCGCAACAACCAGGGCGTTCAGTTAACAGAGGCGGCTCAAGGTCAGTCTGCTTTATTCCCACTTCGCTGCCCTTACCCCTACCTGTGATGGGGAACTTTACTTGGACACAGCATTCAGTTCAGAGAGATAGGAAAGGAGGAGATAGTGAGGTAAGGAGTGACGACAAGGGAACATGACCTTGAGCCGCCAGGGCTGCGTGAACAGGGTATAGTTATCGAGACCAACTTATTTTATCCCCCAAAGACTACACACACCACAGACTGTGGGAATCCTACGATACAAAAATCAGATTACATACATCAACGCAGTAATTTAAAAAATCATACAATTAATCAAAGAAAATAATAAAAAAGTAAATTAATTGATGGCGTGCGAAATTGTCGCACGGTCTGCCAAAAGCTCGAATTTTAGCTTTATTTTTTGATAGGATATAACAGTTGTGATGAGTCTTTTCAAACCGGAGGACGGCTCTGGCCAAATTAAGCGACGAGAACCACCAACTAATTCCGTCGCAGGAGGAGAGGAACAGAAGGCGTTGATTGGCGTCAAGTTGGCACATGTGGGACCGCGACCCACCTCCTCGTGACTATCGACCAGGTCCAAGCACAAGTGACCGTCGTCGTTTTAATTTTAAACCTTCCTCCCCTCGCCGCGCCGGCCGGCTGGCCTGCCACCCCGGACCAACTTGAGTTGACATTTTTATTAAATTTCGCCGAGGTGGAGGAGTGGCGCCCGCCCGGCAAGTTGTGTAATGTTTAAAGCCGGAGGGTGGGGACAGCATTATTTATCTGGTCACCGGTCAGCGCGACGCGACGCGACGGAGGAAAAGTGGCCGCCGATATTTCAGCCCGGAGCCGCAATATAGCGAGCAGAGAGAAAGGCGCGCACGAACTCCTCCTCAGCGGTCGTACTCGGACACATAAACACACCGCAACCTATTAAAAGGTGGACGAGTAAATCTCTTCGCTCGAAGACTGTGTTGTAGGATTTGCTGAAGGTACTCTCAACCATGTGTGCCGTCTTAGACTGAGTCTGCTTATTGTGCAGCGAAGTTCGCGTCTGGAATCAGGGTGAATGTCAGATTGATCCAGTTTTCGATTCTACATGTTAATTTAATTTAATTGTGGTGAGCAATATGCCCCGATTTTTTCCACATTTTATGTTTTTATTTTTATTATTTTTTATTTTAAAATTCTTGGAGTGCAATATCATCACCCATCTTCTTTTGCACTTTAAAAATTTTGATTTTTAATTCTTTCTGTTCATCATATTCCTTGCTAATTTTTTCCTTATGGTTTTTCACCTCGCTGACATCGAGGGCATTGGAGGTGGGAAAGGATTGGGGGAAAGGAATGAGAACGAATTCGGCCATGGCCTTTTGAAGGAACCATCTGTCATTTGCCTATGACCGCACGATGATTTGAACCCGGGTCCTCCTGAATGCCAGGCGCTATCCCACCAGGTTTGGTGGTAATTTATTCCAGTCCTAATTCTCTTTTCTACAAAATAAATTTTTCTTATTCCCTCACACCTAGTGCCAGCTTGTAATCATGGTCATCACACGTATTACTACTACTAATATCCCCCCCAAACCTCATCACCAGTCTACGTCTTATACACTCCCAGTGCTCTCTTCATCTGTCTCCTGACTTCCAATAACTGCCAACCCAGTTCCTTTATCATAATTATGTCCGGCGGTTATTTCTGCGGCTCCCTATTCAGCTCTTGTATCATATCAGTTACTGATTGTGTCCGGCAGTTATTTCTGCGGCTCCCTATTCAACTCTTGAATCATATCAGTTACTGATTGTGTCCGGTGGTTATTTCTGCGGCTCCCTATTCAGCTCCTGTATCATATCAGTTGCTGATTGGTCCGGCGGTTATTTCTGCGGCTCCCTATTCGGCTCCTGTATCATATCAGTTACTGATTGTGTCCGGCGGTTATTTCTGCGGATCCCTATTCAGCTCCTGTATCATATCCGTTACTGATTGTGTCCGGCGGTTATTTCTGCGGCTCCCTATTCGGCTCCTGTATCATATCAGTTGCTGATTGGTCCGGCGGTTATTTCTGCGGATCCCTATTCGGCTCTTGTATCAAATCAGTTGCTGATTGTGTCCGGCGGTTATTTCTGCGGCTTCATATTCAGCTCCTGTATCATATCAGTTACTGATTGTGTCCGGCGGTTATTTCTGCGTCTCCATATTCAGCTCCTGTATCATATCAGTTACTGATTGTGTCCGGCGGTTATTTCTGCGGATCCCTATTCGGCTCTTGTATCATATCAGTTACTGATTGTGTCCGGCGGTTATTTCTGCGGCTCCCTATTCGGCTCTTGTATCAAATCAGTTGCTGACTGTGTCCGGCGGTTATTTCTGCGGCTCCATATTCAGCTCCTGTATCATATCAGTTACTGATTGAGTCCGGCGGTAATTTCTGCAAACATGCCTATTTGTGCTGCCTTGCACAGGCCCTGTTCTGCAGTGGTTACGGCTGCTTGGCAGCAAGATCGCAATGGGGCGGGGTGAGGCTGTGTAGAGTGAAAACTCATGTACAGCCGTTTGTAGCCTTTGCTTGTCGGCATGACAACCATCGTGCACCATGACCTTCCTTGCAAACCCTCCAACTAATTGCTTCCCGAATCATTATGAGTCAGTGCAGGGTCGTCCATTCTAGGGGCTATGGTCAATTTCCGCCTCGACAATCCTCTCTCATCGCTTGTGATCAGTAAAGCCTTAATGTATCTTCTTACCGTTCATTTATGATCTATCAGAGTGTAGTCTTCTATTTATTTTCAGAACTGTTTATAGGATTTTCGAGTCCTGAATCGTTTGTTGTATTTACCGTTAGTACTTGGGGTACTTGTCTCTTCTGTACTGGTCACTTACGTTATTAGGATGTTATTGGAGGAAGTAAAGATTCAACTACTAGACATTGGCATTAGAGGTGGTGTGGTAAGTACTATAACAGCCCTCCTTGTTTTGATTTGGTAAATTAGTGGCTGAATTGAGTTAAAAGACGTGCTTGATAATGGATATGATGGACAACAGTAAATCAGTTTATTCTGAATAAAGAAGTCTTTAAATTATCCAAATGATTTATTCTATGAAATGCGTGTGCTGAACAATAGGCTGCATTTGCCTGTCTTCTGTTTACTGAATCTCTCTACTGATACAGGCTGTACGATACTGAACCTATCTTTAGGAAGTCTTGTGTTTGAAGTATTAGTGTTTGATCGTAGCATACGTTTTCCACATGACAGGTTTTACTATCACAGTTTACTCCTCGGGCAATTCTGTTTACATACATATGTGCTAATTGTATATACCAACAACACCACGTTAGTCTGTGATAAGTGTTGGTTTCATACCGAAATGGAATTCTGCAGATACGGAAGACCTGGACTACAGTGGTCGCTATGGTGATAGAATCCTTTTTAGTAGCACTTGTTCAAGTAACTCGTAATATCTGTCTCAGCAACTACTTCTGCAATTGCTATGGGTATCATATAACCGGTATTATGGGTCAAAAGAGCTTGCTATATCTTTGCAGAACTTAATCAGTCTTTGAAACAGTACTCTAGTACCTGCCTTTTGAAATAGATCTACCATACACAGAATACTCATCTTATGAGACCTTTTCTATCCCTTATATTTTTTTTATTCAGTAGGTTCACATACCAACCGTTATAAATTTTCTGAGTCATTTTAAGTAGGTAGAAAGTGACGAATGTTTCTAAAGTGCGTAGGAATTGTGATTCGATTTGCCTAGTTCCAAGCAGAAGATTCATGCTGATCACGGGTTAAAAGATCCATTACGAAGTATTACATTCCCTAAATAAAGTAATATCCAGTAACGTAACTGCAGTTATACCCTAAAATAACGTGCTGTACTTCTACGGTGGGCCGTTAATATTTATTTGTAAAAAGTAATGTGATCTCAGTTGCTCAAATTTTCCAACGTTTGCCATGACCCAACACTGTCTTACAGGATGGAGGCTGTTACGCACTGATTTTCTTCATTCAGTTTTTAAACGTTCGGCAAAGAAACGCTAAGTTTCCATTCTGAAATACAGCGACAGAAAGAATATTGAGATAATGTTTTGCATAACCGTATACTACTGCAACCTGACCTGCAATCTCAGCTGTGAGACTTTGTTTTATTTATAGCGACATAAACATTAAAAAAAGAAATGAGACAGTGATTGTTCTTAATTTATTAATGTCTCATTATTCTTCCGACAACAGTCAGACCGAAACTAGAAGTAATGCTTGGAAGACGATGCGTTAGGAAAGAGCAAACGATAATCAGCTAGAGCTACATAGTATCGATGTAGGGGGTCACGTCACACGAATTTAATGATTTTTGGAGCCCCCTTTCGCTGGCTTTGACTTTGTGGCTTTACGCCTGGTCGACGTCGAGGTCATTAGAGGCGGGATGAGACTGGAGACAAGGAACGGGAAGGAATTCGGCTATGGCCTTTTGAAGGAAGCATACCCGTATTCGCCTGGAGTGATTTGGGGAAACCATGGAAAACCCAAGGACGGTGGTTCGAATCCCCGTCCAGGCATCCAGATTTGGGTTTTCCATGGTTTCCTAAATCACTCCAGGCAAATGCCGGGATGCTTCCTTCAAAAGGCCATGGCCGAATTCCTTCCCATTCCTTGCCCCCATCCTTTCCAGTCTCTAAAGACCTCGCTGTTGAGAGACGTAAAGCAGTTAAAAAAAAGAGAAAAAAACCCAAATCAGGATGCCTGGACGGGGATTCGAACCGGCGTCCTCCCGAAAACGACGGCAGAGCTTAACCACTCACCCACCACGCTCGGTCCCCCTATCCTCCTTCCTTGACACAGGTGGTCACATTTGTGTGTCCTCCCCCCTCCCCTGGTTTGACGTCACATATTTTGCAATTTTAAATTCAGAAATTCTTAAATTAAAACAGCACTTCCAAAATTATTTATATATTTCTACTCAATTGTTTTTCAAAAATCCAAGAATAAATCAAACATTTTAGTTAGTTGACAAAACATAACAAATCAAATGGATGATACAAAATTTAATCATTGTGTTCATGGACTATGAACCTATTCCTTTATATTATTTATGACTGGCATAGCTGCACTTCGTTCTTGACTTAGATAATGTTAGGAACATTCGATGTGTCAACACCTTCTTCATCCAACCATGTAGCATCGTCATCGTTTATCAAACAAAGAACTTCCCTGACACGTCTGGCTGCAATTCTTTGAGAACGAATCTTCGTGATGGGAAAAACCTCTTGGTGCCTCTTATGTGTAGCTTGTGTTGGTCAGGAGGATGTATGATAAAAAATATAGACCACAGATGCCACACGATCGTTTAAATAAGTATGCCGAAGTCATATTTTTTCAAGGCCTCAAAGGCGGTATTGGCCTTTCGGCGTGTGTCAAAGGCGGCTGACGTGCGACACCGTAGGTACAGCGAGCGTGAACTGGCGCGACCGTCACGTAATAAAACGTGATACAAATTATTCATCGGACGTAATGAAGCTTGCTTATGATTTATCCCTCTCCCCATTGTCACACAATGTTTCATTTTGTTGACCCCTTCCTCCTCCCCCCCCTTAACTGTGACGTAATTTACGGATGGCCCCTAGTTGTACATTCTGGTGTGTTGGTTAGGGAGCGTGCATAAACCACGTAGCTCCATTTTGGCCTCCAGCGAACCCCCCTCCCCCTCCCACGTAGCCCTACGTGGCTTTTGCCTCAACCCCTACTCCCACAAGTAGCACGTACCTTTTTTCCCTTTTGATTCCGTAAGACATTTTGTACTGTTTTCTCTTGTCAGACTATTGTTAATTACATACGGAGATAATTAACTGAGGTAAATAAATATTCACATGCTGTTGTGGGTTCAGTTCCTCATTTTAACGGTGAAAAATGTTATGAAAGGAAAGCTACGTGGTCTGGCTCGGAACCACCCTCCCCCCACGTAGCCCAGCGTAGCCAGCTAACCCCGCCCCCTCCCCCCTGGACCAAGCCACGTAGTTTATGCACGGTCCCTTACTGGTGGCCAAGGCAGCCGTATGGAGGAGTCCCTGCAGTATGTTAGTATGCGCCGGAGGGCCCGCGACGGGCCATCAGGAAAGCATTAGCCCAGGTAGGCGACGAACCACAGATGTGTATATAAAGAGCCGACTGCCACGCCATCTGGGGCCGAACACAAACATACGGTCGCTGGAAAAACTGTAAAACGATTTCCTATAACTGTCTTCTAAGCAAGTTTATTTGTTGTCTGTATATCCTTTATTGTTTCCTCCTGTAAACTTTTTCCTATTGCTGTGCTACTTGTGCATTTAGCAGAAAGAAGGGTTATATGCTGTCTCTTGGACGCAGCAGTATGCAAAGAGTCATTGTGCTGAATGTTATCAACAAGATATACAATTTTCAGATGCTACGTATTCTTAGATAGTGGTAGTGTGTAACATTCTACCGGTTTTGTTTTGTTTGAATAGGCCCGTTAATTTTTAATTATTCACAATTTTGCAGTCAGTTAATTGACCTCCAGCTAGCTTTATTACATACCGAAAGACGCGGTAAAATTTTTATTTTGATGCATTGAAAATTGTCTAGGAGGGAATTCCAGGAAAACTTATACGCTGGAAACATCATGAAGAGTGTCATTAGGAAAATTTAACCGCTGAAGTTGAGGACCGTAGGAGGTTTAAAATGGAATACTAGTTTAGCCCATTACGTGAACCTGCATACAACTGGTAAGAGACGTTAGCTAAATAATAATTTTCTGAAAACGTTCTACAAACAAAAAGAACCACAAAACTTGATATATGAAATTTGCAGAAATTTCACACACAAAAGTATTTCTTCATTCTACTTTTAATTACACCGATCTAGAAAATAATGAAATAACAAGACCCACTGGATACACTATGCATCATTTTAATAAAGATTTTTTTTATTTGCTTATGGATTTAAGCCTCGTCGCTGTCGAAGTCAGTAGAGGCGGGAAAGGAGTAGGTGCATGGAACGGGAAGGAATTCACCCATTGACTTTCTAAAGGAATCTTGTCGGAATTCGCTTGGAGTGATTTGGGGGAACCATGGAAAACCCAAATCTGGATGGCCAGATAGGGATTGGAACCAGCGTCCTCCGGAATGCGAGACCTGTGCGCTACCGCTCACCTACCTCGGTCAGTTTAATAAAGCTGTGGGTCCATTCAACGCAGCGTATAAGACAGTCATGCAACTTCCGTAAGTAACAATTTAAATAAAAAACTTACATCATGCATTTTTGTTTTTTGTTAAAACAAAATGGACTTAGTCTAGTGGATGAGCAGCTACTCTAGGGCTTGGTGTTCGGGAAGATGAGGATTCGAACCCCCGTCAGATCATCTATAATTGGTTTTCCACTGTCTCCCAAAATCGCTTCATAAACTGAAGACGATAGACTAGTGTCGATTTCAGTACGTTGATGTTCCCAACTTTGTTTTTCTTTATGTACCGCCTTCTAGCGAAAATTGCATACTGGCAGTGATAATCTCGTTTCAGATGTTGCAGGACTGGATGGATCTTCATTACTCATTTTGACTCATTCTCTTACATTTTTTTTTTTACTGAACATTCTACTATTTCTCCTACTGGATTTACCAGCAGTTTTACCATCTAAGATGATCCAGCGAAGCGATATTTCCATGACATATTAAATACTGTCGCTCATATTCATGTTAAACCTTATTTCCGCACTTTTATTCAGTCACTATAGAACTGCTATGTTGGTAACATATTCCATCCATAATACATTCTTTATTCTTCTGTAAACTCATTCCTCAAAACCTTGCAGCTTCCTAAAATGTGTTCTTCCATAACTCAACACTGGAAACACACAATACTTAATCAGCCTTTTTATTAATTCTAAACTGACTAAGTCTCTGATACAACGAAGTTCTGTCGCTGTGCAACGCCGTTATATATATTCGAATAATACATTATATATTTTATTTGAGAAAGGGAAGTATGTAAGGAACAGAATTTCTGTTTGAGCTAGAAGAAAAAATGTAAATATTGCTGTTTTACTATATATATAGGAGGAATTCGTAAAACACGTATTTTTATCTCAACATTTCACTTCAGCTGTTCTGTTTCCCATGGTTTCCCTGATATTCCTATCCAATGGTATTGTTGTTCTACCATTTCGCGTTGTTCTATTAAAATATGTGCAGTCTAGAGCTGTTCTATGTCCTCACTCGTTTACCATTTTAATAGCGTGAAAGTACCACGCTAATTGTCTACTACCTATCACTAGTACTCACACGTTTTGTCCCTTGCGTTTATCTCTTTACTTTCATAGCTGGAAATGCTGCACATTATGCTACATTGTGGTAATAAATTTTTAAAGGAATGATGTGACGGAATTTTGTACCTAAGACGTCTTCCCGAACATGATCGTTTAAGTTACTCTAATTCTGATGACTTTGTATCTTACTTATTTACCCACTTTTAGAAGTTTTCAGCAAATTGTATACAAATTCATGGTTAGAAAATTCTTTAATTTTCGGTACCGACAATTGGTATCACCGTATCTTGGGACAGAGCCCTGGGAGGGCTGTAACTCGTGCCAGACGGGCCCTTCTGGTGTCGTGACAGCTACAGTGGCCGGTCTTTATCTCCGGTTACCGTGTCCACTTTGCGCGCCTGCCTGCAGCACTGAGTGGGGTCGCCTCGCCTGCCGTGCGGGTGGCGGGCCGATTGGCCGGCAGGGGGCGAGCTGCCTTCTTTGTCGCAGTAATGGACTGCACTTAACGCACATTAGGCGGCAACTTGGCCCATCAGCGTCAGAGGAGAGGAGTCAGGCCGGGCTGGCAGGTCGTCGACAACTTGGTCGCCGTCACGTTGCCTGCCTGCTGCCAGGCGCCGTGGCTGGACACCAGGAACGACTCCCAACGACTTCGCTTCGTAGAAGCAAAACATCATAGACTTCGAGGCACATGAAAGTGGCGACCTGATGCCTACTATGTACGTTTTGTCGGTAGCCCTTACTAAGGGAGTCAGTGGGCGGTATATTGCTTAGCGGAGGTTCTGTGGCAGTTATCCAAAAGACACGCAACAACAGCAGCCACTTTATCTCTTTAACCAGGATCCGTACGCAACCTAGACATATACTTTTTTCAGATATCTATCTACATCGTGTTAATACGAGGGAACAAGCCAATTCCCAAGTGCAATCTTTTCGACTCTGAACTGGTAACTATCATACGTATTCTTCGGTTACAAGGAATAATGGAAGCTTTAACATACATATCTGTTGCTGCAGAAGACTCGTGTGAAGATACTCACTTTACGTAGCTACGCTATTGTTATTATTTTCTTGTATTGTATGTAAACCATATCAATGATTAGAGAGGAAGGAGTGCAAGTTATTTAGATGGTTGAGAAATACAGTCATCGTGAATTTTGCTCATTTCAAACAACAAGACAGTGAATGCATCGTGGCTTCGTGTGAATACGAAAATACTTGATCGTTGGTTCCTCCTACATTGAATAGATGATAACCGGCGATATGTATCTCACAATGTTTCAAAAAGAACTATCTGAAAGAAACAGGGCTAGGAGATATCTTTATTGATTACATTGACGGCTAAAAAGCTTTATTTTTAAGCATTTCGAAGCAGATACTCTGAGCAGGCAATCCTGTATGGCCTGTTGGTTGAAAATGACCTTAAACCAAAACTGAAGTGTGAGCGGTCGACGTTCGGCCTTGAATTTGGGAGAGCGCGTGTTTGATTACCAGGTCAGCCATTCAAATTTTGGTTTTCTGTGGTTTCCCGAAATGACTCCACAGTGTGGTAAAATTACTTATCCTCAATTTATTCACCTTTCTAATCACTACCACGTCAACCAGCTACAAAGCTGAAACTAAAATAGAAAAAAATGCAGTTTCCAGAACACCAATATGACAGTGGGGATCAGCTGTATCTTCATCAAAGATACATGATCTTTAGCGTTAGAATTTTATTTGTAGTACCACCTAAAAGCCAAACTTTACTACGCAAAAATTCAGAGCATTTCATGAATTCAAGGATTCAATGTGGATGCGATTAAAAAAAATATTTCGATTCTACTGTCGTCAAATGTATCCGCAGTGCATATCGAGTCTTCAGCTTTGTATACGACTCTACAGTTGTCACTCTAAATAGATTATGTGACAAATGCTAAGTTTATTCGCGCCTATAGATCCCGACTAGGCCTTCCTTCATTATACTTGCAACATTCTTTCACCTGAATTTTGTAGCTTTTACAAGAATTGCATGAAATTTTGGAATGGAAGATAAGAATGATAAGTAATAAATTGGAATATTATTAATTACTTGATTTTCAGGAAATGCCACCTTATTCATTTGCCTGTCTGAGCTTTCAGCTGACATGCTGCATCTTTCTTCATAGCTTCTATGTTTGTTTACATAGAATCGAGTGCCAAGCATCCCAGAGTACTAGACCGCCGTCTATGTTTAAGTTGTTAGTTTTCTTCAAATTTTCTGCTACCTCCTTCACTCGTCGAGCCATCACTAAAGACACGAGACTACTATGGAGAGAATGCAAATGGTGACCTGGAGACGTGAAGGAGGTAGTAAACATTTTGAAGGAAACTAACAACTTAAACAAAAACTGCGGCCAAGTACTCTGTGATGCTTGGCGCTCGTTGCTGTGTAAATAAGCATAGTATCTCTGGTGAGGGCAGCAGCATGTCAGCCGGAAGCTTAGATTGGCAAGAAATAAATCAGTATTGCCGGAAAATCCAGTTATTACAAGTCAATTCCAAAAGTAAGGTCTCCAAAGCATTTAGAGATACAAAATCAATTTATTTTATTTAGTATATACATCATTTTAAAGGTTTAACATTTAGCTATTTTTCTATACAATCAACATGTCAGTTGAAGTTTTTTTTTTTATTTTTTTTTTTTTTTTTTTTTTTTATTTTTTTTTTTAAACGCTGTGACAGTTTTTGTAAGCCGATATCATACCAGCTCGCCGCCAATTATTTGAGGACGGGTTGAATTTTATCTTTTACCTCTTCCGTGCCGAATTGCCTTCCGCCCAAATGTTCTTTCAGCTTAGGGAAAAGGCGATAGTCGTTGGGTGCTAAGTCCGGACTATAGGGTGGGTCTTCGATGATGTTCAAACCGAAGTATCGCAGAACAGCGACAGCTTGAAGGGCAACGTGTATATATTATAGAAAATAAATTGATTTTGTATCTAATTACTTTTGAGACCTACCTTTTAGGATTGCCCTGGTATTAATAGACACGCCCGTGGAGACCTGAGAAATCATAAACCGCAATATTTTCTAGTCCAAGCTAAGCTCCGTAGTTCTGCGTATCGACTGGGAGTGAGGCGCTTCTGGCGCCTGGAGGCCGACCGCCCGCCGAGCAGCAGGCGCCGCTATTAAGATGGCCGATACGCAGTCGGAACATAAACAATCGGAGAAGAATTCAATTTATGCAGATGTTTGGGGGAAGTGCGGTTGCGGTGATGAGCGCCGGGATTGCGTTGGCCGTTATGCGGCGCCACGCACTGGCGGCATTTCCTTTATCGGACGCTTACTGGAAACGAGGCGATGCCTCTGCTCATATACGCAGTTTGTCCAAACTGCCACATTCAGACTATCTCACTGACTATAGATCTCATTTTTTGTCGCAGAAAATAGAGAAAATTCGTTCCTTCAAAGACTGCGTAAATTGAAGGGTTGTGTATATATTTTTTGAGTTGGCAAAGAGGAAGGGGTGGTCTTGATGGATATGATAATGTTTTGGTGATATGGTAATGGCACTTCAAGGCTGAGCTGCGCATTAACTTTTGGAAGGATTTGGGAGGGTTGCAGCCAGATATGTCGTATCCCAAATACTGTTAATTCGAGACTCAAAATTCTTTCATAATTTTGCCTGAGACTTTGTAGTGAAGTACTAAAAAGAATGAAAGTTGGTGCTGTGATAACAAATCCTACATGCGACTTTACAATAATTTAACGTGAAGATCTCGGAATTAATGTTGTTTGAAAATTAAAATACAATAAAATTTGACTTCGCTGTATTTTTTTTTTTTTTTTATAGAAATTTAACGATTCATGTATTTCCATGTCTTGTATACAATGTTTCGTATGCACTGTGAGTATTATGTTTCCAAAATGCTTCCACCAATGGCAGAATGCATGCGAAACCAATCGAGAGACTGATGACAGAAGAAAAAAAAACAATAAATTATTCATAGCTTTATATTACTTTCAGAGTGAAAGACAACAGAAGACGAACAGACACTTTATTAAAACTACCCATGCGCTAGGCCGGACTTGAACCGGTGACCATCAGCCCAATACCCCCGGGGCTGATTCGCGAAGTTATGTACATCCATTAGAATCCTTAATTTCACATGCTCATATGCCCCTGTTAACGATCGTAGTGCAGCATTCCTGGAGTCCGGCTGTTGTTGCAGGTGTCCAGTGGGAGTAGTGGCGGCCGAGTGATGAGGAGCGCCGCGACGGTGGGCGACCAGGGCGCCCTCACCGCCTCCATGATGGCCGCCATGGACGTCAAGACGGAGCCCCTCAACAAGGGTGGTGGCGCCGTCCCCCAGGACTGTGCCGGCTGCGGCAAGAAGATAACCGAGAGGTGGGTCCACCTCCATAGACTCCACTACTCTAACGGTGGAATATTCCTATACCCTGTTCACTCCGAACTGGCGGCTCAAGGTCATGTTTCCCTGGCCCCGTTCCTCACCTTAACTCCACCCCTCTTGCCCTTCCTACCTCTCCGCTGACCGCTGTGTTCAGGTAGGCATGTTATAAATTTCCCCTTTGCGTGTAGGTGTAAGGGCGGCGGAGTGGGGATAGAGCAGACTGACCTTGAGCCGCCTCTGTTAACTGAACGGGCTATAGTGTAACATTGCATGTTTTGAAACTGACTGTTAGAAGTCATACGAAAATCTTTAAAAAAATTTACAGCATCTGGTCGGGATAAAGAAATCTGAGATTAATTTTCATATCTTACATCTGCCTACTATTAAAACATATAACACATCTTCTAGCTTTCTTTCTACTGTCAGACATGCTTTTAATGTTAATGGCACTGGCATTAATATTGGAATTATGTTAAATTTTTGGATGCTAATGGACTCCATGAAGACCTAAAATATCAGTATAAACTAGCTACTATTAATTTTTTGAAACCAATAACTTAACTATCATATATGTATCCATAGTTAGTTACTGCAGCTTTTCATTAGTATTTTCGAGATCTTGCAGATTTACAAAAGAAAGAAACCAGATTTATCGTTTACTAATACCATTTGACTGACTTTGGGACTTTGTACTATACTTGTATGTATCTTCCCTATAATTAAAGTGTATTTCATTGTGACCATACAGTGGCAAACATGCATTATATCTATGCCACTGTGTAGTCATGTGACCAGTTTCGACCAATGAGAGAGTCTGGGGAAGTAGTGACTGAGATAGCTGGAAGCCAAGACGTTTTATGAGCTGCTCCGATAGAAAGGAGAATGGATGTAGGAAGAACGATGATTCTGTATGGTGTCGATAAGATATTTAAGAAAAGCGACTGGGCTCTAGGGAAATCGTTGAAAGTAGGCAGTGTTAACATGTAAATACATCCTCTATATTGTAGTGAAGTGTTTCTGTGATCTGTCGTATGAATAATGGCTTTTGGGCGAGATCACTATAGAACTTGAGGTAGCGTTAACAAACGCAGGCACCTGATCGCGGAAATACGAGGTTCCGATAAAATTCACGGTCACATTGTAAAAGATGGTTGGTCACGGTTGAACCTTTAAGACAATTAAAAGTGTTGTTACCTCGCAATTGCTTCTGACTTATAATTTAGAAAACCATAAACTTTTTCAGAACTATTTTCCCAACGTAAAGTTTGGTGGCGACCAGGTCCGAACTTGCAAAATTCACCAGTATGTTTCATGGTGAGTAATTAACCTTAACATTTCTACTATTCTACTTACAGCATCAAATAGAGTACGTAATATCAATTCTGAAAATCATTCTTGTAGAAAGCGAGATGTGAAGAGTTGTGCCGTTCGTCTGTATTATCTACAGAATGTGATGGTTTTATGTCTCAATGTCTAAACAAAATTAAAACATTACGGTTTTCAGTTTCAGCAATTTTAAAACACAAATAACCACGAAACTTCGTGCATTTTGATTTTACAAGCATGTCGCTACGGGTGGTTTAACGATATACCTAACTTATGCAGGTTCCTCCTGAAGGCGCTGGACCTGTTCTGGCACGAGGACTGCCTCAAGTGTGGCTGCTGCGACTGCCGCCTGGGAGAAGTCGGCTCCACGCTGTACACCAAAGCCGACCTCATACTCTGCCGCAGAGACTACCTCAGGTAACTGACTCACTCTCAAACACTTGTCACGGTGTCATGATGACCTTCACCAAAGCCGACCTCATACTCTGTCGCAGAGACTACCTCAGGTAACTGACTCACTCTCAAACACTTGTCACGATGTCACGTTGACCGTTATCAAGGCCCTCCTCATACTCTGTCGCAGAGACTACCTCAGGTAACTGACTCACTCTCAAACACTTGTCACGATTTCACGTTGACCGTTATCAAGGCCCTCCTCATACGCTGCCGCAGAGACTACCTCAGGTAACTGACTCACTCTCAAACACTTTTCACGATGTCACGTTGACCGTTATCAAGGCCCTCCTCATACTCTGTCGCAGAGATTACCTACCTCAGGTAACTGACTCACTCTCAAACACTTGTCACGATGTCACGTTGACCGTTATCAAGGCCTCCCTCATACTCTGCCGCAGAGACTACCTCAGGTAACTGACTCACTCTCAAACACTCGTCACGATGTCACGTTGACCATTATTAAGGCCCTCCTCATATTCTGCCGCAGAGATTACCTCAGGTAACTGACTCACTCTCAAACACTTGTCACGATGTTATGTTGACCTTTATTAAGGCCCTCCTCATACTCTGCTGCAGGGATTTCCTCAGGTAACTGACTCACTCTCAGGCACTTGTCACGATGTCACATTGGCCTTTGCTAGGCCCTCCTCATACTCTGCCACAGAGATTACCTCAGGTAACTGACTCAATCTCAAACATCTGCTACGGAGATTGGTTGATCTACACCAAGGCCGACCTCATACTGTACCGCTGAGATTAACTCAGGTGATTATGTCGCTCTCAAACACTTGTCGCAGAGTCGTGGTGATCTTTACGAAGGCTGAAATCATACTCTCCAGCTGAAGCTACCTCAGGTAACTAACTAACTGTGCAATACTTTTCAGGTTGCCATGTTGGCCTAATACTCTTCCGCAAACACTCAGGTAACTGACTCACTCTCAAACACTTGTCACGGAGTTTGTTGACATACACTAAAGGCCGCAGTCATAATCTACAGTAGACACTACCTCAGGAAACAACTTGCTCTCAGACACATCTCACAGAGTCATGTCGAACATCACTAAGGTTTGATTCATACTTTCGCTCAGAGACCTGCTCCAGCAATTGATTCGTTCATTTATAGTTATTCACTGAGAGAAGGTGATGACCAACTGGCTCTGAAATTAAGGTAACTGATGAACTGATTCCTTTGTTTCTTGAGGTTTCCTGAACTACATCTTAAGTAATCTAATATCTCATTGATGTGTTTGTCTCAGGCAACTAATGTGTTGGCACAATTGCTCATTGAACAGTATCAATCGCATCTAAGTAACGAACTGAAACACTTGTTTTACGGATCATGTTAAGATACATCAACGTTGGCTTTGCACACTTGCGATGCCTACGTTAGGAAACAGATGATATCTTAAATACTGTTACCTACACATAATGATTCTGAAAAATGTCAGTTATATTATATAGGAAACAATACCTCCTGAAAATGATGCGCTAATACTTGTTTAAAAGAATCATTTTCTTCTGCAGCAGATAGGGCCTAATGCTAAATCAGATAGTTTATTTCACCAATCAGAGGGTTTAATTTGTACGGAAGTAATCGATCGGTTGGGGAAATATTACTTTTTGTCAGCAATTTCTGATCATTAACTCATGAGGCCTTCTCGATTAGTGAGTTTGATGGTCACTAACTTCTAGGGATGTGAAGCTTAGCCACCACGCCTGCTGCATTGACGGATAAGTGACTCTCCCGTTTGCTGTAAAGAACCTATTCTAATGGCAGGAGCCATATGTCTGCGATTCATGTAACTTATAGCTTCTTTCGATAGCTGTATTTTTGTTTGTTAAATGTCTCTTTTATGAGGCGGAGATTGGGGACCGTCCCGGCATTCGCGAAGATGATTGCGGGAATCCGCCTAAAAGTCGCTGTTACGTGTGTGTCCGGGCTCGTGCCCGGTACGTTGTACCCCCCGGGTCTAATGTCCTCAATGAGTCACACTGGCGGGTGGAATATGTTTATCTCTCTTAATTCTTACATTCTTACTGCCACCTAATAAGTTAGATGAACTAACAAAATAATAGTTTCTTCATAAATTCTTCTTTAGGGGCCATCCACAAATTACGTCACACAAATTTCATGATTTTTGGACCCCTCCCTCCCCCCCCCCATGTCACAGGTTGTCACATTTGTGGGACCCCCCTTCCCCTGGTGTGACGTCACATATTTTGAAATTTTAAATCTATAAATTAAAACAGCATGTATTTCTAGTTAAAAAATCATATCAACAATAAACCAAACATTTAAGAAAACATAAAAAACCATAAAAATCGAATTAATGATACAAAATTGAGTCATTATGTGTCCATGGATTTTGAACCCATTCCTTGATACTGTTTATTATTGGCATAATAGTCACTTCATTCTTGATTTCGATAGTGTTGGGAACATTCGATGTGTCAACATCATCTTCATCTTCTACCAAGAGCCAAAAAGTGATACAAATTATGTGTGTGATGTCACAAAGTTTATGACTCGTCCCCGCCCCCCTTGTCACGCGATGTCACACTTTGTTGACCCCCTCACCCCCCTCAAGGTGTGACGTAATTTATGGATCGCCCCTTATGGTCTTTGCTACGGTAAAAAGCTATTAAGTATATCACCAAGGTTTTTTTGAGTGTGATGATAAGTGATATTTCAAAGGGTAGTTTCAAATTTTTAATATTTTGTTGTTCCTTGACGTCCAGAAATTGACGAGGTCTTGTAATAGACACACTTAGGTCGGTCGACGCTTTATGAACGTCGTTGTGTCGGCGAACCTTGGCGTTAGGTATCTCCATTAAAGCGGTGGAGACCCGTTTTTGCGCGGGTGGGGTGGCGGGGCAGGGCTATAATTTGGGCGGCGTAATGGTTCGCGTAAGACCGCATAACACATTGGGCAGCAGCAGACAGGGGGAGTGGGGCTCGGCTGGCGCGTTATCTAATTGCTAATAGGTTTAATGGCGGCGGCCGGGATCTGCGGTCGTGTGGCCTGCCCGCCATTATGCTGCATTACCGCCGCACGGCGCAGCCCGCGCAGCGCGCGCTCCCTGTCAATTGTCACCAGAGCACACTGTAACCCCAGAGAAGAGCTGGTATTTTTTCAGCTCTTATCTTCAATTGACCGAGCGTGGCACAGTAATTCGGGACGATACAGGTTCGAATCTCCGTCCGGCCATCCAAATTTGGGTTTTGCACGGTTCTCCAAAATCAATATAGTCGAATTCCGAGATGGTTTCTTCAAAAGGTCAATGACAAATTCCTTCCCTATCCTCCCCCCGCTAAAAACTCATCAATTATATCAGCAGAATGATGAACAAACGTACGATTTTTCTTTGATATTTTATTCTCAAATGGGCCCTTAGGCTGCGTTTACACGATGCTAGTTGGGAAATAGGGGGGGGGGTCCGGCGAAATCTCACCAGATCTCACCAGGGGGGAGGGGGGGGTCTACGGAAATCTCACGTGAGATTTTGCGAAAAATTTGGGGACAGTAGAGCAAAAAAAAAAAAAAAGTCGATTTTAGGAGGGTATTTCGTCAAAAAAGTTAGGGTGCGACCTAAAAAAAAAAGGTCTACAAAAGTTTCCAAGGCGATTTCTAGGGGGGGTTCTCACGGACCAGATCTCACCAGAGGGGGGGGGGTCCGGCCATATCTCACAAAATCTCACCAGGGGGGAGCGGGGGGGTCCAGAAATCCGGAAAAACACCTCACGTAATTTGTGGATGCCCCATTAGCCCGACGTGGCTTTTACCTCAACTCCCCCCTCCCTTCCAAGTAGCACGTAACTTTTTTTCACTACTGATTCCAGAATATGTTTTGCAGCGTGTTCTCTTGTCAGACTATCGTAAATTTCATACGGAGATAGTTAAATAACATAAATAAATATTCACATTCTGTTGTGTGTTCTGTACCTTATTTTAACTGTTACAAATAATATGAGAAAGAAGCTACGTCGTTTGGCTTGAAATTCCCCCCCCCCCACGTAGCTTTCAAGCCAACCCCTCCCCCACTTAGACGGAGTCACGTGGTTTATGGACGCTCTCCTAGAATGCGACAACTAACAAATCGCGCAAGCAGAGTGAAGCAGAGGCATTAAAATCTTTAGAACTGGATGAAAGTGAGGAAATTCCGTGAAATTTTAATAATAAAAATTATAATAACAAGGATTTTAGAGACTGTGCTATCAAAAAATTGCTTCATAATGGTGTCCATTTTTATGTATTTGCAAACATATTTCACAGCAGCTTTTCAAACTGAGATAAAGTTAGTCTTAATGATGTAACTCCCTACATTTTCACTCGAAAAAAAAAAATTGCGCTGAGGCATTTAAAGCGTTATTTTCTTATATCCACACTTTTAACCAATTTCTACGTTTTATTATATTATTATTCTTATCAGTTAACATTATAATTAACAAATTAGCTACAATGTTAAGTCCTTCTTGTAAAATGGACGTTGTTTTAAGTAGATCAGAGTGTAGGACTAGAGAACTGTCTGATAGTGGACTGTTTTCAAATTATTACTAGCATGCTAGTTCATTCTCTTTTCCGCACCACCGACGCACCAGCCAAGTGTCGTTCCAGTCAACTCCCATCGTTTAAACGCGGCCTTAAACCATCTGGGCATGCTATGATATGAGTCATGCTTCTACATCACTGTGCCGATACCAGCATTCCAATTGTCATGCTGAACATCGAACAGGGAAAAGTGGGGTTCACTCCATCAAGTGTGGTCTTCTCGACAGTAGTTAGGGCACTTAACCTATTTCATTTTTGCTTTGTGCGAGGCAAATCGACCTCACCATTCTATCGATCATACCAGTTCCATGAGCTGACTGGTAGGTCAGTGGTTAAGGCGTCTGACTGGAGATAAAAAGGTCCCCGCTTCTAAACACCGTCGGTATAGATTTTTTAAGTCACTTAACCCAACCTTTACGTCTGACACAGCTCGCTGTGTAATGAGAATTTCAGATTCCACTGTAAACTGTAGATTCCCTTTACTCGGTGGCACTGTCGGGCTAGATAAGAAGGAAAAGGACTGCCCGTCTTACTTCTGATAACAGACTTAGTGTGCCTCCTTCGAGAGGGTCCAACCAACCTTCGGCTTGAGATCCAACGTTTAGTTTAACCATCTCCATAGTAATGCTGAACGTAGATCTGGGGGAAGCAGAAGCCTCTCCACACGTTGGTGAACTAGTCGACTGTACTTATGTGCGAGTACGCAGGAGGTAAACGAACCCCTCTATTGTATCGATCATGTGATTCCATCGTAATGCTGAGGGTAATGATGAGGAACGTGGGGACGTCTCTGTCAATCAAAAGAGTGCTGCTCTGGACCGTAATTGGTGAACTTTACATATTCGATCCAACCTTTATTCGAATGCCGAAACGGAATTCGGATCCCTATCTCTTAAGATCACAACCTCATAGCTTCTGATGCCTGTGGGGAAGGACTTTATATCATCTTATGAGCTGTAGAGAAAAAAGTGCGGTAAAAATATTTGTAATTAAGGATAAATTCATGTGGCTGGGCATAGTGTGTTATCACCTGATGTAATATTAGGATAACTTTTTTCTGCGATAATTTTACTAACAGAATCCTCTATATACACATTGAAGTAAACGGGGATGAAAGTTGCTGTTCCCTGGTGGTAACAGCTTTGAGTATAACCCGAGAGAGAGTGATGTTGGGGGCTCTTTCATTAAAAAGAATTTGCGTCAAGAAATGGGAAACACGCCAATAGAACCATCAAGGACTATACACTTCGTTGAATTCGCTTCCCATATGTATGACCCCGTTAGAAATATGCTGTTGTCGCAATGTCTAATTTACTTGTTGGCAGCGCTGAAGGCATACTCATTCGACGAAAATTTCTTCGTACCGTACCAAGTATTCAAGTTAGGGTGCAGAATGACGTCGGAGTAAAGCCGAAGAACTGGGTGTACGAGAAATCATTTAGAAACCCGCTCATGTATATGTGATTGTCATTTCGTTGATCGTTGAATGAGCTGGCGTCCAGAGTCCATTTTATCTTCCTTGCTTCGGCGGCCACCTTTAAAATCTTTTAACCAGAAGCAAATAGTACCTTCTTGCCTGGTACAGACTCCCCATGACCTCGTCCAATTTGTCTTTGATTTCAGCTCATCTATTTATTCAAATATTTTTTTTTATCACTACACCAATTTTTGCGATTAATACGAACACATGTTGATTTAAAAGTCTCTCGGGAACTTTCTTTCACATCGTATTAGTCTGAAACTTCAGAATAGCTCGTCTGAAGGGTGACACCTACCAACAATTGTATTATTTACTGGCGCTTCATGATTAATGTACCTGGTTTCTTGATAACTACAAGTTAACAGATTCTATACTCCTTCTGTATAAGAGTGGATGAAACTGTTTGGGACCCACTTACCGTGAGCGTTGTCTTTATCCGCAGGCTGTTCGGAAGTACGGGGTACTGCGCGGCCTGCTCGAAGGTGATCCCCGCCTTCGAGATGGTGATGCGAGCGCGGAACAACGTCTACCACCTCGAGTGCTTCGCCTGCCAGCAGTGCAACCACAGGTAGGAACTACACCTCCCTTTGTGACATATTGCCACATATGACAAGCCCAACACCCGTTCACTGTTAATTCTGATTAGTCATAATTTTAATTTTTGTTACTTTAAATTATTTTTTTATTTTTGTCTCTTTTATACTATTGCCGGTAGTGTTAATAATGCAGCATTGTTTTGGTTACTTGGGAAACTCATTGTTGTTAGCAGCGCGCGGCAGTCCGGGGATTTTCCGTTGTTCGGCGAGAATGCGCTCGCTACCAAAGTAGGTCAGTCGTTACGCGGCCTGACACTAAATCATTTCGGAAACTTTTCGCCCAGAGAGTAGGGAAGTTCTTGCAACGTTGGTCGCATCTCCTTCCAGTTCATTTGGGTTGTCATCATTTTCTGTATGGCATCTTCGGGTGTGTCGTTCCCGGGGTGGCTGCATTTGCTAAGACTTACGTCATTAGCAAGGATTGCTGATGTAGCAGCTGGATGATGACGTTGAGGTTGTCATGTTGGTTGCGGTCCACCTGATGACGCAGATGATGGGTAGCGGACTGCATCTTCACCGCCGCGTGTCGCTTAGATCCAGTTACAGCTTGATGTAGGCTGGGCGGATCTGTGGAAGATGAAGGCACCAGCTCGTTTGTGCGTGACGCTTTCCCGTTGGCGCGTAGGTTCTGCTTAATTGGGCAGCCGCTGTAGCATGCTGGGTGTGGGTCGGAACAGTTGGTGCAGGTGGGCGCCCCATCTCGTGGGACGCTGCATTCGGCAAGACGATGGTATAGGCTTGTAGGGTGCTCAAGCAAAAGCCTTGGCCCTTGTGAATAGATAGTACGAGAGTTGTAAAAGTTTGATTTTCACCTTCAAGAATTTTCAAGTAACAGAAAAAGATGTTCATGTTTAATTACTTCAAGATACAGAATAAATAGACTTTACTGGATATACGTGTTATCACTTGTGGAGCGTCCCTAAACTACGTGGCTCGGTCTAAGGGGGGTAGGGGTTGGCTGGAAAGCTACGTAAGGGGGGGGGGGGTTTGTGGGCCAGGCCACGTAGCTTTTAATTCATATTATTTGTCACAGTTAGAATGAGGTACAGAACACACAATCAGCAAGTAAATATTTATTTCGGTTATTAATTATCTGAGTATGTAATTTATGAAAATCTAACAAGAGAAAATAGTAAAAAATGTCTTCTAGAATCAGTAGGGGAAAAAGCTAAGTGCTACACAGGCGGGGGGAGGGGGGGGGACAGAGAGAAAAGACACGTCAGGCTACGTGGGGTAGGGGAGGGGGGTTCACAGTAGGCCAAAATGGAGCTACGTGGTTTATGCACAAAAGCACAATCCCTTGGTAGTAATAGCACATCTCATTTGGATTGAGGAATTTTAAAAGTGTGAAAGTTACAAAGTTGGTTGGAAGAGTGGAGGAGAAGGATTGTAACAATACATTCATAGCTAGAGACAAATAAAGAGTAGTCTGTCAGTAGAACCAACAACTGTTAAATGTGGCACACAGAGATGCAGCTAGTGGTTTTGTTATATCACACATATTTCATTTCTACACTTCACAAGATACATTCTTATCCCAAGTATAGTGAGATACGAGCAGAAAAATTTCACCCATGACGTATAGATTTAACAAAAACACAGTTCAGCTCAATGGAAACTAAACGACTTAAAATTGGAATAAAATACAATATGAAAAGCATCTCGACGTTTAAGTTTATGAAAGTGTAACAGTAGAGACACAATATATATTAATTAAAGAAGACATAAAAGCAACTAACAGTGAAACTAAAACTGACACGAGAACTTATAGTCGAAAAGCTCTAGAAAATAACAAAACAAATGAGAACAACACAAAAAAATAGAAAAGCAATCAAACATCTAAAAACCAAAAGAGTTGGTGTTTGTTTGGGTTTTATTGTTGTTGTTGTACTGGAATTTGGCTTCCGAGGCCATACAGCCAGCTCAAGTATGAGTTTAGTTCATCCATTGTATTCAGTTTCTCCACGTGTGTGTATATATCTTTCAAGTAATTCCAGACACACCAGATGACGGACATAACAAGCACAGTCACATACAATACTTAAACACCCATGCCCTCGGCCGGACTCGAACCGGCGACCTTCGGCACGCGGGGCCAGTGCTCTAGCTCCTACGCTACCGAGGCCGGCGCAGCAGATATTAGTTACAACAGATGATAAGGGAACGGAATAGTACTAATAAAAATTCAAAATTGGAGAACCGAAATGGTTTGTGTGGATATGTTTTTAAGTTGCTGCGCAGAGAAATGCTAACAGAGAAAATATCACTTCAGGAAAAATGCTATCAGTTGATTGCTTAAAACTGAAACACAAATTCCTTAATTTTAATGCAAGTGGATTGACTAATCTGCAGTAAATATTTAGAAAAGGTGAGTTGTATTATTCATAAAGATGTTAAAAATCCGACTTAGTCGTTGTCTGTTTAAAATAGACTGACATTGAGGAGTCTGATGACAAACTCAAGAGTATCTGAAATATCGGAGAAACATCTCTTTAGAAATATTGTTACTCTTCACATTATGGATAAATATATTTACATACCAGCCATTTCCCAAAACATTATTAACTTTT
The DNA here is from genome assembly GCA_031002005.1 of Vandiemenella viatica. Classification (NCBI taxonomy): domain Eukaryota; kingdom Metazoa; phylum Arthropoda; class Insecta; order Orthoptera; family Morabidae; genus Vandiemenella; species Vandiemenella viatica. Next base: position 326,383,348 of record CM061920.1, on the reverse strand, counting down.
TTTTTTCTAAGGTTTACGAAATGAAGTTCGGACTTGTATCAAAATTACTCTAACGGCCAATTTGACCTCCTAATTTCGTCAAAGCACAATCAAGAATATCACCTTTTTTTTTTGGCCTAACGCCTTGTTCGATGTCGAGGTCATTAGAGACGGGAAAGGATCGGATTTCTGTCATGGTCTTTTGAAGTAACCATCCCGTCATTCGCTTGGAGTGATTTCGGGAAACCATCCAAAACCGAAATCTGGATTGCAAGACAGGGATTCGAACCCACTTCCTCCTGAATGCAAGGCCAGAACCCACCACGCTCGGTAGGAATGTCCCGAATACTGTGAGAAACCCATCTGAATTATGATTCTCATAAATAAGAATATCTGTTACAATTCTGAATAATACGATTCCGTTGGTACGCATCGCGTAGCTACTACGAGAATTAACTTACATTCAAGTAGATACTAATTTGCGGACTTTGCTTATACTTTTCGATGTAAAGTCAAAATGAAACATGCCCTGTTTTAGACCTGGGACGACGGGCTGTACATATTAAATCAGTAAATTTTATGTGAATGGCATACAGCAATACAAACAGACGAACAGACAATTTTTCGTTTATTTCTCAGTTTAACGATTACATATCAAGATAAAATGTGCCTCATTTTACTCCTTGGACACTGGGATTTACTGTTTTAGAAATCCTACGAAAAACATCCAGTAAATCGCACTTAGGGTTGCAACGAAAATCGGTCAACCAATAATATCGTTCCAAAAATATCGATATTTTTAAATGGTTGATACGATAATATCGATATGATGCAGTGAAAACTACAAACCCCTTCGCGCTAAAAAAATCCTGCAAATAAATGTATGGGTGAAAGGGCCAAATTTGACTACCCTAAACTCTGATTTAGCTCGATAGCGTCCTTTGCTACTCTGTGGTTCCACTCCGTTTCATGTGCGTTATTCGTTCCACATTCATTTACGTTCACTGTTTTATTATTTAATATGTTGCGTTACGCATGCGTTCGTTAATTCATGTTTCTCTCTTGGACGTATTACAATATTCTAAAGGGGTTATAAAATATGACCGCCTGACCGATACAATTGCATATTGATAATAGCACTTTTAATGCAGTTGAAGACAAAGGTTTTAAGTTTTAATGAAACCCCTAGCACTATTACACAAAGTCCCTTTTAGTGGAACCATCAAAACAAAAATTGATGAAAAATATGAAAATATTTCGAAAGTTGTGAATGAGGAGTTGAAATGTGAAGCATTTTTTATTTTTACGAATAGAATAACACCGACTATATGTACGTTACATTTTTTTTGCTGGAAAATTAAACTGAAATCAGTCATGATTGGTATACTAGTTGGATTAAGATATGTTCAAAATTGCAGTTAATCATTTACTCAAAGTAGCCTCGTCGGTAGCTTCTGAGCCTCTGTACTCACTGTCACTCGAACTAGGAATGGACTTCATGGGGAAAGGTTAAGCAAACTACGTTTTCAGGATCTGTTGACGCTCAATATTTGCAGACCTAATTTTTTTCATTAAACTACCTCAGATTTATTACCTGATTTCTAATTTCTAAAATAATATATACTAACATCTGAGAATATCGATATTATCGGTATGATGTGTCCGATATTATCGATATCCGCCTGGCATTGATATAAATATCGATATTGATATTAACTAGCACTCAACGAAACAAAACTTGTTTCTCGCAGTTGAAGTATGTACACTCTTTTATAAAAAAGGTTGGTATTACACCAACGTGGATTTTTGGGGTAAATTTGATCATCTTGCTTAACGGTTATCCCTTGGTCCTCAGCTGGGGGAATGAAAGGTGAAAAAATAAAATGTCACTGATGCAGTAAAGTAGTGCGATAAAGCACTATTATCTGATATTCGGAAGGACGGGAGTCAAATCCTGTGCGTCCATTCGGATTGCGGTTTTCCGTGGTTTTCCACATTCCCCCACGTGAATGTCAGGATGTTTCCTTTCACAGGCCAGAGCGACTTCCATTCCCTTCCCTCCCCTTAAAATGAATCCTCGAGAACCTCCAGCAGCCCGCCTCCCAGGGAGGAATGAAACCTAAAAAATGGTCGGTTTAATATTATATTTTTTCTATAGATTAATGTTGTTTTGGTTACGTAGCTAAAGGCTGTATAGGAGTATTATGTCGCACAGTGAGTACAGAACGATCTGGTACTTCTGTAGTATAGTAAAAATAGTGATATTAATAACATGCTTCTTAACACCTCCATCGAAGTCCGTTTCAAACGGAACAGATAATCATACTAGGAAAGACTTAGATACAATTTTACGTGGAATGCAAACCATTAATACTCCCAAAGTAACTCACAATCTGCAAATTAGCACTGGTCATTGAAAATCCCGTCTCGGACTTCACATCCCCAGTACGACAGTGAGCAATCAGGCATAGGAGCATGGAGCAAGCCACGATACCTCGATTTTATTGGCGAGGTATTGAACGGAACTGTGATGCGTTACCTGAATCACAGTCAACTCTGAAGGAATAGCAAAGTCACAGTATTTGGTGAACATAATTTCGACGACTTTTTGTAGGGTGTGAGGTGTTCTGTGGGTTGGTAGTCACCAGATACTTGCAGATCAGTCGGACTTTCAGATGGACACAGACGATGACTGAAACTTATAAAAATGTTGAAAATATTCTACAAATTAAAATAAATTTAAAAGTTCCTTGAAACTAGAAAAGCGTCATAACGTAATTTCTCTTGCAGTTATTACAAAGCGTTCCACTTTACAATGACTGCTAGCAAACCAGTTTCTTCTTCCCTTACATATGAACATAGACATCGTAGCAATGCTCGAGCAAACAATACGCTTTGACAAACTCCGACTTATTTTTTTAGCTGTTTATTTTCGATCGGGTAAAAAAGGGAAATATACCAAACAGTTAGCATATTTAAGTGAATAGCAGTACATGTAACGGACAGTGTGCTACAACTTGGCATAAATTATATCACTTCTGCTGTATTATTACTCTGCTTTATTGAATAATCACCTTTTTTCGGAATCTGAGGTCATACAGCCAACTCAACAGTGTTTATGTGTGATCCAGTCCTTTAAGTTTGTTCCAGTATGCATTTTTCAAACCAGTCATACACACCACAAGACGGACATAACATTCACAGACACAATACTTAAGCACCCATGCCCGCAGCCGGACTCGAACCGGCGATCTTCGGCACGCGAAACTGGCACTCTAGTCCCTACCCTACCGAAGCCGGCGGCCTCGTTGGTTGTGGCACTGTGATGCTTTCATGCGCCTGACATGTGTTTAACTGGTTCGATTCCTGACAGTGAAAGAAATTTTCTTCATCAGAACTTGTCCGACAGTGGTGGTGGTACACAACTCTAAACATAATTGAGTGCACATTGGAGGCGTACGACACTGTTTATTGCAATTCATCCCTTAAATGGGGACGTTAAGCCTGGCTGCTCTATTGGTGTGTGCCTGAATGGGCTGGCCTCGGGTTTCACCATCTCCGTTCTTCTATATTGCATTAATTGACAACACAAATAACACACTATACAGAACAAACACAAACTACATTTATCCTCATAAATAGTCTTCCATCAAAACCCTTCTAGTTTAAATTTACCAAGGAAAAGTACCCTCTGACCTAATGGTTGAGGTGTAAAAAGAAGAATACTGAATAATCTTAATTAATGTTTGCAGTGATGTGGGTAAGTAGCGCCTTTGCTGTCACGCCTGAGAGTGGTGCCGTGTTGATTCTGAGGGGTGTCTGGCTGGTCCCGTCTGGCTGCCAGCCACAGCCATTACAGATACGCATCACTTCATCAAGCCGCCCTTTGTCCCAGCTGCTCGGAAAGCTAATATGGAATACGTCGCGAGCAAACAAATACTAGGAAGCATATTGATCGACAGTGCCCCCAGACCATCGAGACCACCACTTCCGCTACGCTGGCTACAGATTACAGTGCCAGTTGTTCCAACAGTGATACGTCACCGAATATCCCGCGCCTGGGAATGAGTGTTACTTCTCTTTAACAGCCTGCCCGAAAAGTTGTCGGCGAATGTCCATTATTTCAGGCCGTAATATATACTTTTATACTCTTCCTTATACATCTCTCATAAACTGCCGAACCAATTTGGATGCGTTTTTCATTGTTTGAAAGCTCATCGTCTTATGATTCTACGAAACCCGGGAACGGTGCAAGAATCTAGAAGACGTATGTGCCACAGATCACACAGCATCTCAGACGAACACTCCATTACGAGATACCCACCAAAGACCACACTACAACACAAATAAACACTCCATGCTTCGGAGTCCGTTAATATTCTTTTTTTAATTAAGTAACTGTGGTTATTTACTTCTTCAGTTGTGTGAAGTGCAGCATGTTAGAACACTTTGCGTCGAAGAATAACATTCCTATAAGTGTGATGAACCCGCCCGTGTGGCTCAGTGCGATAAGGCACTGCAAGCTGGATAGCGAAGATACAACGGAACCAGGCATGAGCCAAGGCACCTGCACGTCGGCCGTCCTGAGTCGAATGCTGGGATCTGTGGCTCATAAACTATACATCTTACAAACAAAAACACACTTCTCACGCACACATCACGCAGGTATATGGCAACACTTCATTTTCTCCAGTATCACAGCACTCAAAACAAAGAGGCCGAAGACGGGAGGGAGTACTCAAAATCAATTCAGCCACGAAGCGGCTGAACTTACGTCTTCGGAAATTTTCTGAGCAAAGAAGCATACGAAAAAAAAAACGTAACGAAGTTGTCAAATTTTGTATCATGATATAGATATAGAAGATAAAGATATAGAAGAAGATGTTTTGAAACTATAAGAAAAATAAAAAGGAAACGCAATACTACCCACAACATCGTCCACTCATGCTAGTTTTTCAGGAAATTCGGGTGACAAATATATTTACAAAATGTCTTGCGAAGACTTTTTTATCTGTCTGTAATTAGTCACTATGGTCACAAAATACTCGTGAATTTACTCGTTTGCCACGACCATCGGATTCTGTGCTTAAGCCGAGAACTTTCCGAACAGGCAGTATTCAGAACTTCTGGCAATTTTTGTCGAAATCCATTCACTTTTGCGTCCTGCGTGGAAAAAATAATAATAATAAAAAAATGGCTCTGTATCAGGGGAAATTTTGTGACTTACCGGGATGAAATATATCTTATTCCTGACCAACGACGTAAGCTATCACTTTTTGCGGTTTCCTTAAGATGCGTCAATTCGTTTCTGCGTGATATGCGAACATACAAACAGACAGACAGCAGACAAAAGTTCTAAATTTTACGGTTTTTTAATCTCATCAGTAGTTTACGTTTCAATTACTCTTTTTTCAATAAATTAAATGTATAAACACAACTTTTCAACAATTTTAGTATGCTACGTTCGTTACCCGTGTGAAAATTTTGCAAATGATATACGATGAATAGTGGTTTTTAACAGGATGAAAGAAGAACCGGCTCATTTGTAGCAATTTTTTATTATTCAAATGAAACAAGCATGTAGCAAAATACTTACAACGTCTTACGAAACAGCTAGAAATGTTTCCGTAACAGAAACAAAAATATACATAGTTCCTTACTCTAGAAAACACACATCGTCAATATTTCTGTGATGTGTGGTAATGTGATCACTTCTTATTGACGCCAGCGAACCCTAGCAGCTTGACTCTGAACTATCGCATACCCGTGACCTTCATAGTGCATAATTTTGTCATTTACTGGATAAATTTTGAAAAATTCCTTTCTTAATTTGTGATGTTACCAAAGCGGAGAACTTAATCTTTAAAATGATACCTCATTTACTGACTTTGCTTAAGTATGAATGGAGAAAGATGGATTGTCACAGAAAAAAAAAAGTTTGGAAATAATGTATATGACAGTACAGATATTGTTATTACATTCCTCTCCCGTATTGTAAATTTCTTTGTTTTTGCTCAGCTTTCATAAGTTTCTCGGCTCTTTTGTCAAGTTTTCCAGCCTGGAAATTTTCCGATCAGAGGCCGAAGAAATCAGGGTGTGATTGTCCAAGACGCAGTAAAAGAAACCGTTAACGCCGGCCAATCTCTCCGGGCGGTGAAGGAGAGGTGCGAACTCCATTAAAATTAACGCGCCGCCCCGCAGACGGACAAAGTCGCCGCCCGGGGCACGACCCGACCCGCCTCGTAAAGCGGGATTGCGATTGGCCGGTTTTACGCGCGCTGACTCGGCCGACAGATGTAGGTAAGTCGAGCGAGGGTAATTTCTCCAAGGTAAACCCATTAATCGGGTTTATTGCCGGGCCGGGCGGAGCGGCTACCAGTGTAAACCTTGTTTCTGGCATCCGTACCCCTCACCCCTTCCAGGGCGTCTTTTTTTGTCTTGGCGCCGCTCGCCGACGCCCGCCGACGCCAGCGCCGCCGCCGCCTCCGCAGCTGCCGCCGCCGCCAGCGCTGGTCGTCCTGTGATTTCCCAGAAGGCCACTAAATGTTTTAAAAGCCCCTCGATACGGGGCTGCAAGTGAGCGGCCGACGGACAGCTGGGATGGAGACGGGGTAAGAGGACGGACGAAGAGAAGGAGAGCGGAGGCGAGGAGTGGGCCTAACGTGTTTTCAATTCGGCCAGGCTGGTTAAGGGCTGTCGGTTAGCGCGTTGGCCGCCATCAGATATCGGGCTAGCTCGCAGTACACTACTTGCTATCTTCTAGCTTCTGCGTACCAGATAAATGCAGTTACCCCATACAGTACAGGTGCCCCATACCGCAAAGGCTTGCCCCATAATTCTCATATGACCCCGAACACTGCCGATAAACTCGCGTTAAATAATGGAAAAGCTGTATTGATGAACATCGGAGCCTAAATAGCAAAAATTAGCGTAGATAAGACTTGTAGCCTGTGACATTAAAGTGCATTTACAAGTGCAGGAAAAATTTATTATTACTATTTTCAACCATGAATATCCATAAAATAAATTACGAAAAGCCGTTTGAAAAGAATACACAAAGAAAATGTTTTTTCGTGCTTTTCTCCGTAGCTTACATCAGTCCTTTTATTACGGAGAACAAGGTGTTGGATAAATTTTCCGTTGAAATTTGATACCTGTGATCTGAATTTTATTTAAAGGTTTGCATCTGGTTAGCATAGAGGTTATTACGGGAGGGAAAGGATTAGGGCAATACCAGAAAGATTAAGTTAATATTACTATCCAATATTTGAAAATGAAATAATCGTTCAATGATGCCATGAATTTCTACGAGTATGTCATTCGGTAAAAGTATGATATAATAGTGGACTATGTCAATTTTGTAACTATCTACCGACCGTGGTGGGTGAACGGTTAACTTTCTGATCTCGCGTTTGGGAGGACGCGGATTCGAATCCCCGTCCTAGAATCCAGATTTGGGTTTTCCATGGTTTCCCCAAATCACTCCAGGCGAATGCCGGGATACTTCCTTCAAAAAGTCCATGGCCGAATTCCTTCCCGTTCCTTGTCCCCAGTCCCATCCAGCCTCTAATGACCTTAGCCGTCAACGAGGCGTAAAACAATTAGTAAAAATAATAAGTAACCATCTATGTCTATAAAATTCAACCCATGTATACCTGTACCAGAAAAAATAAAAACTACTTAGCAGTTTCTATACGATTCTCCACATGTATGGTATCTTTTATGTTTCTACGTTACATGACGCCAGAGCAGTAGAATTTTAAATATACCTTCAGAAACACAAAAAATACGGACGAATGAAAATACTGTAGAGGTAAATCAACCCTAATCCATCCCTTCCTAAGAAGAGCACGGGTGAATCGAAGTTTAGGTTAATTCCGGAATTAGCTGATGTTAATTGGATGACTGTGAATTTGGAGACCGAAAATATTGTAGGGGTAAACCAACCCGAAACCACCTCCATCTAATTAGGGTGCTTGTAAATCGACTCGTAGTTTAATTCCCGAAATGGCTGGTGGCAATTTCATGAAACTTGGGACAGAAATGGCTGGTATCAGTTTCATGAAACTTGGAACACGTTTCTCATCGGACGCATAAAAATGGCATAAGGATAAATTAATTCTATCTCACCTCCTTCTGGGCAGGGTACGAATAAATCAAGGTTTATTTTAATTTCGAAAATGATAGGTGCGAATGTGATGAAACTTTGTGCACATGTTTCTCAGTGAGCGACTTAAATAGCATTCACGTAAATCAACCCTGACTAGACTCTCCCAGTAAATGATAAAATTAAATTTATTTTTAAGCAACAAGTAAATGCATATGGTGTTATTGACCGGTAGTCTCTGACAGGTATTTCGGCCCCCTAAGTGAAATAATTTAAATATGCCACACAATCCGTCTGTGCATAACCTAAGCACGAGAAGTCTTTCTCACTTTCGTCCCGATAACAACTTTGGGAACCTTCCTGATCACCCGTTCACCAGACCATAAATGTCTTTACGCTCACTCTCAACAGCACTAGAAAATTCGGCTGTGTGCCGATTGGTCATTGGTGGCATCACCTCTATGCTGTTTCCGCCAATCCAAAAGTCAACCCCCAGCATCTAATTTAAAGTGCGCCGCAAAAATTTGCAGGTGTTTACAAAGCGGGATTTTCAAAACAACATCGTCCTCTACTTTTGCATTGAGCAGTTGCCTAGCTGGTGACTGTAGCTATCATAAGTGCTAATTCGTTTTAATATATCCTCCAAATGCGTTGAACCATGAAAAATGTGCTTAGCAAACAGCCTGCGCCTCATCTAATCGGTCCCCTTACACACACAAACAACTCTGTAGAACGTGAAATATTTAAGTGTCCTATACCGCACTCATTTTATTATTTACTGTCCGCGGAGATATCAAATAAATGTATGATTAACAAATGATGTGACAGAAATCAGTGCTAAAATAGAATCTAATTTGCGGACAATTGGTTCTTAAAAATTCTCAGCCAAACATACGAACCTAATTATACTCCTGGAACCACAGGACTTCGAAACAGCTTCAAAATCTCATTATAGCACGTTCAGTTAGCAGAGGCGGCTCAAAGTCAGTTAGCTCTATCCCCACTCCGCTGCTCTTTCCTTCACATGCGAAGGGAAACAGTGTCCCTGACAATTTTGCCTCTGGCCAGCCTGGACACAGCGGTATATTAGGAGGGTTAGGGAAAAGGGAGGTGAAGTGCGGAGCGGGGCAAGAGAAATATGACCTTGAGCCGCCAATTAAGAGTGAACAGGGTATTGTAGTTTCTGTGTTAACCGCAATCAACGAAACAAAAGATAGACGATCAGATACTATTTTCTTAATATCCGAGAAAACCTCCACTCTTATATCTCTTAAATCTTATATTCGTATATTGCGGTCTACGAAACTTAAATTCTTAAAGTGTTTAAGGCATAGTATACAAGTCCAAGTAGCACCCAGTATTCAAACTACAGCAGTGAAGTGGTCATATGATAAACATTTTTGGTTCAGCAGGAGGTTTTTTTCTTTGCATATAAAATAAAACATTGACATGGTGGATACTAACAGTTGCTAAAGATTGAGGGAAGTTCTTACTTACTTCTGTGAAAAAAGAGGTATTATCTGATATAGGTAAGGGCAAATGAAAAAATATGTCGTATCCATATTTACAAACAGCGTTGATATACATCAAGGAAAAAATATGGCTGTTTCGATTTATCGATATTTTTGCCTAAAGCCAATAATTATCTAAATCCCAATATTTAGGCTATCTATAAGAAAATTAATGATATTGCAGAAATTACGGAAAATTTACTAAGTTATCTATTTTTACAATCTATGAAACCAATATTCGTCTGATGTAAACTTTATATGTTCCCCTGTCAAACTAATCCTATTATCCGGTGCTACCAATTTAAATGCAGAAGCCAGTCTTTCGGACTACACAGAAGAGACTTGGCAGATCAGGTATTTCGTCAATTCATTAACGGTTATTCATCATCATCAATGAAAAAAACAGTTGGAAACAGAAGGTGTTAATTTACGGCCACCCTCAACGTCGTAACGCGGGTACTTAATCAGTATTCTTCAAATGTACAAATAACTTAACTGTTAAAATTCAAACCTGTTCAAATAAAATATCCATATTTCGATACAGCGATATATTTTGCCCAAACCTAATTTGATATTTTCGATAGTAAAGCCTAAAACCATAAGTAACATTACTGATTTTTAATATCGCCACCTTTAAGGACAACAATTCTTCCGACTGTTCACAGTATTTAAATATCAATTTGGATATATATGTATATATTTTAAAATCTTTTTTGGGTTAAAGATGGTTAAATAATTCAAAAAATGTGCAACTGAAAAGGAGCATGCAGGATATGAAGATATATTGCTACCTAATAGTCGTAACATAAAGCTCTGAATTGCTTGATTTAAGCCCGTCGAATCCCTGGAGTAATTTTGACACAACATTGATTACACGTGTATTCGTTGCACTTGCAGATGGAAGCACAGAAAACCGGCCCATTGATCAAGTCTCGTACTTCCCTGGGATTTTGTTCAATAAATTTGCATGCATAATTGCTTAACTTTTGGGTTAATTTTAAATCATACAAAAGCCCGGGGAAGCAATATATTTAGTAATAAAATTGGCAGAGATGACAATCTCAAATATTTAACAGTCCTGCCCGAGGTGGAACTTGATTTGACGCCAATCCGCTGGGGAAATTATCCACTCCTGTGCTATTTATATTTGTCCATTGAATTATAGCCAGCTTGTTCTTTAGCCTGCGAAAATGGACGGCGAATGAACATAAAACGTAATATGGGGCAAAACAGCAAATTACCTCTGCGTGATCAACGGCTTTTTTTGTTCGGTACATCGAATGCGAGTTTTTGGCGGAATAACTCGCAACTCTTTCGTGTTTCCGTTGATCCCCAGTGGTTCTCGTGCAGCTTTTTAAACCATACAATAAGGCTCAGATCACTGGTATGTTAAAGTATGTGAGTTCTAGAATGTTTAGACATGTGCTCTTTGAAACTTCGTTACGAAAAGTTGAAGATTTAATTTATCGTGTTATTGCTTATTTCCTACCTATCCTGATTAGCTCGTGCCTGGGGTATCGCGGGTTCAAATCCCCGTCTGACCATCCATTTTTCGATTTTCCAACATTTCCCGAAATCGCTAAGGCTATGACCGAATTCCCTCTCGTTCCATGCCCTCTACTGTTAGTATAACTAATACTCTGCGATTCACTAAAAGTGGGTAGTGGATGGCGTGTCGCATCTATTCTGTTGTGTAATTGTTTATGCAATAGCAGAGATATATCGGATATGGCAGGAGGTACCCATGATTTATTTTGAGGAACGCTGGTCGGTATGTAACAAATGAGACAGTAAGATGACCCTTGCATTTCGTATGGTATGTGTTACAACTTGCCGGGGTGTCCAAGCTTCGATTTACACGTAAAATTGTGGTTTATATTTACCTGCTAAAATGTTCGGCCAAAATTATACGAATACTAGAGTGCTGAATTAATTAGCTAAATGGAACTCTGTCACTTACACGACTCCTTGGCCAATAACGTCATTTAGCATTTTTAATCTCTAAATCTTAACTCATTCAATAATGTTCAATGCTCAGTGAATAAAGGAAAACACAGGAAGGATTCAGTAATACAATATGAAATGCTAGTGCAATCATATTGTATGATATGTATTGCTTTAGTGGAATAATCTTTGTAGTTTAGATTCTGTCTAATAGGGATGACACAAGACTAGCACAACACTTAATTAAAACGACCTATGCCTCAGACAGGAATCGAACCGGCGATCCCTACAGCGCAAGGACAGCTCCCCCTCTAGTAATTAAACCATTCTAATAGGCGACCTAAACCACACCCACGGCCGGCCTCTAATGACCTCCACGTCGACAAAGCGTATAGCCATAAGCATAAAAAAACACACACACATGGAGTTTCCCAACCAAAACAAGTGATATGAAAAAAGAAAACTTCCTTACAAAATTATGTTACACTAGGGTAAAGTCTATTACATGGGCCGTGTGGTTGGCTATTGATTTTTTTCTTTCAAAAATTGCATACCAGTAACTAAATTCCCGCTCTGTCCTTCATTTTTTCCCTACTTCTTCCACAATAGGCAGTGGAAGATAAACAGAGTACACAATGCTTAAAGCTGATTTGCAGTCAGAAAAATAACATAGAATCTCTGCCTGCCATTAGATGTGTTTTTTATCTCCACCATTCGTTTTTGTACTACTTTCAAATACTCGAATGCCCGTCAAAAATGATGAGAAAATTATTATCATCATGAAAAAGTATCTAATGAAAGCATAATTTCCAAAACGAATGACGTTTATTTATTTGTTTGAAGTATTTCGTGATTTCTTACGTTTCGTGTAAAATTTCTCCGTGTTGTTAATAAACGTTCCTGTTCCTTATCTTGTATCCAAAAAATCTTTTAGTATGTTGTGAGCAGCCTCTAGTAACTATGCAATAACATCAGATGCTCTTTTCCTCACATTTAACCGTTATATAGCAACATGTAAATTCAAGCGAACACGGTTATACATCTTCATAACTATGTAAGCGAAAATAAAATCAGTTGCAGTTATTTATTTGAATATTCATGGTTAGCAAAGCAGCGCTGCGGTGGCAACCAGTGTAACTAGCATTTCAGACGTCATCGCTCGCCATAGGTTGCCGAGCTATTGAGTTCGCGTCCAGTCCCCAGGCACAACGCATTTCAGTGGATACCCCTAAGAGATGTTAACAGCTTCTCAGCGAGCGTGGTGGGTGTGCGGTGATGTTCTGGTATCGTGTTCGGGAGGACGCTGGTTCGAATTCCCGTCCGGCCATCCAGATTTCGGTTTTCCATGGTTTCCCAAAAATCACTCCAGGTGAATGCCAGTGTATGGTTCAGTGCCAAATTGTTTTCTGTTGCCATCCCCAAGTCCTTTACTCCTTTCCCACCTCTAATGAACTCGACGTCGACGAGGCATAAAACCATAAGAAGAAAACGGGTGCGTGTAAAGGCGGCCACACACGCTACGGTACACCGGAGAGGTCTACCTGTACAGGTACACCTGACAGGTAGACCGGAGAACCACGGAGCCCACACACGTAACGGTAAACCGGACAGGTGTACCGGAGCACAGACGGAGCATGGAATCGTCACAGGATGATGCTTTGGCGGTGGTAGGCTTCTTAATAGCTTTGAAATGTAAACAATAAACAAAAAACGTGAAAAGTGGCGTAAAAAGTGGTTGTCGAAAAGATAAGAATATACTCATATTAATTTGTTGAACGAATTGAGGATAGAACCTAAAGATTACTGTAATTACTTACGTATGGATGAATCGGTTTATCTAAAATTATTTTCAATGATTACTCCATTAATCCAGAAAAAGGATACCATAATGAGAAGTGCTATTTCTCCACAAGAAAGACTTGCAGCAACTTTAAGGTTTCTATCGACTGTTCCGGGCGAGACACATTGTTGAAAATGCTTTTGGTATATTGGCTTCGCGATTTCGCATATACCATACATAAATTAATGTAGAACCAAAGAACATAGAAAAAATAGTGATGGCAACCTTTGCCTTACACATTTTTTTGATTGAACAAGTACCAAATTCCTATGCACCTTCAAAGTGTTTTTATCAGGAAGATACTTAAAACGGGAATATTGCGTCTGCAGGCTATGATACTTTGCGTTCGAACATGGAAAATTTAAATCGCCGAAACCTGGGAAATATTGTTAATGACGCTAAAAAATTTAGAGAAGATTTCAATATCTACTTTGTGAATGAGGGTAAAGTGCCATGGCAAAATAAATTTGTTAACAGAAACAGATTTACCTAAAATTGTTATAAACATTAATCTACGCTGCCAAGAACTTAAATTGTACATTATTTCCCGTTAAAATAAATAAAAATTCAGCAAAGACAAATTTGTAATTTAATTTATTTACCTCGCAATCACTTTCTTCCTCATTTATGTTGGAATTCGATCTTCTTGGGGTATCTTGATCACCCAGAAAATCAAATAGCTTGTAGTACCAAAGTGTTATTTTATAAATTTCATCTGTCGACGCTCCAGACTTCAACGAGGCTTCATATTTTTTTTTCTCCTTTCGGACGTTGCTTCTTAGGTTATTTATTTTCTTAATCACAGTCTGCTTATTAGCGTCAGATTCATACTCTTGTAATTTTTTCAATAACTTCGTTCACGCGGCTTCTCTCTTGAGGCGATCATGGTATTCCTTGCTCTAAACACGCCACTGACAAGGCTCTGATTTATAAATTTCGATAAATTCTTCTATAACTTTATTAATCTTGCAATTTGACATGGTGTTCGTTTGTAATTTGAAGCTAAACAAAGAAGAAAAACTTTTACGGCGCTGAACACAACGCGATCTCTCTTCCACAAAGCTCTAAAATGAGACTGAAACCTGTACAGGTCTATCGCAATACCCCCACACACGCTCCGGTCTGTAGTGTGGCGCAGGTAGAAAGAATTGATTTTTCATTCTTCTCCGGTTACCTGTACAGGTCCGTATACCTGTGCATGTTTGTGGCACACACGCTCCGGTCTACCTGTACAGGTGTACCTGTACAGGTAGACCTCTCCGGTGTACCGTAGCGTGTGTGGCCGCCTTAACATACATACACTCGCAAAAAGTGAAATTTCTATCTATTTTTGCTGTGTTTGTTTTTCTGTGAGCTTTTTGTTTTATGTTTTTGATGTGTCTTTTGCACTGGAGTGGAGGAACGGTGCTAAATTTATTGCATTTTTACAGTTGATAGGAAATTTTTCCGACTTATTCTCGTAAAAAAATGAAAATTATTAAAAAATTAAAGCACAATTTCCTAGATTATAGACAGATGCATCTAGATTTTATGTTAATAGCTTTTACATCGGGAAACATCTTAAATAAAATTCTCTGGTACTGTTCTCACTATCAATTTTCATTAATAAATAGTTTCTAATCCAGTTAGAAAAAACGCTTTCAGCGCATATTGTGGTTCATAATTTAAATAATTTATTATTATTATTATTAAGAGAGATTTTCCTCACTTCAGAGGTTTTACTCTAACACAACAGTAAAAACTCGGATCACAGATCTTGAATTCATCTTCTCAAAATATTTTTCCAGAAATTTCCATCTTGTATATCTTCTTCTTCTGCACCTAATCTTCTCATTGCTATTTGTACACTTTGGAGCCAGGTAAATATGGGCCATCCTTTTTTCCTCCTTCCTTTAACTTCCCATTTTTAAGAGCTTAAATAACACTTTCCCTCTGGTGTATAGAAAGCAGAATGTTAAGTTAAGTGCTAATTCGCAGAACGTTAAAGCGCATGCGCAATGAACGCGTAATATGTAACGTTACAAATTTCTGCGTACCACACCAAAAGAAATTTCATTTCAAAATGCAGCTTTGCGGTAAATGCTTATACCTCACACCTTTATCTGACTTCAAAATCTGTTCATATTTTCACTCTCACTTAGTGGTTTAACTTCTAAATGGCGCTACGAGCAGAAATCTGTTACACATATACGGGATGAAATACTAAAGACCGCGAAACTGGACCGTGAAAGCGCTTCCTTCCCGCGACAGCCTGTGACTGATGACTCTGCCAATCAGAGAGCGCGGAAGTTGGCTTCTGGTTCCCAGGAGGCCGGCTAATGCAGGCCACGCGCCTTCTTATCTCGCGCCGTGCCGCCGACAAAAGGCGGCGCGTGGGGCCGCTAGGGGCGCCACAATAGCGCTGCGCACCTCCTCTCGCGCGCTCTTTATGGTTTAATATTGGATTACGCGCCGTCCGGATTGTTACATCGATATTGCCGTTTTGTGCGCCCCGCCGGTGCTGCCGAAGAATGAGAACAGCCCGAGCAGTCTTTTGTTCCGCGCGATGTTGTTTGCCCAGCTGCGTCGCCTGCCGAGGATGGAAAACACTGTGGGCAAGTTCTGTTACCTCAGGTAGAAAGCGAGCCACACCCACCGCCTCTGGTTTGCATTTAGAACCTCGCTACTTGTTACTGATATAGGCCGCTGTTGTGTAACACTCAGTGGGAGTTTAAATTGTGGAAGGAACCCCTTCGTTGGTGTTCTTGGCAGATTCGTACCGTCCAAAGTCGTGAATGTCTCTGAACAACGACATACTTTGCCCTCCGGTGTTATCTTGTGTTCATGTTCTTCTTTCTATATACTATTTGTCGAGGATATTTGGACAGGTTTGTGATTTTGAAGAAAGCGTTAGCCCGGTACTCATTTGCAATGATATCAGTAATTTTATTCGTCTAAAGAAAAGGAAATATAAAACAAACAAAAAAACATCTAAAACTGAAATTTATTGAACCATGCTTGATACAACATATTTCGTCGGGAATAAATAGAGAAAAATGTATTAGTAATTAACGCTTTATTAAGTATATGTTTCGAATTTTTCACAAGTCCACAGCATACATCATTTTCGGAACTGGTGCAGATGTAATTAATGTTGGGAAAATACGAAAATTTTCGAATGTCTTGCTGTTGGATATTAATGTCGGTAGTTTCCTGAACTGTTCAGAACTCCTTGAAACTAAACTATCTGAGTAATTCAGCAATAACCGAGTTAAAAAGTTTAATACTGTATTCAGAGTGGTAGCTTAATTCTGGATCACATCGCTTGTTGTCTACCCATATCTCTGCCTTTATATTTTACCCTGTAATCATCAATTACTCGAACTTTTTAACCAAAGATTGACAGTATTCAATATATCAACTTACGTATAGACAGCTGAGTAATGTGCAGGCAAATTTGAAATACTAACTACCGGTATCTATTATTGTAACCAATCTACACAGTGCAACGTTCACTGATAATTATTCAGTCACTTTCAAAATCCTTTTCACCCTCTGAAATGGTGAGTGAATTTGTCTTAAAAACAGCAGTTCTTAAAATTCATGTAGTATATGCATAGACCAACCATATTAATTATGACACCATATTAACTGTAGAGTACGGCATAACTGAGAGTAATGTAGAGGGCGTAATTTACAACATTCTATAGCGAGACGACTTCACTCGCTGCTACCTCTAGTTTCCGAAAAATACTACGAAAACGATGATTCAGCACTAAGAGCTCCCATAGATAGTGTACCGTGGGATTTAAATAGCTTTTGGAATAAGAGTATCTCAACTTGAGTTCGATCTTCGTATAAACGTATTGCCAACCCTATCTTCTTGACTTTAAACTCTCTGGCTTGTGGTGAAATATACAGGATTCCAAGGATGTTATTTGTTTTACCCGCCCCCAAAAGGTATTATTTGTTTCGGCGAGGTTGGCTTATGGGAACCTGCCATTGGCTGCAACTGGACAGCGTAAAGAGAAGTGACTGAACTTTAAGCCTCCCTTCCCAGCGTTTAATGGCGGTCCTTAAATTCAGAATAAAATATTTCTTTCTTTTACTATTACTCAAAATATACTCCACCTCACTTTTACCACCGCAAAATAGATTCCTTAATTAATTTTCTATTAACTACTTAATTCTAAATCTCTAGTGTCTAAGCATTCGCACTTTTACAACGTTCATGTTCTATTGCACGCTGATAAACTTACAACTTGTCTGTTCATGAGTATACTTTGGTTTCATTGTTAGATACGACCCTTGTTGCAGGTTCTGCGTGGGCGACCGGTTCTACCTGTGCGAGAACAAGATCCTGTGTGAGTACGACTACGAGGAGAGGCTCGTGTTCGCCAACATGGCCTACAACCCGTCCAGTCTGGCGCACATCAAGCGGCAGACCAGTCTGCTGCCGGTAAGAACATCACACCCACTATGCCAACAACAAAACTTTAAACATCGCGCATCATTCTAAAGCTATCACGGTCTTTCACATGACTTCACCTTGGCGATAGGCTTTTTAATACAGGCTGGCATCGAGATAGGCTTCTTAATACAGGCTGGCATCGTGATAGGCTTTTTAATATAAGCTGGTATCGTGATAGGCTTTTTAATATAAATTCATACTTTATTTTTTACGTCACTCAGATTTCCAAGTGTCCTTTCCAGATACAGGATTTAATAATACTCATCTTGCAGTCTTGAATGTGTGCTAATAAAAAGCTTTGAAATAATTTTGTCTTTCCAGTCTACTTCTAGTTCGATGTTTCTATAATTTAATGCCTATCTTAATATAAAAATTTTAGTAAACAGACTTCCTCACTCGGTTCAGGCACGAAACATATGCTGGACGGTAGCATAACTGAGACTACTAGCTCGTTTCCTTCCCTCCACACCTTTTTTTCTATTACGGTACAGAATAAGAAAAAAAGAATGACCTAATTTTCTTTACCTTCGTTTGTTCAGCTGTTGACATCTGCACGACTATAGCATTTCATTATGCATGATTCGGAGTGTCTACAACGGGTGAAATTGACTTTATCATTATAGACATTGCTTGCAATGTCTTCATCAACCAAATTTTCTTCTTAATGCATCCCATAAATAACACGCGAAGATAAACCAAGTTTGCTGACAAACGTGGCGATAGAAAAGATTTCCATTTCCCTGCAACACTAGCTACTGAAAATCCTCAAGAGCAATCCAATATATGAATAAAATTCACTGATGATTGTAGACTACAACAAAGTGCTTCATACTTACTGCTCTTTCTATTTTAATGTTTCGTCGACAAAGCGATCCAACTTCACTTAATTATCTATGATGCCTTAAAACTGCTAGGTCTTCTTCTTTATGGAAATCTCAATTGGTACGTGGAAGAATTCTCCTTTAACTTGTTCGAACAGTCCATATTCCAGGTATTCCGATGTAAAAAGAAGTAAGCTGACGCGATCAGATGTGTTGTGCATTGGATTCCGTAGCAACAGCAGGTCTAGATTGTAATACGAGGATTTCTTTCTGTTTCCCGCATGAAGGTATCCGAAGTTGTAGGTTCTTTTATCATTATAAAACTGTTGGATCTCGTTGCACACTAAAATAAGCTATGAGTTTTTCATTCAGCTTGTCACTGACTCTGCTTCACAGACTTGTTAAAATTAATTTGACAGTGCTTATTTTTACATTACTAATAACTCAGTTTCTGAGGCAGTGCAACTTGTGATACTGTTACATTCTTCTATTTTATTACATTTCTCCTTTTTCTTGTCACCTGCCTATCGACTGGTTTGATGCATTCCACTATTTCTACGACAACGACTTACTGCATCCAGCAGAAAAATTGAAATGGCAACTGCGGCAAATCTATAAATGGTCTGAGATCGAGTGGTTAATCGGTACATTTATTGCGATTTAAATTTAATCTATCCAACGTTTCCTTCTCTGTTTTAACACAGATACTGTACTTGTATTAAGCTGTTTCTGTGTCATGAAGCCCTAAATTGAATCAGTGTTTTCTGAAAGGGCGTTTGTGACCAAATGTAAACTTTCGGAAAGCTAACAAAAAAAAATCCAGAAGGATTATTAGAAACTATTGTTTAGCTTTATATGGTACTTTCATTTGAAATATGTTACCTCAATATTTCCCATTATGCCTTTTCAAAAGAAACTGATAGCTCTATCCTCAAGCAACAAAAACCGCCAGAAAAGACAAATGTGTAGAAACTATCGATTACGCCCTTTCAAAAAAACGCCGATTCAATTATTATACTTGTTTCCTTCCGCTATTTATTCTCGTCATATTTCTAACCATAAAAGTCTTTCGTTCACTGTTTATTTTTATCGTCCCTATCCTCCAATGATCAATCGATTTGATTACCGATTTATGATGCTATAAACTTGCTTCTACAAGCTACTGTTTTTGCACTATGACATCAGAGATCATATTTAAGCTTGCAAGTTGAAGTAGGTATCCTTAGTGATTTTATGTATATATATATATATATAAAGGGTGTTACAAAAAGGTACGGCCAAACTTTCAGGAAACATTCCTCATACACAAACAAAGAAAATATGTTATGTGGACATGTGTCCGGAAACGCTTACTTTCCATGTTAGAGCTCATTTTATTACTTCTCTTCAAATCACATTAAACATGGAACGGAAACACACAGCAACATAACGTACCAGCGTGACTTCAAACACTTTGTTACAGGAAATGTTCAAAATGTCCTCCGTTAGCGAGGATACATGCATCCACCCTCCGTCGCATGGAATCCCTGATGCGCTGATGCAGCCCTGGAGAATGGCGTATTGTATCACAGCCGTCCACAATATGAGCTCTAACATGGAAAGTAAGCGTTTCCGGACACATGTCCACATAACATATTTTCTTTGTTTGTGTGTGAGGAATGTTTCCTGAAAGTTTGGCCATACCTTTTTGTAACACCCTGTATATAAACTGAAGATAGTACCAACTTTATAAAATCAGGTACAGGAGCATTGTGGTCGTAAGTGATTAAGCTTTAGGGCAGACTCTGTAGATTGCCTTTTCCTTTGCCTGTTCATACTGAAAACAACCATCCTACTTAATTCTGACAGACATCTTCAACTAGTATTTGCAGGAACCTGTTGTGAGCGATGCTATGTGAGCGAGGTAACTTTAGTACCCGAAGTAAAGGAGCTGTTGGAAGGAGCCCGGTGGTGGTGTGGAGTCTTGGAGTGACTGTGGTTTTGTGTTTGCAGCCGGGAGCTGCGAACGGCGCCCTCAGAGGGGCGGCTGCGACGGCAGCGTCGGCGGCGTCCCCTGGCGACCTCAACAACAACATGGCGGCCGGACTGGTGGCGCTGTCTCCCGGCCAGCACGCCAAGTCGCCAGCGGCGCGGTGAGCGGCCGTCGCGACGCCAGTGGAAACGGCACCACTCGGACAATAACACGGCGTCCCCTGTGTGATGCAGGCGCCCACAGACACGCCAGTGAACGCTCTTCCCACCGTGACGTCTACCGAACAAGTTTTCATATTGTGAAGATAGTTATTCGTTATTACACACCGAAACGTATTCGGTACTTGATCGACTCATTACTCATTTGACTGCAGTGAGATGGAACTCGTTTAGTAGATGTGCAACCAGAGATGTTCAGTGTGGTTCATTATTGATCTCATTTATTGTTTAAGATACAGTGGTCATGTTACCAATATATTTCATTCGTATACTAACAGTTTTGTTCCATGTAGTCAGTATCCCAAAGATACAACGAGAGTTTCTGCAATGACACAATTACATTTTTACCTTGATATATCTGGAATATTGTGATATGGATCTTGAGAACAGTGGAAGAAGATTGACAATATTGACGCCTTCGACTACGCATTGAAATCCTTAAATTCCACCTTTAATTGAAACCATTTCAGTTTTTAGATTTAGCCTTCTTTGTTATACATGCATAATTCTCATTTTTTTAAATACAAGAGCGTAATTAAAATATAGAACTAAATTCCGCCTTAAATTGCAACGATTTTAATTTTTAGATTTAGCCTACTTTATGAAACAGTCATAACACTCCTTTTTTTTTATGTAAAAATGTGTAATTTAACTACTGAGCCAACCCAAGAAGATAAGAACCTCAAGGGAATTATAAAACTGATGACTGTAGTATGAGGAAGAAGCTTTGAGAGCACAAAGAGGTCAATAATAGGATCAACCCAAATAACTAGCTAAGTCTAGTTCAAGCCAAAGCCCAGCATTCCAATGCTGCTGTACTAGTCGCTAGTTACATGATTGTCTTGTTGTTAGCCTACTGTGTCGATATTAAGAAAGAGTAAACTATTTAAGTTCTGTCTCTACAGCTTCATAAAATGTACTTGATCTACATTTCTTTTCATCTATCAAATCTAAAGCTACTGTCTGCAGTGGTATATTTAACCAATGTCGACTCCTCGATTCAGTTGAGCAACAAACGTACTGTCACATGTTGCTTTATAAATCAAAAAATTTTCTACCTCAAAATTGACACAAAGGTGTTTGAAGAAAAAAATTTCTAATCTTTCTTTTTATATTTGTTTATAGAAAAATTAGAAGTTTAAAATGTTTTAAAATATTCGTTATTTCTAATTATGTTGAGGATTAGAATTTTATAACAGCCTCATCAATCAACATTTTAACAAACATACTCCAATCTTGCAAGAGTTGCTTAGCTCAAAAACCACGAACACAGTTCTTATGTCATGACAAACTCGGTTATTAAAGAGATGCATTGCTTCGGATATAAAAGATATTCACTGCAGCTTTCCAAAAAGTTTTTATACCCCTGGAGAAGTTGAATTTTGTTAGAAGTGGAACATGGTAGGTGAAGAGGTGTTCCTTTGCTGCGGTTATAACGTAAAACTCTCCCACAAAGGATGACGTGATGCGGCTGCCAGGTTCGAGGTGAATTGCAGTCTTATCTGCTATCATTATCGCATCCTCCTTGCATTTAAATGACTAATTATGGCATAGTTCACACGCAAGGAAGAGCCGCTGCCCCGCTACCTGTTCGGGTGCAAAACCGAAGCAGTGCATCTATTTCTGTATAACTGGAAATGAAACATTCATGTTTTCCATGCTACCGTGTTGCTCAAAAGGATGTGGTGAGTAAGCGGAAATGTATATTCTTTGAAGTCATATTTGAAGTTATACTGTAAAATTACTAGCCATAAAATGCACACAAATTTTTCTTTGAAACATGTTGAGATTCAGGCCTTTTTCCTTAGCTGCTTTAATAATAAGGTTTCTGTGACTTATCCGTCTAGTGCAGCTAAATAAAAAACTTCGTTTTTGGCAGACGCGTTTCGATTTATTCAATCATCTTCGGTGCCCTAGAACAGTTTTATTTACATTCTTTGATCTTGTTTAAAATATGTTTATAATTCTAATCTGTTAATAAGTGCAATGAATGTTACATTCTACTTACAGTTTTTGTTTCTTGTTTTTACATTGAAGTCAGAGGAAGTTCCATTTTAGTGCTTTTTCTATTGCTTTTTGTGTGTTCCGCACATACACTGTGGTGTGTTTATATTCGCACAAACTGTCTTCATTTTTAAAAAACGCACTATTGTTTACGCACTTCTTGTCTGAGTAACCACTGTACGATTGCGGAACATCTACTTGAGAACCAACATGAACACACTGATATATGGAAAGACATGCAAATACTGAAAATTAATAACCACAACGAAAACATGCTGACAGTACAAGAAAATTTCTACATACAGAAAGCAATATATGAAGGGCAAAATATAATCAATGACTACATTCACCTCACGAATCAGACCTTATTCAAAACGCTTAAAACAATTCCATAATATATACGAAAAACACACACACAACGCCAAAGCATAGATACAATTTAAAACACAAACAAACAAATCGATAATATACTTGCCGGAAATAATAAGCATCTCTGAACGCAATAAATGAAAACAACAACAAATGCTCGTACAGTGGTTACACAGACAAGAAGTGCGTAAACAATAGTGCGTTTTTTTTTAAAAATGAAGACAGTTTGTGCGAATATAAACACACCACAGTGTATGGCGGAACACACAAAAAGCAATAGAAAAAGCACTGAAATGGAACTTCCCCTGACTTGAATGTAAAAACAAGAAACAAAAACTGTAAGTAGAATGTAACATTCATTGCACTTATTAACAGATTAGAATTATAATCATACTTCAAATAACATCAAAGAATGTAAATAAAACTGTTCTAGGGCACCGAAGATGATTGAATAAATCGAAACGCGTCTGCCAAAAAACGAAGTTTTTTATTTAGCTGCACTAGACGGATAAATCACAGAAACCTTATTTTCTTTTAAACATCGCAAAACAATGTTTCCTGTAAAATTAAAAATCCAGTATTACGATTTTTTTTTTTTTTTTTTTTTTTTTTTTTTTTTTTTTTTTTTTTTAATCTTCGGT
This sequence comes from Vandiemenella viatica, assembly GCA_031002005.1. Classification (NCBI taxonomy): domain Eukaryota; kingdom Metazoa; phylum Arthropoda; class Insecta; order Orthoptera; family Morabidae; genus Vandiemenella; species Vandiemenella viatica. The sequence goes on along the minus strand of CM061920.1, from coordinate 326,359,492 downwards.
CTTCTACATGTATGGTATGAATAGTTGAATACAAAAAATGTACTTCTTTACTGCTGTGATCTATTATTTAAATGTGATCAACCAAAATAGTTTTGTTAATGTTCTGTAATTAACAACTCTTGAGCTTTTGAGCATTTTGGCTGCAAATATCCAAAACATTCTAGTCAAGCCACCAAAACCACGTGTGTGACAGAAGTCGATGACTTAAAGTTTATTGAAAGTGTGTTTTAATAGTGTGAATGACACTTATATAACCGATATAAATATGTGACGATTGTGAAGAGGTGGTACTAGACATTACATGAAGATAATCAGTACACTTGTATAATCCACTTGGAACAGTGTCAACAATCTGCGTGCTTCCAGGAAAATACTTTGTTTTTCTCGATAGAAATCAGCAATAATGAATGACAGTTCTGACGGAGATAAACGAGAACAGTAGCCGCTAATTGGTATCAGTAGTGTAAAAATCAGTTTTTATCGCAAACAGACTGATGTAATGTCGATAGGCTGTATCTCCAGGCTCATGGAATGTAAACTGCAATAGCTTGCACTAGTTAATTACTATAATGTATTCCCCGTTTTGTGTATGCCACTTGTACAGATTATCCAAGCGTAAATGGCCCCACAGTTCTGGATGTATTTGCTATGAACTTTAATTACAATGTGTACCTCCACGCCCTCGCTCCCTGTATGCCTGCCATAACAATAAAGGTTGAGTTTAATAGCTGCCGGTGTTTCATTGTGTTCGACCCTTTCTCAGTGAAGAGCGGCAACTACGTCGGAATGGAACTGGGCACACCGAATGCTGCGATGCAACGGACAGCTAACGGTAAGCGGAAATGGGCCCTGTGCAAACAGTTGTTCGGTGATTCACGACGCATGGTTGGTCAGAGTCGATCATGTCCGGCGCTTGTTGTGTGGTATGCCTACCTCACAACACCAGGCGCCAGTCTTCTCTGAAACGTATTAAAGAAGCTGCCTGCCTTACTACTGGCCGTTACTGTATATTCTGCGGGAAAGGTATTATTAATTTTCATTATTATTGAAATAGTTTAATCCAAGGTAATATATACAAAAACATTTATTCAGTTTTATTGTTCGAACAGAATATCTCTGTCATCTGAATTTCGAGGGGCGTTCAAACTTTGAGTATACAGTTTATTTAAAAAATAACATTTAGCTAGCAATTTGAATTGGCTATTTTCAATAAATTCTCTCGTTATGTCAATGGATCTGTGTCATATTTTTATCCACTACCTTATTCCTTATGCTATTAAAATAATAAAACCATTACATACAATAAAATCACTGTGAATAGAACAATCTAAAATTAAATCGCTTTTCTGCCTTTTTGTAACGAATTTATATGTTAATTTATGTCAATCCCAAGGTTGTTTGTTTCTTGTCGTATGAAGTTTTCTATACTAATAATGCCTGATTGGTTTGGCAAATCATTTTCTTCGTGTCCTCAGTAAAATCAAGGTTTTAGAGTGACTCATGAGTGAGTTTCATGGGTGAAGTTGAATAAGAACTAAGTTGACACTCGTTACCATTGGAAAAAGACGTGAGGTGCTGCAAATCTCCAGTCTCCCAGGTCTAGATTACCCGTCGCACAATTGTGTCCTATTACTGCGATGGGATTTAACCAAGATATTTGGTGTAGTTTCACGTACCAGATTATGAAGAATTTTTATACCAGAAAGACTCAAGTCAGAAAACCACAAGTAGAATTCTAGACGCAGCAGTTCTTAGACATTTCGGCCAGATGTTACGCTTGCAATAACCGGTCTCAACAAAGCGATGAAAAATTAGTTGCGAAACATACCAGGACTCGGTGCAGACGTTAATAATAAGTACGAAGATACACAATTTTTAAAATCTACTTGATCACAAACTTACACTAATAATATTAACAAATTGGAATTTAATTGCTCTGGTGGCAATTTCCCTTCACATCCATTTTCCCCCTTTTTGTGCCCGCCTACTTTAGCCATCCAAGAATTTTTTATTATTTAAGCGTTTTGGTAAATTATTTATCACTTCCCTTAGTGACTTATTCACATCACTGACTCCCTTACCTGCAAAAGAAAATTTTGCCATATCCTTTCATCTGAAATCGGGTGGCAGCTAGTTGTCATGAGTACCTTTTCCCTTCCATGCACCACTAAAATTCTTCCACCAGTATCTTTACACGCCTCAACAACAACATACGCCTTTTAAACTCCCTTCACGTTCTTCCTGCTTTCCATTGAATCCAATTCAACCAGTTTGTTATATCAGTTACTGATTTGGTTCCGCACTAATTTCTAGAGACAAATCTAGCAGCCTCTCTTTGCACCCTCTCCAACTCCCATATGCTACAAAAACATATTCACGCAATGTTCTATCCAAAATTTTGCTTCTCTGGTACATCCCCTCATCACTCTCTCCAATAAATGACCTAAGACAATGAGTTTACTATCAAATTTTATGCCAGGACAAGTACATTTCAGGTCTTAGACAAGCAATTCCTTCTCCTCTCTATAATCACAACCAACTTTTAGTTTTTTTATATGTGTACCTATTAAGCTGACTCTACTTTAATTTTATTTTCATCCCATGTTGATCTATATAGAAGCATATCCTTTCCAGATCACGCTGTAGCGGTTCAGTCTTCTCTTGGTTTTATCCTGTTATATAACATTAAGTCATAAACCGATCTTGCTTTCAGGAATAAATCGTATTAATAAAACATTTATGTAGTTTCATATTTAATTCTGATAAACGATTTGAGGCGATATTAACAGCCGCTTATGGTCGTTTGCTGATGATGTAGTTATTCATTGGGTACTTAAGGGTTCTGCAGATTCAACGTGATGTAGACGTTATTGCAACATGGTGAGATTAAAGGAAAGTTAAATGGATTTCTGTAATTAGAAGATAACGCGTATTGCTAATTATTTGTCAACACCTTCCAAGAGTACAAACTATGACGTTTATCTCTCGAAAAAGTTGAGTATTTTAAGCTACTATATAACTCAATACAAAAAAACATGAAATAGGATCAGCAAATAACACGGGTCTTTCGAAAGCCTAATTATAGACTTTTATTAGTAAGTCAAATTTTGAAAATTTGTAACGAATCCATAAAAGAAACAGCGTGTAAAACTCCTGTGCATCCTCGTCTGGAGTATTGTTGTGCTGTACAGGATTCGTATGCCGAGGAAATGATTAATAGAACGGCAAGAAGAGTCACGCAAATTGTGACTGCTTGCCACAGTCCTCACGAAGCAATCCTACAAGTCTGATGTGGAGATAAGATGGGGTTCTCTGTTAGCTGGACGGTGCAAATTTTGCATATCTGTTGAGTAGCATGCAAACAGCTTATGTCATTTATGAATGCTGTGAAATCATACATACGTCACAAAAGCAGGATAGATATGATAAGGGAAACAATGAGCCATGCTTTCTAGGAATGATTTATTCCCAAGTTCCGTTCGGGATTGGACTGCAGAAAATAGATTAGTTTTCATGCGAAACACCTTCTACCACCCACGGTGTTCTGTGAACAGCAGTGTATAGATTTAAATATAATATGTAATTGTGGCGACTGAACACCAATTTGCACGCACCTTCCATTTTTGTTACCTCTATGTTATTAGTCGTAACACAAACACAGATTTCAGTTGTGCCTCTTCCGTAGAAATTTTAAGTGCAATACGTACTTATGTGTTTGGATTTATGCAACTAACACAGTTAATGGATAAAGAATTAAATGTGCTAAATATTTGCTTAATGGTAATGCTGTAATTAATTACCCTAGTTATCGTGTTTGTAATAGTTATCTATTAACATCTGTCACGCTTACTAGAACTTCGTTTTGGCCCAATTGTATTTATAATTTTATCTCTGCTAGACAAACGGTTCTGACTTCGTATTTGTTCCCTGAAATATCAAGGAATAGTTTTGAACAAATGGATCTTAATATAGATGTAAAAAATGTAGAAAAATATAAATATTGTGAGATAAGAACATCTACGAATTTTTTTAATGAAATGCAATGAAAATTATTAGACTGTTATTCAGATCATCATGATCGCAAAAATCTTGTGCTGAGAGACAGATGACCTGTTGAAAACAATTAAAACCTAATCACTAGTTCCAATAAAAGAATTAGAATTGTTCTCTAGTTTCATACATTCCATACGAAAGGGCTAAAGAGCATCGACAACGACTCAAAAAAGTTACGTTGATAGACAAAAACACTATTGAAAAGAAACGGTTCCTCAAAAAATAGGATTTGTATGTCACAAATAATGAAATTTCCGGACAAATCTATCTCAAAGAGAATAGCAAAAAAATTTCTGTTTACAAATGCAACATTTAGAAAAAAGAAATAACTTTCGAAAATAATGTATATAAGCCCAAGAGTAAAGATGAAAAGTTGAAACTGACTTTTAGCTCTTATCATTATTATTCATTATCACGGGCTATATTACTTCTCTATGGAGGATTAATGATTGCTCTCAGAAAGCTAAAAAACACAATGAGGGACAATCGTTAGTGAATTGTAACAAGTATTCTTTCTTTTTTTAAGTTCGAAAACGGAATTTCAGTATTTACACATTGAGCTATGTGCAGACCTGCAGCTACTAATCACATTAATTCCCTTAAATAGCCATATTAAGTCAACGTTTCTGGAACTTGTAGTATTCTTTTATGATTTTCGAGTGGATTTGTAAGGGGGCGTCCATTAATGGGGATGCGGCTAAGATCAGATCACACCAAATCTTACCATGGGGGGGGGGGGGGAAGGGGTCCAGAATTCCGGAAAAAAATACCTCATGTAATTATTGAACGCCCCTAACTCTTCGTCTGGCATTAATACGTTGCCAAGGCTTCAGCCGGATTTGTTACTAAACTGAGTGCTTACTGTACTTCCAACTTCCACGTCTGGTATGTAAAACAATTTTTATAATGTGAGGTTTATCTAGTTTTACTTACTAATAAATAAAGTAAATATGTATGACATTGGTAAGGGACGCCGAAACGTGATTCGGGCGCTTAATTGTGAGAGAGTTTTAATTCACCGCGTAATATACTTCAGATAGAAGGCAAGTATAGGCCCATAAAAATTCCAAACAAACGCGAGACTTGAACAGTGAACCTCACGATTTTCAATGAAGCACCTTAACCATGTTATTTCCTAGTGATTATTAAGAATAATTGTTAAATCGTTAAGACAGAAATTAATATTTTACCTTTTTTGCCATCAGCTTACTATTTGGTAAAATGTTCGCAGAGAAAACTAGATAGTGACTAAAATGATATTGTATGTTTTGCCTCATCTTGGATCACAAGCGCTTATACAGTATATCACGACCATTCAATATTTAGTATAATCTAAATTTAGCGATTAATAAAAGAAACAGGTGCCCAATTTTCTAACAGTACTTGATCCGCCGGTTAGGGAGCGTCCATATACCACGTAGCTCCATTTTGGCCACCTGTGAACCCACCCCCTCACGTAGCCCAAAACGGCTTTTGTCTATATATATATATATATATATATATATTGCATTCAGAAATATAGTGATGATCCTCACATACAAGTCCGGAACAGTATTTTAGGTACTTTTACAGACCTGTTTTATTATACAATTTATTGTTCAAAAACTGATGAAAAGTGACCTATAACCAGATTAATACCGTAGTTTGATATTTAAGTGTTTATTTTCATAGTTATTATTTTACATTGTAGGTATAATACACAGCTATAATTATTTGGTAGCAATTTTCTTAGTTGCCGTAAAATAAACGCAGCCGACGCTGAGCTACGTGATAAGGCCGTGGGGTGTTCTTATAGCCGGTTAAGACGCTGTATAGAGCCAATTTGTTAAACAAGGCACTCTCTGAGGCGTGTGAGGGATTACAGTGGGGAGTTTTTAAGGTCTCGACGGCCACGTAATCCCCGGGCCCGAGCAACAAGAACAAGTATCGGGCATCTTCGGCCGGGGATTACGCACGGCGAGTGGATTAAGGGCTCCTGGGGCTCGGTGCCCTTGCAGATGGCGCAGATTAACGCTCCTCCTGCCCTCGCCACCCAGTCTGTCAACCTGCCGGAAATTGTCGCCTCGGAGGCGCGACACACAATTTCCGAAGCCGTAAAAACGACGAATGCGAACTGATTTCCCTATTCGTCCAAACACAAGGACCACGTCTGCAAACGGCGGAAAGTAACAGTGGAAGATAAAGTAAGTATTTTATATTGCCCTGAGGCTGGTTTGAGACACCTATAGGACTCCTTCGCGTGCCTAAGTGTTGTCCTATTTGTGGGTGGACGATTGTTGTTAGGTGTACTGCCTTTTGTAGGAGAGGATACCGATCTATTCAGAACTACTTCTCCGAAACGAACCAAGGTTAAGGTTTCCACCTGATGGACAAGTTACTATCAACAGAATCGTGTGCCCTTAATTCATAGACGTTGCGAAGTTTTTAATTCAGGACGCTGATACATTGTGCATTCCTCCTTTTCTTAGCCTATTGGCTTAGTCCAGCTTGGTAAAAAAAAAAAAAATTTCACCACCTGTCTCGAACCATTTAACATTTATTTATTTATTTTCCATATGCAACATAGCCCAGCACCTAGTATCTAATCTGGGCCCTTATTTCCACTCTTTTACATTTACATATATTTGTATCTTATCTATATATATATATAATATATTAACATGTAAACATGAATGAAAGAAAATTTTGATTCGATTTCCAATCACTATTACATCTACTGCTATTAAACAGAATGGGTACCACACCACTACTAAATCTACTACTACTGTTATTGCCCCTAATATTACTACTATCATTACTACTACTACTACTACTAATACCATTACTACTACTACTAATACTACTATTACCACCACCAGCCGCACTTCGGTCCACTATTGTTCATTTTTCTTGGTGTTCTGTGCGCTCCAAAGGCAGAGTCCCCTGGAACCGGCAGCAAAGTCAGCGGCCCAGGCCATCAAGAGTTGACGTCCTGGAATACCAAGACGGCCCCAGTTGTCGCTCAGAAGACGGCCTCTCTGGAGCACACTGAAGTTCCTCCGACGATTGATGTTGCTCATTGTCGTAGGATATCTTCCGTCAATCCGGTGTAATTGTGTTCTCCTCTTCTGCTATCTGTGGCCTTTGATTTCGCTCGGCATTTTTCCTTTTTATAAATTTCTCCTTCCAAAATTTTGAGGCTAGATCAGCTGCCTCGTCCAGCAAATGCCACAAACTTTCGTCGCGCAGTATGTCAAATATTCTCCTACCTTGCAGCCGAGCTTGTTGGTAACCATTTAACATACTAGCAAGCTCTAGAAGTTTCAACCACCTGGTCCAGTAGTGTGGACAGTGGAAAATAGTTAAGTAAAAGTGTTGTGGTGACTGGCATGTTGAAAAGTAAGTAGAAACTCTCAATTGTGGCTATAGTGCGTTCAGTTAACAGAGACGGCTCAAAGGCACTCAGATGTTCTTACCCCTACATGGGAAGGGAAAAGAGTAGCCGATGACAAATTTACCACACATTGTGATCAGACATAAATATTTCTTAGTCTGAGCTTGCTGATAATTTTAAATCACATAGAGTACATAAAAAGATTAATTTGCGCAGGGCTGACTGTGAAAGAGTATTTTGGAATCGTCGAAAACAAAAGCAAAATAAGGAAAAAATGAAGGAACTGTTAACAATTTAGGTTGAGTGAAAACGGACGCTTTTGGTTCTCGGATATTACGTAAGAGTGGCCTTGAGAAACAAACGTACAAACACAAAGTACGATACGAGCTATAGAGATGAAGCTATTAGTTTTAAAGGGACTATTAAATACAGTAACAAAAACAAATACTTCATTAAACGCAGTTACAATATTCTAATTAATTTAAAACCAGTAGCAGTCTTTTTATTGCCCCAACACCTATCTGGGCACAGTGTCTGCTTGGAGGAGTTGGCAAAAGGAGTGAGGGTGAGGTGAGGAACAGGGAAGGGGAACATGACGTTGAGCCGTCAGCTGAACGTGATCAGGGTAAGGTCTACAAATGACGCAAAAGTTGACTTTAGGGGGGGGGGGTATAACCGCTCTAGGAAGCATGAGACCTTAAAAAAGGTCTCGAAAACTTACGAGGTCGATTAGTAGAGGGGAGGGATCTCCGTAAAAATCTCACGTCATTTTAGAGAGGGGGAGGGGGGAGTCGGACCAGATTTTATGAAGTCTCGCCAGAGGGGGGAAATCCGGAATTCCGGAAAAACACCTCACGTTATTAATGGACACCCCGTAAAGTGTTTTGCTAACTGTCCTTGGTTTGACTGAAAGCTGTAGGCCTTCGTCGGTAAATGTTAGTTTTTCTATCAATTTCTTGTTCTACAACAGTTAGCAATATTTATCAGCAGTTAACAATCATTACTTCTTACCAAGTCAAAAGTAATGCAATGTTGTTGCAGGCCATGTTTCCACAGTTGCTTGATTAATTTCTAGTTGAAAATATAACGCCAATGCAACTGTTTAATTTATTTATTTTGCGTCGTACGCGTTTCACCTCTCATCGAGGCATCATCAGCGACGAATCTGTGTTACAGTTTTTATATACAGTTTTATCCCATTATTACATAATTATGGGCATGAGATATTTTATAGCTAAAAGTTAATTACTATTTACATTTGTTACTATGGTATGCAGGGCCGGCGCTAGGAATTTCGGGTCCGGGGTAAAATGGGCGACCTTTTTTTTTTAGCTCTACAAACTAGTCGGGCGGGATTCTTGGCTTCGATGCCGGGGGCCCCTGCAGCCGGTGATCCGGCCCCCCTTCAGCCAGCGGGCCCGGGTACATTTGACCCGCTTACCCCTCCCTAACGACGGCCCTGATGGTATGCAGCTGCGCATCTCCGTTTTCATATACAAAGCATGATGAGAGGTCGATGAGAGGTGAAACGCGTACGACGCAAAATAAATAAATGAAACAGTTGCATTGGCGTTATATTTTCAACTAGAAATTAAAGTCAAAAGTAGGTTGTAAGGCGCATTTGTGAAGCAAATCTAACAAATTTTTCTGAGCGTATTGATTTGAAACGAAATTTCAAATTAGGGTTGTAAATTATGAGATCTTTTTCATTTCTACTCCTAAAGTTGTTTGTGGCGACTTTTTAGTGTAAAAACTTCTTATTACTAGAAGCATCAAATGATTGACACCAACAACGCTTTCATAAAGTTAATTTACAATATCACTTAACTGATTACAACATATCCTGCTTCATGATTGAAGAGATTATAATTGGTGAGCGTTCTCGCCTCGCATTCCGGAGGACGGCGGTTCGAATTCCCGTCCGGGCATCCAGATTTGGGTTTTCCATGGTTTCCCAAATCACTCCAGGCAAATGCCGGGATGCTTCCTTCAAAAGGCCATGGCCGAATTCCTTCCCATTCCTTGCCCCCATCCTTGCCCCCCATCCTTTCCCGTCTCTAAAAGACCTCGATGTTAAAAAGAGACGTAAAGCAGTTACAAAAAAAAAAAAATAATAATTGGTGGTTAATAACTAACAAAAAAATATTACCGGATTCATTATTTACGTGAAGTAAAATAGGGGTGGGGGTGGGGTTGACGAAATCTCACGAAACCTCACCAAGGGGGAGGGGTGGATCAAGGCGTATCTCACGTGAGGTTTTGAAAGTGTTGTAGGACTGTAGAGCTAAAAAAAAAGGTCTCAAAAAATTACGAGGTCATTAGTAGGGGGGGTGCTGTCTCCTTCAAAATCTCACGTCATTTTTAGAGCTGGAGGGGGGAGAGATCCAGATCTAACGAAGTCTCACCGGAGGGGAGAGGGGGTCCGGAATTCCGGAAAAACCCCTCACGTAATTAATGGACGCCCCCTGACTGTGAAATTCTCCGTCGTTATTTAGGTCTCAGCTGTTTCGCGTATTTTGTGGTCATTTGGGATATAGACTGTACGAGATAATCTGGAAAGATTCATTTAATATCAAGTAGATCCACAGAGTCAAAGGGTACCTCAAGATCAGGCCTGCTGTGTTTGTTACTGCAGCAGGTGAGCCAAACAAAAAGTGTAGCTTATGTGACAATTGATTCTTTCCCGGCGTACTGCTACTGCGACGCCACGTCACCGCCTGTGGGTGATGTGTCGTCGCAGTAGCAACTTCGACCTTCAGTCCACCTGATGAAGACAGCGGATGAAGCTGTCGAAACGTCTTGTATGGCAGAAGAACTTATCCGGCAGAATACTCGGGGAGAATTTTTATCAGTGTAGCTAATGCCAGATATTAACTAGCGTATTTTCTTCCTCGTAATTTCAAGTCAATTGAAAACATAATACTGCAAGAAACCTGATACCGTACGAACTGGAAAAAATAAATGTCAGCATTAAGCCAGGTAGAAGACTCTCTTGATGCCAAAAGTTAATTTAATTCAAATTTCAATTGCGATGGAGTACACACGCTCTGGTGGCAACGTTCCTGCACCAACACCTTCCTAAGAAATGATTTTTTTATCGCCCGCCTATTTTTGCTCTTTACGAAGTCCAAATTTAAACTCTTTTGGTACATCCAGCTCTCTTTTAGAGAATATTGCATCGTCTCTCAAAATCGTGTTATCAATACGTGCAGCATTTAAAAAATATAACCCATCAAGCGGATCCGTAACTACAATCTTATTTGCATAAGAAGTCAACTGTTTACCAGTAAAATTAGTTTTCTAATGTTTAATGTGGAGCAGTAAAGATACCCAACCAAAAGCAAAGTCTGCTGAATAACAATACATAACATCAATCACCATAAAATTCTAACTGGCACTTGACAAATAAGGCTTTCATGTGTTTTGAATTTTTTAGTTACGTCTGTAAACTGGGCATGATACCATGACGCCGTAGTAACACGTTTTTTTTTTACTATTTTATGACCAAACACACTACTTCCATAATATGTATATGACACTATATAAGGATGGTCTGACATCCTATAAACTTTTAGGTCGTCTATTACATAACGTATTAACATCTTTTTCCGTCTTATTTCATACAATATGTGATATGAAAAGCTTTTGACGACGTGTGATCCGTAATTAAATCGCTCTCTGTTATTAAATGCAATACTATTCCAAATCACTGCACTGTGGGTAAGGAACCAACAGCTGCACAACATTTGTTACTCCTGAAGAAAGAAGACTGAATCTTTGTTACAACACATTTTATAACAACATTCTGCAATCCACTATCAACCAAATACAAGAAAGTATTTATTTGTCTTCGAAGATTAGCATAGGTTTTTAGACTTTTTAAACGCTCATCTTCGGTGCTACATTTGCACTGCGAATTTTAGAATAAATTTCACCAACGGCTTGTTATCTGGATTCAGATAAACAGTAGCCCTAAGTTAAAAAAAAAAAAAAAAAAAAAAAAAAAAAAAAAAAAAAAAAAAAAAAATCCTTAGTCCGCAGCCAGATTGTTTGTTGGATTCTCCCGAACGAGGCATACTGAGCCATTGTGTTATACGTCGAACGCTGAGGTTCTTTCCTCTGGGACCTGCGGTTTAAAGAGGAATCCGAACCATAGAACGTCCTGATGTAGCTTATTCGATTAAACAGAACTCTTAAAAAACCATTGAGGCATCACACCGCTCAACTAGTTTGTAGCAATCTCAAAATTGGTTTAGAACATTTACATGCACTTAAACTCAAAATAAGAGATTATTTACAGCCAAGAACCTCTCCTCCATTCCACTAATCCTTCGTCTAATGTTCTTCCAAACCTCATCACCAATTCACTACTGCATTTGATACTCATTATGCTGGTACCGCACTGCTTCTTCAACTATATAGCAACACCATCTCTTTCCGTCCTTAACAGTCCTTAAGACTCAACAGAAATGCTTAAAATTTTGCAGAGCCGACCTTTAGGATCAATTACAGATCAAGCTCATATTCTGGCCAGTTCTGGTAATACAATTATGACCTTTGGCCTTAAAGTCATCATTTTTTGTCCCAAAAATTCATTTCTCTCGCTTTTAGACAATATGCAATGAATTTTTAGTTTAAATCGATCTTAAGATGTCCAGTAATGTCATGTCTTCATGACCTGTGAAACTAAAAACTCCTTTTCATCACTTTCAGACTCAGAGCAATACATTTTTGGTTTAAGGCGAACTTAAGAGATCAAATTCAAGAACAAGATCAGATCAGCTATCGAGGTAATCCCAGACCCAGGACAAAGTAGACATTTACATACTTGAAATTACCTGCCAACTGGGAACCATACTAGACCAGAGAACATAACCAACACACAGTAACCGGGACGACTACATACAACCAAATGTCTGACCAAGTTTTCATAGAAGATTTCGTGCATTTGTATGGTGCATTTCCTCATAACTCTCTGATACATGCCAGATTTTGAAACTTCTCGCTATCACTCCTCGCATTGCACTATGTCACATAACCTTACTTATGTCAGTATACTTTCAAAACCAGTTTAAAGGATCCTTAACACACTTAAAACCAACAGCAGATCATTTTAGAAGCATTTTCCAGTAGTTTGAGAGTCAGGAAACATGTTAGTAAGGAGAGTTTGAGTTATTTTATAAGTTTTCACAAGTACTATAAAAAAGTTAAAAAATTTTGGAAGCCTTTTGGCCACATTCATTTTCAGAGGTGTAAAACGGATGACAATTCATATTAGGTCTAAACCTTGCATTTTAGAAAATTGTATTAAAGAGATATCATGAAATTGATGACTTTGCAAGCTCATTGAAAAGATCGCATATGAAAAAGTTTTCACTTGATTTTCAACGGACAGAAAAGATTCTTAGCTCAAAATGTTCGGCACAAAATAATACGCAACATATGAAAAGATAGAGCCAGTAACTATCAGGAAAGTATGTTTTTTTTAGACAAAATAAGAGATTTCGCTGACTTTGCAATTCAGCATTTCTGCTGACATTAGAGTCTGAGGGCATAGAAATGACAGATTAAAGAGAAGTTTTCACTGAACACATGGAGTAATTTTCGTAAAGATTCCGACAATATATTAGCCGTAAAAGGGAAATTAAGGTTTAAACGTGATGGCTGCTACAAAGCATCATTTTGGAAACAAAGGATTAGGATTAACGGAAATTGATAACAAGGAGATAATATTACCATCTAGAATCGAATTTAGCAAGGTTTGAGATATATTACAAATCGGTAAAACTCATATATTTCTAGATAATCGACATCAAAGTTTTTATCCGACTTTGCACTTATAGTCAAAGTCGATTTTCACTATCAAATATATTTGGGATCTGGACCAGTTATGTGTCAAAAGTTGAGGAAATTTTTATACAATATTTTGATAACAGAATAATTTCACAGACTGAAGAATTGTATGAATGATGACAGATTAAATCTTTTACAACTTCAACTCGAAATTCACAACACCTAGGAGAAAAATTCTCATAACTAAAATTGATGTTTGAAATATGCTTCACAACATATCTAAATTTCAGAATGATCAGAATAAAAATAAGGTTTCCCTTTGTAAAATCAAGCGTATGCTGAGTCAGCTGACCCAATATGTATATAAAGAGGCACCGCTAGCCTAGGCAGCCAGCAGTAATCCGGCAGAAAATAAACCGAGAGGACGGCGTGTTGGTTCGGTCGTGGACATGTAGAAAATTTTAGTAGTGCCGGCTCACTCTTCCTTCGAGATGAACTTTTAACTTTCACATCTAGGGGTTAGGAAGAAGTTGCTTACTGTGAGAGGATGGTTTAACCTGAAATCATCTATTTCGGATGAGGTCTGATACTTTTCTATTACGTCTTCGCTGGTACTGAGTTTATGTTAGAACTTTCGCTAAATATATAATTTGGAATCAATCAGGAAGTCTGAAGTTGTATTTTGAGAACATACCTTTATATCTTGGGGTATCCTTTTTTTATTTTATGAGGGATTGGTGACCACAGGCAAAGAACAAATAGGTACCAGGACACAATCATAGTTAAGACAAGCTGCTGTATGCTACAACCACACTTCAGAGTGTCGTTACAACTACCAACTGAGCTGTTTATTAAATTTTATATCAAGATATTTTAGTTTTATGCTAGTGCACTAATGACCTCGTTATCGACGCGCCCTAAAGCCACAAAAACAACAACAACAACAATTTGTTTTATGCCTTAAGTCAGCAATCCAAACTCTCCAGCGTATAACAGATACTTCTCTACTAGGGTACGCAATAAGAATTTTTTATATTTATCCCCGTTCGATTCTGTCGCATATCCCTTTGCAGCTCCACTTCGTGATTTCTCGTGGCAAGAGCTACTAAAAATATCATTTTCGATGGTTTTTTCGACATCACTCCAAGCAAATTACTGAGGGTGTTTTTTTTATATAAAAAAAATTCTGCTTGTCTCTTTTAGTATGGGCGATGTCGAGGTCATTAGAGGTGAAAAAGGACGCGGGGGGGAGGGGTTTGCAAGGAATGGAAAGGGACTCGGCCATAGTCTTCTAAAAGAACCGGCATTGCCTGGTTTGATTTTGGTAAACTATGGAAAATCCAAATCTGGATTGCTTGACGGAGCTTCGAACCCGCATCCTCCCGAATACTATAACATGATTCTTCCCGAAACCATTCTCCAACCAAGCTCTATGGACCTCAACATCAACGAGAGCAGTAGATCCCTGTTAGACTCTTACTTTCAGGAGATCCTACGCGCTAGAGTTCGAAAGAGGCTGATCTCCTGTGTGATCGAAAGTAGGGTAGCAAACGCCTTGCACGTGAGGAAGATATCCTAGTATTTCATTTCCCCACAACGAAGGGAGAGAAGCTGGGAGAATAAGGTAGTGACTTGTGCGGAAATCCGACTTTCTTCTTTTCCACTTTTCCCCTCCGGGAATGGGCGAAGTTGAGTCTCGCCTCATGCGAGTTCTTATATCGACGGATTTGCACGCCATTTAACATGTGGCGCCCGCCTTTGTGCCGGCGCACCAGTTATCGCCGACAAAGTCGAGTGACCAGCGGCAGGCAAACGCCTTACATCCGATGCACACAACTCGCTGC
The DNA here is from genome assembly GCA_031002005.1 of Vandiemenella viatica. NCBI lineage: Eukaryota > Metazoa > Arthropoda > Insecta > Orthoptera > Morabidae > Vandiemenella > Vandiemenella viatica. The sequence goes on along the minus strand of CM061920.1, from coordinate 326,344,429 downwards.
GTGACCCGATAGGCCGACGAGAAATTTGCAGCCGCGGGTTGTGTCAAACTGCGCAGCCGAAATTCATTTCCTCCAACGAATTGCGGGCAGAATTGAAATTGAGGCAGTTACGAGCAGTTTTACTGCAGTGCCTCAGAGGGAGCTGCCTATCCTGCATTCCTCTTGCCAGCACAGGACTACATCACATATTTGCCTTTAATCAGTTCAGACGAAAAAATCGAACCTGAACAGAGAAGAGGCATTACATTTCTGTGATTTTAAATACGGTTTTAAAGGATGTCATCTTTGCGGATGCGGATGCAGAAGTGGAAAAACGAATTATTTAGATTTCCATAATTTATCGAAAATAAATTTAAAATAAAAATAAGTATACATTTTTTATGCCAAATTCTCCATTTTTCAGAACTAACGTCTATTTCGATATAATTCTAGGCTGCGATTCATAGGTCGAATATTGAAAAATTGTAATGAAAAAACAAAGGAGATAGCCTACAAATCTCTTGTGCGTCCACATTTGGACTATTGTTGTGCCATTTGGGATCCGTTTCGTAAGGGGTTGATCGAAAGTATATAGAAAGTACAGAGAAGAGCCGCTCGATTCGTCACCGCTTGCTACAGTCCTTATGAAAGCGTCACAGAACTGATAGATAGACGACGCACGATTCGTTTAAACTTATTGGTAAACATGCGTACTCCCACTTTCACTCACGAGTGTAGTGAAATACTTCGTCCACCAACCTATTTGAGCCGGAATGACAGGATAGATAAGATTAGAGAAATAAGGTGCCGCAATGATTCTTATATGAATTCTTTTTTCCCTCGTACCATTAGGGGTTGGAATGTACAACAAAGAGATTTGCTTTGGTGCTGAGCACCCTCTGCCACCCACAATTTTGTGAATTGCAGAGTATATATGTAGATGTAGATAATACTGTCACATTCATTTATTTTTGCCTCATTTTTCAACAACATGTGATGATGCCACGAGTGAATTAAATTATTTACATAACTGCGCAAATATTTGTCATGTGAACTTTGTGGAGTTCGCGCCTCGACTAATTCAAGCGTCAAGCACAATGCCACGCCACTGCACATCTCCGTGCCCACCACCCGCCGTTCCACCGCTCTATCGGCCCATTCACAGTACAACTTATAGGACCTATGTTCATTCGATTTTTGATGGGCCGTGAAAGGGGTTAGAGAGTACATGTAGGACGTGTTGGATGTTGTGGGACTCCTAAACAACCAACACGGGTCCTTGCTGTCCAACAAGCTATGGCGTTGGATCATGATTGCAGGTAACATCCTGCGAATGTGCTATAAGGAAGCAAGCTGCACCGCGAGAAAGTTAGAGTGGAGGATTTGCTTGGAACATTTAGTTGAACCACTTTTATCAGCGTGAAGGGGTGAGCGCATCCTATTGTAGTTCTACACTTTTTTTTAACGTCTCTTAACAGCGAGGTCTTTAGAGATGGGAAAGGATGGGGGGCATGAATGGGAAGGAATTCGGCCATGGCCTTTTGAAGGAAGCATCCCAACATTTGCCTGGAGTGATTTGGGAAACCAAGTTCTACACGGATGTCCTGTAAGTTGGACCGTGAAGAATCTTTACTTTACACGCAAGTTCAAACATGTAAATTCGTCGCTTAGATAATAATCCCGTTTAGTTCATTGTTATTTTTATTGAAAGGTCGTCAGAATAAAAACTACTACGTTGTTAGTTAAGCGATGATGGGCAGAATCCCGTATAAAGTGAAAAGAATACTATATATTGCAATGTAAACAAAACATCCGCTATACTTCCGCAATAAATATTGCGGATGCGAAAGCAGATGTAGCATTTCACGCGAAAGTCCCGCACTTGCGGATGCGGATGCTGAGATCCGTTACATCCCTAATTTTAACAAACACGCATATTAGTGCCATTTTGGTTGAGTGATCTAAGCGCCGTCTGAATAGATTCAGGGAGGTAGAATAGGCCCAAATTAAAACTTCGGACATTGGGAATATGAATTTTGTATGGCTTTCTGTAACCATGTCTAGACGGTCTCTAATCTCTATAACAAAACTACACATCCCACACAAACAAATTATGACTTGATTTACTGAAGAAAAGCTACGCGGTTTAGAGACATATGGCAACACGTTTACTCAGTAAGTTAGGTGACTCTGCAGAGGGAAAAGATGTGAGGTCAGTGAAAACTCTTTCACCAGGTAGCTAACGGTTCGTTAGGATCTCGTGGCAAATGTCACACTGGAGAAAAAATACTAGATATTATTATGAGGGTCACTGAAAATTGGAAGTGGTGTAAAGGGGGACAGTATTACACAGTGGGATGAAAGAAGTGCTTTAGAGTAATTGAAAACAAGAGAATTTTAGAAACAGCAGTGGGTACGTTGAATTCAATGAGAGATGGATGAATATTGGAAGAAGAACTACGATTAATATACGAATTCAGGAATAATATATGTATATCCTTCCGTGTCTGCGATAATTTTACCACCTCCAATTATGTTGTACCAACTATAGTATCAGGATTTGCTCATAGAAATATCGGTCACCGAAGTAAGGAAATCGCAAGACGAATAAAATGTATAGTAAAACTCATCCATGTCGGAATCGTACCGGTGGCCATTGAAATGGGAGGCCAGCACTTTAACCACTACATTACCACGGCCGGCAAGAAATTTTCTTTTTAGGTAAGGCAGCCCGGGATTTGCCACCCCGCGCACCGTGATGGTGTACGGCGCTGACACGTTGTTAGCTGGTTCGGTTCCTGCTGGTGGAGAAAGCTTACAGTGTCAGGACTTGGCGGGCTGAGTAGGAGAGGGGGTGGTGCACCATTCCTCATCACCAGGTTCAACACCAAAGTGCTGGGCAACACTGTTGATGATGATTCATCCGTTGTATATGGACGTTAAGCTTGGCGGCCAAAGTGTCTTTGGGAAGAGTAGGCCTGAGTGGGCCGGCACCTGGTCTCACCCTCTTCCTTCTATACACTGAACACGTGCATCATGACGGCCATGAACACTTACGAATACTTTCACACTGGTGAAGGCAACGGAAGAAGAAGTTATGGATTGGAATAAGTTATCGACGAAGGTGATGAAAATTTTATCCCAAACAATGATAAAATTTTAAGAAAAAATATACATAATGATATATTAGATGTCGAAGGAAATTGCTAATAAATATAAGGTCGATCGATATTAATAATAATAAAAAATACCAGAATGTCTATATGCGAGTGAATGGCTAGTGTTGAACTATAGAGAAGATAAATTTGAATTACTAGAAAAAAAAATCAACACACCTTGGGCCCAATGAAAACAACAGAACTATGTAAATTAATGAGTAATAAGGAAATAACAGAACAATAGAAAAAAACATAATCAATAACAAAAAGGAGATTGCTTTTTTTTTACCCATATCTATAGAATGTATGATAACAGATTAACAGACAAGATATTCAGTTACCTTTGGGAGGGAAAAAATCAACTACAAACTGGATTCAAGGCGAACAAGAAAGATTTGGAAAGTGAAAAGATGGGAAAAAGGAATCTATGGAAAGGGATATCTTTATAAAGAAGGTATTAAGTATGACAAGACTTCAAGGCAGAAAAGGAAAGAAATACAATTCGAAGTGGTCTGGTGAGAGAAGGAAGAAACATAATTAAATGATGAAAAAAAATTGGAGTAAATGGAAGAAAAAACAACAAAAAAGGATAAAGAATTGTAATTGGCACGTGGTTCTAGCAAGCCTTATCGGAAAGAAGAAAGGGAAAAATTTTCTAGAGCATGTTTAACAAATTGCAGAAGGACTGATAAAATAAGTTACATTTCCATAACATAGTAACGCTTTTAGGGACCATTTGCAGTGCATATGAGCGTCTGATCAAGAAACAACGCTACTATCTCCCTGTAATGTTCTTACCTTTTGGCTGTTTACGCCTTGATTTTAAATACATCAAGACGCTGCTCCGGAACTATGTGCTGTGGAGGAATGCAGCCGCAAACACACAATCGGACGAGTTATTCCCCGATGGGCCCTCTGTTTCCTGCTGAATACGTAAAATACTTCCGTGATTTTCGCACTGCACGCCAGACGCAAACCGAAAGAATTTTACTGCGGCTTCCGAGTTGACGGTGAATGTTTCATGTGCTCGGAAGTTGGTAATACCGGTCCACCGAGGGCTGGCTTAGGTCCTGAATAAAGCTCTTTTTTCGGCATCCCTCCAAAGTTTCTAATGACCAAAGCTCTCTCTCTCAGAGTTCTGTGAACAAATACCGTAAGTTATGTCATTAAAGTTTGTTCACATCTCCTCACCGATATTTTTGGCTTAGGCAAAACTTTCAGTCAGTGTCGTTTTCATTGGTTCAGATAGCTTCAGGTACTTAAATCATAAAGTTATAGTTCGGTCAATATCAGCCCTCTTCAGGGACAAATTACACTTTATCATGTCACTAAAATATAAATTTCGTGACGATCGGGAAACGAATTGATTGAAACCACCTGCTGGATCATAGAATAAATGGTGTTCTTGTGATAACAGTCTATTTATTGGTTTCACACAGTTGAATATTTTTACTGTCATCTTTTAATTTTATTTATCTCTACAATACAGCTTAGACCAAAAAATAATTTCTGTGGCTTTACTAACATCTTTCAATTTCATGTTCATTATCTATAGAAAAATTATTGAAACCAGTTATTCTATACATGTATCCTTTCATGCAATCCATAGAGTTAATAACTTTTTCTAGTACTATTTCTAAGAGATTAAAATGCTTTTAGTAGCGGTTAACTTAACTTTACACGTTTGTAACGCTTCAAAATATGTCTTCGTTTTCTTAACAGGATTCAAACTTGAAGTTGTATATATATAAATCTGTAAGATCTAATAATAAAAGTTTTCACTTTTAGGAGGAGGTTATTTTTTACCTTCGTGAATATTTCCTGTGACACTTTTATGGGTTCCGTGGTTTTTATGATATCTGAATGATAACACCTCATATACTGCATTTCTACTAAATTTAGCAAAAAGTACAAATATCTTGGTCCACAACCTGAAGGTTTGTTGGATCCTCAGGAAGGAGGCCAATTTGTCAGGGGTAAGACGGGCAGTTCTTTCCGCTGGGACCTACAGTTTAACGTGAAATCCGAACCACAGAGCGACCTTGTGTATCTTGTATGATCAAACACAAATCTTAAAATTTCCTGCACCTACCGGGATTTAAATCTGGGACCGGAGCACCGAACTTTTGAAAGCATTATGACAAGGGATAGTACACCACTCATATTCTGTTCAACCACCCAAGGGGTATGGCACGATGCACAAATGAACACAGAAGATACGTTACAAGGAAAATATAATTCAGTTATTCTGTCATTCGAGTTTGCATTAATTTTTTAGCAATTCAACGTATGTGATTAATTGATTACATTCATTTTTTGTATCGTTGCACATTAATTACGGCTGAAAATTAATTAAAATTCCAAAGTCGGCTGGCGTACGACAAAAGAGTGACGCGATGAAAACAACCATTAAGACGAAAATTTCGGGAAATTGTACAGCGAAATGTGTGTGGAAGTGCAAAACTCGAAGAAATAATTAAATAAAACAAATGCATGCAAGTGAACTGAATGAGGTGTCATACTTATTAACCATTAAGTTGTTACTTGGTAGCTCAGTAGTTAAGACGCTTGATTTTTAAGAATCGGGTTGTAGTTTCAAATCTCGATAACATCAGAAATTTTCAGAAGTTCTGCTAGATCATGTGAGATGAGCAATGACTCTTCCACATGGTTCGCATTTCTATTCAACTGTAGACAGAAGCGGAATATACGAAAAATAGAAACTCTGTCATCAGGTAATAACAACGAACGAATTTAATTGTATTGATGCAAATGAGACGAGCGTGCGATGCACATTGGTAAAATGGTATGTATGAACAAATAATAATCATACCTGTCCTAAGAATATAATGACCAATCGGTTATTAGGAACCACTGCATATTTCATAATAACATATCAAACGAAAAAAAAAAATGACTAGTTATTTTAATGGTGTGAGTAGGAGGAGGTTGTCTTAGCTCTATAAACCCAACTTCCGGTTACGTGGCACAAAATGGCGGCTTCCCTTCCCCTTTTCTCCCTCCCCTCCATGACGTCACTTCCGGTTGGCGGGAAATTCAAATCTAGTGCAGTGTTGCCACATTGACGGCATGACGACGGCATATTTCAAATTAAACATATATAACTGTTATTTAGTCTTTATTCTAGCTGTTATTTCACTTATCTGCAACAATGTTAATCTGAAATCAGCGATATTATTTATGATTGTGTCCTATATGATGTAGATATTCCAGCTGCACAAATGTTGCAATGTAGCATGTACATACATCCTGACACCAGGTGTCTCCACCGAACAGCGCATGACACGAGAAACTTCATCTGCGCATGCGCCGGCCAGAGATATTCCACTTCGCCACGAAATCTTCTATCCTTGTCTTGCGGGGGAAAACCCTAGCCTAAGGCGTATTTGCACAGGTGTCAGTCGACATGTACGCACTTGCTCGGCCGCCGAGACCCTGTTGCGACATGCGCGATAACTTGCATAACTCTCGCTAGAGGTCAGCACACGGTAGTAGACATTTGCCGCTAGATGGTGCGGGTGTCCCAATATGCGTGAAATATTTCGGGAGTCCGACAGGTTACGAAATGGCTCCATTACAGAGCGATGCAGCTAGGCCATCCACCATTGTGAAAGCATAGCTGGCGGACAAAGAAATTAGGGCGTCCAATACATATTGCAGAGTCTCAGGCTTCATGTGTCCTGCTATCGAAACCGTTCCAGCAGGATACATAGAAATTCACTGCGGTTCAAGAAGAAATTATTACGAGATGAGAATAATTATTATATGTCAGTTTTCGTAGAACAAATATAAGAATCTTTTATGGTAGCCTAATCCCTCGCCAGAATAACGTGTTTTAAAAACGAAAATCGAAAATTTAGTTTTCATTCTGGGCGAACAGAAAAAACTGCTTGAGTCTTTGTATTTAATTAAAAAATAAGACATAGACCATGAGAAAGCGTAACTTTTACGTTTAAAACGTGATAATGAACTATGGAATGTCCTGACTTAGCTCAAATTCATATCTATACAATGCAGTTCTGATATTCGAGGATGTTTATAACTCTGAGCGAATATAAGCATCAGTAAGGTGGGATTCCAATATAATTAATCGTTAACAGCGTTAATGATAGAGAGAATTCAAC
>CM061920.1:326302439-326336147 GCA_031002005.1 Vandiemenella viatica | reverse complement strand
GTTTCCTGCAAGACTATGACTTCCTCTTTTGGTTACAGTTTTTTTAACAAAGTCATGCCTCATTGTGACATTCTATTCAATGAACTCCAGCAAAGGAATATTGATGCAGTGAAGACAATGAAATATGTGTCTCACTTTGCAGCAGCTGTTCAACGTAATTAGGGCCTTACTTGAACTTGACAACCACTGGGACCAGGAAGAACCAGCTGCAAAAACGTGGACGTTTCACGGAATCACGGAAGGTGTGTGCACTAGACGTCATGTGACCGTATCATAACGCAGGTCAGTGACAGATTCCGATTTAGTGAACACTTGTCAGTTGTACGGTTGTTTGAAACGTCATTGTTTTCTAAACACCACATTGTTTTCCCAGAACAAGAACTAAAAACAGCTGTTAATTTGTTTAAATTAAAATCTCCAGAGTTACGTTGTGAACTAAATGTGTTGTACAGCCGAAAGATTTCATGAAAGCAACAGGTGCTTTGACCTTATTGAACTTTCTTTATGAAAACAACTTGGCACAAGCGTTCCCTGAGAGCGTTTAAACTTCTGCAGATAATAGTAACATTCCCAATGACGACTGGAGAGGCAGAACGATGCTTCTCTACACTGAAACGAGTGAAAACATTCGTGCGAAATACTATGCACGAGGACAGACGTTGTGCGCTTGCGATGTGTTCTCTTGAAAAACGTGCATTATTAGATGAAAAGAAGAAAATTCATTTATGTCATTCATCATTTTCATTTACGCCATCAGGCCCAAAGCATCTCGGGCCGCTACAAGAATTCGTCTCCGTTTGGGTCTGCCTTCCGCTTTATGCCGCTGGTTGCTTGTCTTCAGCCCTACCTGAAAAACGTCCTCACCAAGTCCATGGCTCCATCTCTCCCGTCACCTCCCCACTTCTTCGTGGTGTTAATTTCTTTTATGTAACTATGTAATTTACCAAATGAAGTCACATAAAAGTTCGATATTCCTCTCATGAATTTGTCATTGACAAATGTACCTGAAATTTCATAAAACACACATTTGAAAATACTTATTTGTATAGATCTTTTCTTGCAGGTAGCATGTGTTTCCTTTTGTTTCTGTTTTCCTTTTTGTTTGATTATTATTTTAAGTAGTTGATGACGGAAAACAAAGGAAGGAGGCCTACAGTGAAAGCAGCTGCCAAAAATACTATTTTTAGACAGAATTATAGGGGGGAAAAAAAAAAAATTTATCGGTAGAACTCTTCCCATCGAGACTTTGACCGCAGGGGTAAAAGATTCGCAGCCTTCCCCAGCATCAAAACCACGAGCCGCCACTGATATATATATATATATATATATATATATAAACAGAACAGATTGAAGTAGAGTAACTATGGAGCAGCAAATGTCCTGTTGCCACGCACTTTATAGTGAATTGCTTGTAATGTAATCCACAACAGCAATTTTGTTTCCTGCGATCTTATTTCACTATGACAGACGGCTTATCAACGGTTAAATGCCCGAGCGTTAAGAAAATTTCTGTCATGTATTGATACGTTCTGACAATCCTGTTAATAATCATTTTGTTAAAATTAATCAGCAGTTTTTGGAACGCAGGATTATCTACTCTGGTTTAAACTCAGATACGCATTTTGTTTTCACTGTATATAGGGCCAACCTTTGTTAATTTATAATCCTCATGAATGTCCTTGAGTGAAATCACTTTGTTCACAAAGATAAAGTGAGAAGACAAATTTCTGTTTTATTCTTTTGAGACTAAATGTATAGCTCATCCACTTTTAGCATCTATCAAATAAAAAAGATCATCTCAGGGAAGTTTAAATTTTTGGTAATATCCGACAGAGAAATATACAGTACAGTATTTCGTCAGGAACAAATTTTCAGAATTTTCATCATCCTCTCTCGGTAACCCATTCCAATCCCTAACACCCTTACCTAAAAAAAGAGAAACTTCCCACACCCTTGTGCCTGAAATCGAGTGCCAGCTTGTGGCCATGATCATCTTTTCTCTTCCATCTACATCTACATATATACTCTGCAAATCACAAAACTGTGGGTGGCAGAGGGTGCTCAGCACCAAACCTAATGTCTTTGTTGTGCATTCCAATCCCTAATGGTACGAGGAAAAAAGGAATTCATATAAGAATCAGTGCGGCACCTTATTTCTCTAATTTTATCTTCCCTGACATGCCGACTCAAATAAGTTGGTGGACGAAGTATTTCACTACACTCGTAAGTGAAAGTGGGAGTACGCATGTTTACCAATAAGTTTAAACGAAACGTGCGTCGTCTATCTACCAGAGACTCCCAGCCTAGTTTACTAATCAGTTCTGTAACGCTTTCATAAGGACTGTAGCAAGCGGTCACGAATCGAGCGGCTCTTCTCTGTACTTTCTCTGTACTCTCAATCAGCCCCTTACGAAACGGATCCCAAATGGCACAACAATAGTCCAAATGTGGACGCACAAGAGATTTGGACGCTATCTCCTTTGTTTGTTCATTACAATTTTTCAAAATTCGACCTAGGAACCGCAGCCTAGAATTAGCTCTACCTACCAACGTATTAATATGTAAGTCCCATTTCATATTCCTTTGTACTGTTACTCCCAAATATTTCATAGAATCAACCATATCAATAACTGAACTGTTTACCTCGTATTTCTGAACAATTGGATTCTTTTTGTTAGTTATGCTCATTGTCTTACACTTTTTACAATTTAGTGCGAGTAGACACTCAGCGCACCATGCCAAAATAACATCCAGATCACGCTGAATTGCTAAACAATCGGCCAAATTCCTCACTTCCCTGTAAATAACCGCATCATCAGCAAACAATCTAAAAAGGCTTTTCACTTTGTCTCCGAGATCGTTTATAAAAATTAAGAAAAGAAGTGGTCTTATTACACTTCCTTGAGGTACACCCGATGTGACATCTAGATTAGAAGAACTTTCTCCTTCAACAACGACATACTGCTATCGACCAGTTAGAAAATCCTTTATCGATTCGCAAAGCTGATCCGATATACCGTACGCTCGTAGTTTCGCTAAAAGGCGGTTGTGTGGCACAGAGTCAAAGGCTTTCTGAAAATCTAAAAAAATTTCATCTACTTGTGAACCTGCATCAATAACTTTCATTACGTCGTGTGTAAATAGGGCCAGCTGTGTTTCACATGATCTTTTCTTCCGAAATCCGTGTTGATTTGTTGTAAGCAAATTATTTTCATCTAGGAAATTCATAATGTTCGAGCATATAATATGCTCCATAACTCTACTACAAACAGATGTCATAGATATGGGACGATAGTTTCCAGGATCGCTTCGATCACCTTTCTTGAAAATCGGAGTTACTTGCGCTATTTTCCAGTCTGAAGGTACTTTTCGCTCTTCTAGGGATTTACTGAATATATCAGACAGAAATGGCCCGATTTCCGCCGCATACTCTGAAAATACTCTTACTGGAATACCATCCGGGGCAGGTGCTTTTCCCCACTTTAGGAGCTCTAATTGCTTTATGATACCTGCAGTATCTATTCGTAATGATTCCATCTCCAACTCGACACGACGTGGGAAAACGGGAATGCTATCCTTATTTTCGTCAGTAAATGAATTTTTGAATACAGTATTTAGTACATTAGCTTTATCGCGGCTTTCAATAACCTCGGACCCTTCGCGAACTAGTGCCGAAATATTGCTGTTGGTACAACTGTCTTTTCGAACATACGACCAAAATTTTTTTGGGTTTTCTGCGAGACTCTAAGAGTGAGTGTTTGAATGAAAATCGTTGAAGGCCTCACGCATCACATTCTTCACACGTCCTCTTAACTCAGCCAAGGTTTCTAAATCGCTGCGAGACCTCTTCCTTCTGTAGCGTGCATGTATCCTTCTTTGTTTTTTGAGTAATCTTTTGACTTCGCATGTGTACCACGGTGGATCATTCTCCCCATTTATTTTCCGCTTCGGTATATGTACTTCCATACCTTCCCTGACTATATGTATAAATCGATGCCACATCTCTTCAACGGTGTCCTTTGTTAACTTAAAGTTATGGTAATTATTCCTCAGGTAGGTTCTAAAACACTCCTTTGAGGCCTTACTGAATCTGTATTCAATCCGTCCATTTCCCCTTTTTCGCTTGGTCATTAATTTTATAGTCGCAATTACCGCTTTGTGATCGCTTATTCCTGTGGTCGTTAAAATGTCGGTGAATAATTCTGGCCTGTTAGTAACTAGCAAATCTAAAATGTTTTCGCTACCGTTATGACACAGCGTAGGTTCATTAACTAGCTGCTCGAGATGATTATCGGAGAATAAATCGAGAATTACTTCAGAAGCTGCCTTATCCCTGCTACCAGTAATGTGAACATAATTTCGCCAGTCGATATAAGGCAGATTGAAGTCGCCTCCCAGAATCATAGCATGATCCTGAAAACGGCTAGCTATACTGTTAACATTACTTCTTAATTCCTCGGCGATACCTATGTCAGAATCGGGTGGACGGTAGAAGGCGCCTATGACGAGTTTTGACCCAGCAACATTGAGTTTAATCCATATGATATCACAGATAGTATCGACGTCTATTTCATTACATGGGAGGAATTTACTCACAGCTATAAATACCCCACCTCCATGAGAATGTAATCTGTCTTTACGAAAAACGTTCATGCTGTCTTTAAAAGTTTCGGCGGAACTTATTTCCGGTTTTATCCAACTTTCAGTACCGATAATGATATCGCATTACTTTTAATTCTTACACCAATATCTTTCCATGCCTCATCACCAATATACGCCTTGTACACTCCCATGACCCTCTTAACCCTCCTCCTGTCTTCCAATACGTCCCATTCCAGCTCATTTATCATATCTGTTACTGATTGCAATCTGCGATAATTTCCATAAACAAATCTAGCAGTCCTTCTTTGCACCCTCTCCAACTCAAAATGTGGGTCCCATACTACACTACAATATTCAAGCAATGGTCTGACCAAAGTTTTGTAACCCAATTCCTTGACTTCTCTCGTACATCCCCTCATCACTCTCTCCAACAAGCGGAGAACTTTGAAACCTTTTCCTACTACCTGTCCAATGTGATCTGCCCAGTTAAGCTTGTTATCAAATGTAATGCCAAGATATTTACATTTCAAGTCTTAAATAAGCAATTCTTTCCCCACCTTATAATCATAATAAACCTTTAGTTTTTTATTTGTGTATCTAATAAGCTGACTATTCTTTGCATGTATCAACCCAACTAGATATCCTGTCCAGATCACCCTGCAACTGTTTACAATCCTCTAACGTTTGATCTGCAAACAATCTAATTTCAGATAGTAAACAATCAACACAATTATTCATTAGAATAATGAATAGCAATGGTCCCAATACGCTACCCTGTGGCACTCCCATTTTTACTTCCACTTCTCTTGATACTGCATTTCCTACCCTAACTTTCTGTTTTCTACCTTTCAAAAATTCTTCTACCCAGCAAATCACTTTCTCATCCACTCCAATAGTTTTTACCTTATATACTACCATTTTGTGGCTTACTCTGTCAAACGCCTTTGAAAGATCTAGTGCTACACTATCAATTTGGCCTCCCTTGTCCATTTCATCTGAAATATCTTGCATATATCCCACCAACTGAGATGCACATGAATATCCTTGCCTAAAGCCATACTGCCTACATGAAAACCACTTACGCTCCTCACATATATTTCTGATCTAGTTGCATATCAATCTCTCCATTAATTTACCTACCACTGACGTCCAGCTAATTGGTCTATAATTTTCGACTATATTTCTTACCCCTCCTTTATGTACCTGCACTATTATCGTACTTTTCCAATCCTCTGGTAAGCAGCAAGTATCAAGACTAAATTTAAATAATATTTCAAGGTAAGATACAATGTCACATCCTGCTATCTTTAAGACATATTATCTACACCAACCCTTTTATGTTTTTTCAGCTTTCTTATTTCCTTCATGATATTTTCAGTACGGAATAACCCGGGTGCAGAAATATCGTTGATTAAACTGATTTCCGTGAACAGACACAATCTTATTCAACATACTGGAAAACATCTTGTGGAATACTGATTTACTTATCCATTGCTACGAAACGCTTTTCTCTTAAGTTTATGTGCTGTACGTTTCTGTTTTAAGCCGAAGGTCAGTTGTATAAATCAACCTTCTCAAAACTCGTAATCACATCCCTGCTTGCTTAAATTTAGTTTTTATTAGCCTCTGTAATAAGCCGCTCTTTCATTTCAGCGCGCGTATGAGATACTTCACGGAATTCACAAGTAAAGACGGAAACAGGTCGTTACTTGAAGTTTGCGTTTCCTAATCAGAGAACTGTAAGAAATGGGGCAAGAGTGGCAGTTAACAAAACTCTTTCATTAACCAACAGCTGATTTAATTAGAGCAAAGAAAGGCGCGGGGCGTGATGGCGACTAATTAGGAAGAAGTCTGCTATTCAGGCAGCGCGCGTTTCATTTCCAGCCAATATACTTAGCTTTTTCACTGCCGCTACTTTTAATGCGCTGTGCGTGATTTATAGAGACTGGAATTTGAGCGGGCCGGATTTTTACGTGTAGCGAGTACTCGGGGAACAAGCTGAATGTATTAATTTCTTTCTGCAAAGACTGATGACCTGAAAGCAATCTTCTCTTTCTCTGTCCTCTCTGGGTGGAATTTAATTTGTTTAATGGTCGCGGATTGAGATGGATGAGACCCGACGCAAGACAAGAGATTGTGTTACTAATGAGATGGAGCTCGGCAGGGGCTAAATTAATAATATTATGCGGATATTCAAATAGGGTAATTCTTTGTTGAAAGGAGTGGTGAAAGCTTTTATAGTTAGCTTCATTATCGAGATGTCAGTATTAATTAGCCTGTTTTAAAGGATTTTGGCGTCAGATTCCAACGAGCACTTTAGAGTGGCAAATCCTGCATCGCTTCCAAACTCTGCCACCTTCATAGTAGCCTACGCTTTTTAAAATTAATCATACATACTATTGGAGAGAGTTTGCGTATTTCCAAGTAACTGAAAATATTTTTATTTATAACATTGCCGCAGTGGTGGATCTAGGAAGGGGGAGGGGGTGGGTATGGGGGGCAAACCGGTGTGCTTGTCCAGAGTGGCAACATCGGAGGGAGTGAGAGGGGGCGGCAAAATCATGTTGGAAAACCAGTATTTTTTTAGTTCTACTATTGCGACAATGGGGTGGCGACAATCGGGGCTGCAACACTCGGGATGGCGAAATGAGGGCGGCAAAATAATGTTCGAAGAGGTGACAAACAGTTTTTATCCGACTTGGAAAATTCGTAGATCCGCGACTGCATTGCCGTCATCGAAACATCAGTGCAACAATTATCCTCTTATATAAATTGCGTGATCTGGAGACTGTGCACGTCGTCGATAGCTATTGGCTAGAGAACGGTCACGTGCCAGCCGTCACTCGTGAATCAACAGCCACCATAAAGTTACAATCGTTTCTTCATGTTGCTTTTTGTTGTTTTACGACAACTAGATGCAGAAATTCATGTAAGGAGAAGGGTATTCAATGTTTACGATGTAATCTGTGTGAGTTATAAGAACTAGGTTAAAGCATAACCTAAGAATTCTTTTGGCAGAAGATAAGAAACAATGAAGTTTATTAAAAACTCAGAGAAAGTTTACACGAAATGTGTCAGTCAAATAAATAACAGTTATCCGTTTTCAAAATTATAGTCTCAATTATTTAAAGTAAAATGTATTTATTTAAATAAAATCCCAATAAAATACTCTGATAATCTAACCTGTGTAATGTACTCGTTTCACGACAGATATAATTAAAAATGGATGTTATTCGTTTTTCCTTACAAGCTTTTCCAGAATAAATTCCTACTACCATCATAGATGATACTCTTAGTTTTTTGATACACGTGTTAGATATTAAATGAGATTTAAGTTTACCTTTTTATGTAGCTTTAAATAATCAAGGATAAGACTATGTATACGCAGTTCGACAACGATGTTCTTGCCCAAAAAATAGTAGCCACCAGAAATTAGATATTATGCACTGTTACTGCAACTGTTACGCAACTGCTATGAAATTAATTGCCATAATACAGTTATAAAGTTTGCTTTTCGAAGCATTTTATTCTTTAAAAAAAAGTGGAAAGATATTTCGGCCGTAAAAACATGTAACTACGACTACTTTTCAGTAACATGTTTAGATTGGTAATGCCAAATCTCATTAGGCCTATGCTAAATTTTAATTTAATTAAAACTTTCACTAATATTCCTGCTTTATCAAAGTTTATTTATCAAGGTTTATTTGCTTTTTACATATTTTACTGACCACTTTCGTGAGTGGTTTTCGTTAATTTACGTGAGTTATTAGTTTATTTAAAGTGGATATCAGGCCAAAAATGTTGCCGAATCGAGTATTCTTACAATTCATTTCTTCGAAGTTGTTCAGCTATATAATAATGTGGAATCTGTATAATTTTCAGACTGTTACAGAAACTATGACCAAGATTACATTATGAATGTTTTACCAGATTCAATAAAAAAAAGTGACGCTTTAGGGCAGTGATAAAAAAGCCCATTAAAACGTGAGGAGGAGATGCGTTGTTTATTTTCTTTCTGCGAGTCTGAGTCAATGCGTATTTTGTTTACCTGCCATTGCCTGTTGTGGAATAAGCAGCGAAAAAGCGAGCGGTAAAGCTTTCACCCACCACGGTCGTTGGGTTTTATTAATGGTTGATATCTTCCAAAATTGATGTAAAGAAATAGTTTTCTAAGAAGTGACGAAGGTCATACATTTTAAAGTACGATACTTTACGTAATATCAGTTGTTATGCGTGATTGTGGTGCATTGCATAGGTTGGCTCTAATTTGTCATAACGCGACTCTACTGATGATTGTGCAATACAAATATAAATTGATATGAAGAATTTAGGTGGCCGGTTCTTCTTTTTTACTGTCTGTATCCCGGTCGCTACTGAACTTTTAAATTCAAAATCACGTTTAAATCCACTTTTAAGAATAGTTGTAAATAGTAAGAAACTTTGTTTAGTGTACACAAAAGACACGTTTGCTTTTACAAAAGTTTAGCCAACACAACGATCAGTGATGCGTAATCGGACTTCTCTACAACGAAAGTTACAGGTTCCGACCGATAAGATAGTGCTATCAATGTCCTCAGCTGTAAAGAAAATGCAGGAATTATTTAGTACTATCACAATGGACAAAACTTATACGCTGTGAGCATTAAATCATAGATCTAGTGGGTTTTAACCAGGCAAAATCTTTTTCGGTTAACACTTTTGAAATCCTACAAGCATCGCAACTCTCTTGGCAAGATGAGCTGATGTGGTTTCCCGTCGTCTTTTCCAGTGGGTGTTTGTATATGTTATTGTAGACGTGTTTAATTATGATAGTATTTGTGTTCAGTGTATTGTTTGTTTTGTATGAGATATGATGAAGGGAGAGTAAAATCCGGTGCTGACCCATTTAGGCCTACACTTCCAAAAGACACGTGAGCCACCACTCTTAACGTCTACATCCGAGGGACAAATCACCATCACACCGTCAACAGTTACGTATGCCCTCACTCTGAACGCAGTGCGGAGTGATTTGGGATGTAACTCACGACTCTGGCGCACAATCTGACCAGCATCTCTCCTGGCCATGTTACCGATGAACAAAATATCTTCAAGGCCTCGAAACCGTATCAACGCCGGCCACCATGACGGAGCCGAAACCAACTGAGCCAACGGGACAACCCAACACTATACGTGAAACCAAATTTCAATGTATAAATGTCGGACTTCAATGCTCATTTGAAACAACCGCTTCCCTTCACCTCCAAAGTGCAACCTGCCTACGACTAGACTCGACTCTGATTGGTTCGCAAACATTTAGTGGAAGTTGCACCCTCTGTTAATGGCTGCATAATGCTAAAGTTCGACTAATGACGTAATTTTATCTTATATATAAAAATCAATCTTTGTGGGTTTGTTCGTCTTCTATGCATTCCTATACCATTTTTCAGATTGCAATGAAACTTTGAATAGTTTTTGAGTGTGCGTTTGGGAAGGTTCCTGTGAAAAAAAAATCCAAAAAGTCACCCCCTATTCCCCATAACACCCCATAATTTAGGCAAAACCACATTTTTTATCCGATTTAGATAGGAATTAGTACACTTATACTTTAAAACAAACAGAAAAATACTGCCTACGTATGGTTTCAGAATATTCATCCCCTCTCCCCCTTTCCAACCCCATTACGTTTTTACCCCATAATTTAGGCAAACCACATTTTTTTTCCGATTTAGGTAAGAATTTGTACACTTATGCTTTGAAACAAACAGAAAAATACTGCCTCCATATGTTTTGCAAAGCGCATCCCCTCTCACCCTTTCCAACTGAAATGAATGAAACAGCAGTTTAATATTTATATGTAAATATTTTTTCATTTAATCTATGTGCCTACTCAAGTCCAGCAATAGTGAAGCATTGCCGGGTCAGCTAGTAATTAGTAATTGCAATTAGTTACTCACGCCAGTCATATTGACTCTATCTGATCTGTTGAATCATATGAGATATTGAATATGTTAGAGGTGTATCGTATGCATTAACTGAAATCATGGATATCAAAATTAATGTAATAAATAAGTAGTATATATTTCGAGTCCCATAGTATTAAATATTGTTTGACCAGGTGAAGATGTTTTTGGAGCTACAAGTTCCTTCTTAGAATTGCTGGAAGAATTGGACATCAGCTTG
Organism: Vandiemenella viatica; assembly: GCA_031002005.1. Taxonomy (NCBI): domain Eukaryota; kingdom Metazoa; phylum Arthropoda; class Insecta; order Orthoptera; family Morabidae; genus Vandiemenella; species Vandiemenella viatica. The sequence continues at coordinate 326,325,386 of CM061920.1, read as the reverse complement.
TGAACGCTACCATCGTTCTTGTCATTGTGTATATTTATTATTGTATTAGTTGCTTGCCATACGAAAAATAAATAAATAAATAATAAAACATTGTTTCGCCGTCTACATAATAAAGCCTCTCACCTGACACGCGTGACTATCTTTGTAACAGCATGAACATCTTTTTCTTGTAACTAATGAATCTATATCGTTTCCAGTAAATAGTATGATTACTTAGAGATGCTAGCATAATATCCACCTAAAATTAACTATGAAGTTTCGTCTGTATTGTAAATCATTATTATTCCTTATCGATTTCAGTATTGCTGTTCGCGTACACTGAAAGTGATATTTTTTTCCCCTTATGGTTTTACGCCCCGTCGACTGAAAGTGATCGTATAACGTCGATATTCATTTGACAATGGTCTGGCGATTATCCTGATAAAGGCATTGACAGACAGGGTTTTAAACTTTCTTTTCTCGTCTGAATTGGACTATGCGACTTGGAGTAAGAGTGTTTTAATAAATCTCAATATTGAAGCGTTAACATGCGTAGTATCCTGACTACATATGTTCTATCTTGCAAGGGGACTGCGGCTAGATTATTGATGTGAAATAGCAGTTGTTTTACGTGATACTTTTGGAAATTTGAATGAGTGAGATTTCTCACACTGTTGTTTTCTCTGTGAGTAACACACTCATAGTATGAAATGGATTGCTTGACGGTTGTCAAATTCGTTTTTACAAAAACCTTCACACTGAAGAACACTTCTGGAATATTTGCGTCACGATCGAACAAATCGGGACATTAAGTTCTTTGGGCTTACTAAATCTTGTGCTCCTATGGGATTTTTCTATGGTGGTCCAGTTTAAAAACTCTGCTTCCTATTCTAGTGCTGAAATTAATTTGTCGTTAATATCAGAAATAAGGACACGGTATCGTATAAATCGATATTATACTCATGAATAGCATCAGAAAGAAGTATTGTTACTCACTCAAGTATTGAAAGAAAAGTATTGATGACATGATATTTTTAAAATCATTAATTGGGATTAAGGTTTTTTATTTAATTTTTTATTTTAAGGTTAAAGGCCTGCACCTGCGTGTTAATTTCAAATTTTAACCCTTTTCTACAATTTTTGTATCTGAATTGGCCAGTATTTTTTATGATCATTTGTTGCAATAAATTATATTCCTTTTTGTAGTCCTATTATATGAAAAAATTTATTATGAATAAATTAAAACAAGGGTAAGGTTAACAAGGTTTATGTTAGTTATAAATCAAATTCCATGACTCATTTAAAAACAATAATGCATGCAATTGTTTCGATGATAAACTGTCTCTTGTCACTGACATTGTACTGTCTTCCTTTGAAAATAAACATTCGGCAGGGACTGACTAACATTGCTGGACCAGTCAGGTATTCATGTTCTAACATAAATAAGTGAATACTATCTTAATATCTTCCCATTACTCTAAAGGGGCAGTCAACTGGTGTTGACAAATAAAAACTCATTTCTTCCTTTTCTTTAGCCAAAATATTCTGTAAAGAGGAGCCAGATGTTCAACTTTTACTTTATTGTTTTTTATGTGCTAAGGTGTTGTGATGACTCCAAACTTCGTATGCTGATATTGTGTCAATAGAAGAATCATTATCTGGATCACTAGAGGAGGTGACATTACTGATCCTAAACACCTTGTGGCAGATATTGCATCGGCCCAAGCAGTGGCATCATGGAAGTGAATGTTTTTTAATATAGGATCTAGGAAGCAGTACATGACTAAATGATTATGTTCAGTGAGTTCAAATCTGTTCTTAAAATACACTCCATACAAACCAAGCAAGCGACAATGTTGATAACCAAAGATGATGTAAGCTAACCCCTAATATTTGGAGTCGCGAGTTTAAGATGTCTTCCTTTCTTTTTAAAATAAAAACTAGAGATATGTCTAAACTAAATTCACATAGCATCACCAAGTTCTAAAATTGACATTGCTACCATCATAAAAAGACATCTCGATTCTCGTTTTAATATGTACCTGTTCTTGTCTTGGGTGCCATACATCATACAGCCATGTCTGTTGTAATTATATTTTCACTTTTTGTTCCAGTGGCTTTGTAGTACTGCCACTAATTTTTCCACCGTAATTTAGGTATCGAGACATCGAAGCATGCCATAGAGTACTTATATGATCAAAAGTATGGTGTTAATAGTATCGGTATCAGAAAAGAACTACTCGATACCAAGAATTATCGGTGATTTTCCCGTGAAAAACATACGAGATGTACAGACTTTAATAAAAATCGCCACAGCGATTTTCGGAAGTTTCGTTTAAGAGATATCCCTACACGCCTTGGTGGCAGTTATACTGAGTAGAGAAGATTTAATACCACCATATTTTTATTTTGACAGGTTAAAACATATGAACCAAATTTCATATTAGTCGATCCATTTGTTATATGTCTTTAAACAACTCATCCCCAACGTTCTTAGGAGTGAATAGATTGAGGTATATCTACCATAATAGCTTTGGTCAGATAGTGGGAAACATGTGTACCAAGTTTCATCAAAAACAATCCGGCCGTTATAAAACACTGAGCATGGTGGGTGAGCGGTAACGTTCTGGCTCCACATTCGGAAGGACTAGGGTTCAAATCCCCGTCTGGCCATAGAGATTCCGGTTCACCATGATTTACTGAATCACACCAGGTGAATGCCAGGATAGTTCCTTCAAAATTTCATGACTGAATTCCTTCCCTTATCTTGCCGCCAGTCTTTCGGCGTCCTCAATGATCTCATCGTTGACGAGATATAAAACTTTCCAGTCTTTGAATTGTTATTTATTTATAAAATTCTACTTCTAAAGCCCAGGAGAGCATATTTAGGGGGAAAGGACTGAGTACAAGGAATGGGAAGGAGTTTGGCCATGGCCATTTGAAGGAAGCATCCCGGCATTCGCCTGGAGTGATTTGGGAAACAAACCAATTCTGGATGCCGGGACGGGGATTCGAACCGGCGTTCTCCCGAATGCAAGGCTACAGCTGTAGAGTTTTTTTTCTTATGGTTTTACGCCTTGTCGACGCCAAGGTCATTGGAGGTGGGATGGGACTGGTGACTAGGAACGGGAAGTAATTTGGCCATGGCCTTATGGAGGAAGCATCCCGGCATTCGCCTGGAGTGATTTGGGGAAACCATGGAAAACCCAAATCAGAATGCCCGGACGGGGATTCGAACTGGCACCCTACCGAATACGAGGTCAGAGCGCTAACCGCTCACCCACCACGCTCGGTTGAATGTCAAGAAGTATTCGGGTTACTGACACACTTGAAGTGCCGTTCGAACGCGGACGCACGTGTCGCTCTTGTTCCTGCCGCTGGCAGGAACATGACACCGCGTACAGTGGCCGCCGATAGAACCGCAGAACGAACAACGGGAGGATACGCCGCCGGCGACGGGCTGTGCGTGGCTAATAAATTGGCGGCAGTAGCGGCGAGCGAGTTGAGGGACAGGACTCGGTGGTGATGGCCGCCATAACACACCGTGACAGTCGTTAGTGCTGCACGGCGTCGCTCATTACTCAGGCCGCGACACATCCATCAGGCCGGCCATAAAACTGTAATTAATAGCGGCGCACCCGCCGACCGACCGCTGTTTATCGTGCTTAGCCGCGGGTCCGGTCGCGCGTATTTATTGCACCTGTCAAGGCATTTTTACCTCCAAGGCTCCAGGGGATACGATCGGTCCTGTGTCACCGTCGGGTGCCTCAGTTACCGTAGACATTTCAGATCTCGTATACTTTGCTTCACGGATTCGAATCTAGAAACTGTGGCCCTTGTGACTTTTATGGTTTTTCACAAGGCGCAGTTTTGTACAGTCTTTGGGCAGCGTTAGATAATATTGTTGAATCTTTGGGCTGCCTCGCCGACAACAGTTGGAAGAGCAAAGTGTATGGTTGACGTTTGCTTTGTCAATTACGTGCAGCTCGAGTTTGGGCTCCATCGTGTGGGAGTTGTATTATTAAATTGAAGTCATTAGGACCTTGCTAAAAGTACACCACTACTATTTAAATGCGGATTTCAAGTAACTGTGCTAAATAAATTAAGTTATATTTCTTTCGGAATATTGATTATAATTTCTAACATTAATAACACTCCCTATCATTTTTAAGGCGCATGTAAGGTATTAACAAGATTTAATTAAAACAAATTGCAATGCAGCTTGCATGTACTCGAGATGATATTTGTCCTTTCTCGTCTATAACATGCTGACATCCCCAGTTAAAGTGGAGATATTATTAACCTACGTAATTTTTCAGAGTCTGTCTAGTAATTGTCAACAGCTAATTATTCCACATTAATTGAGTGGAAAGCTCATACCCATAATAATAAAAATAAGGAAATAGCCTTGGTGATGTGGGCTTCCATATAATGTATCTATCAACGAATCATGTCGTTATGCAATTAGTTTGGCGGGTGAGGCATACGAGAAGATACGCGTTCAAGTCCCCATACGGCGATCCAGATTTCAGGTCAATGTCGGGATAGTTCCATCACAAAGACATGGCCGAATATTTTCCCGTTCCTTATCCGCAATCTTTTCTCACGTCTAATGACCTCGATGTGAACAATGCGTAAAGGCCGGCGCACTGACGGACTTCCATGCATTTAACACCGACCGCGGTGCGTGAGCTGCTACGTTCAGTTCTGGATATCAGAAGAACGCCGTTTCGAATCTTCGTCCGGCCATCCAGATTTAGGTATTCGATAGTTTCCAGAAATCACTCCATGCGAATGCGAGATAGTTCTTTCAGAATTCCTTACCGTTTCAGGTTCCGTTTCATCTCTCGTCTCTAATAATCTCGATGGCGACTAGGAATAAATCCCTAAGCAAAAAATGTGTTGGTTTAGCCAACGGGCGCTGTTGGGACTAGCAGAGAAGCCTTAACTATACGGCCAGTTTTTGGAGGGTCTTCGTCCTGATGTGTGGCAGAGCCGCATCCATGTTGCTCCCCGTGGACACCCTCTATGCCTCTCGCATCAGCATCCGCGCTGCAAGGGCGGGTAATTCTTCAGATGGCGCAATTCCGCGGCAGAGGCGGCTGCCGGATGGTGGATGGTTGGGATCAGTTAGTGTGGGAGGTAATGAGAGTCAGCTCTGGTACTCCCACTGACTAGCTCCATACATCCCTGTATGGCCAATTGCGCTGAACTGAGGTCAAATTTCTGTTTTTTTAGGAGTTTTTTTCCTGTTTGTATTTTTTCAAAATAATGTTTTAGATATTTTTCCCCTCTTGATTCTGACTGCCATTCCGAACGGTCTAACAAGATGAGGGATAATGGGTATTGCGATCTGTCAGTGAACATTGTTAGGTTTGTGCTAATGTGTTTAACGTCGTTATTTTTTGTTTAGCATCATGGTTTTGGGATGGAAGCCGCTGACCACCCAATCACTTGGCCAGGACAATATGCAAATTTTCTTAGTGTGGACAAACTTTGATCCTGGCGAAAGGCAGACTCTTTTTTGTTTTCGGATCGTTTGTTGTTATTTAGAATGGTAGAACTTTACATGTCCAGTAATACATAATGCATAAAACAGAGAGACAAAAATATTTATCTCATGTTTGACGGTTCGCAAAAGATTTGATCATTATTATTGAACCGGTTATTCAGTATGAGATAAAACACCATGAAAAACATTATTTGTTTATTTATTTGATGTTTACTTCCTCTTCGGTGTGTTGCCTGCACTTATTTCATACAAGAATGGTTCCTCAGTATATCCCAAGTTCACATCCATTGTGTTAAATCATAAACATTTTCGACCTGTTGAACAGAAAAAAATTAAGTGAAAATAGTTTTAAATTTTCTTTCGTGTTATTTTAAATAGCTTTGTATTTAGAATCTCTTAAGTGGTTAAATAAATTGACATCCTTGTGCACGGAACAAATTTGTTTATTGTACGAAGTAAGGCATTAGAAATTCATTGCTTGTGGATGTGAACTAGCTGACATTTAGCTAAAGATTAAAACGCTTCGTGTAGTTCTTTAGAAATACAATTTGGACTAACATTATTTTGCTTCGCGCTTTAATTAACGTCCATAAAAGTTAATTAAGTTTAGCAACCTGAAGTACGTAGAAGATAAAATTTCTGTGCAGCCTTCTGCATTTCAATAAGTTAGAGCGAAAACAAAAAATAGTTAATATGCTGCAGGTTGTTATGAGTTCGCTTCACAGAGGTAACGAGAAAAATCGTCCTTACTCTTTGACTAGAACGGAACGTTATCTGAATACTGCTAGCACCGAAGTCAAGTGCCAAACTTCGTTTTAAGGAAATCCAGTGAAAATGTGAAAGAAATAAGGAGGTAAGCTCTTGGGAGAACGTAAGTGCTGAAACGAATGAAAAAATTGCGGTAAGAGTTTAGAAACCCACCTTGGTAGTGTGTTTCCTGTTTGCTACAGGAAATGTCACCAAGAAGAAGACAAATGTTTTTTTCCCCTGAAATTATTTATTCGTTTATTGAACTTTCATCTCAGTCTTTCGGGTTGAACCAGTATCAAACAGAGTATTTTGAGAATTATATTGTTTTTGTGAGACCGAATTGTTTCATGGTATCGTACATTGATAAAAAGTCTTCCAGATTTCAGTCGATCACTGTCGCGTGGTGGGACGCTGGCTTCGCATTGCAAGGGCTGTCGGTTCGAGTCCGGCCTCGGGCATTGGTGCTTTTAATTAAGTGTTTTGTTCGTCTTGTGCTGTCCTCACTGTAGTGTCAACAGTATCATAATTAAAGCCTGATACAACAATTACTACAAAAACAAACTGGAGCTGACTAAATGATCGCAAAGGCCAAAGGCCATATTAAAATAATAATAATAATAAAAAAAAAAATCTGGCCCCGAGACGTTTTCTACGTGAGGAAGGAGGGGAAACTCCTTCCCTCCCGGTATGCTTCATGTGCCCATGTTTAGCAAACGTGAACTGTGGATCATAGCCGGCAGCTAAACACATCCATAAGTGACATGTAATTTGAGGAAACGAAAATATTTATTTGAACCAAAATTTTTTGGGACGGCGTCATCACAGAAGCCATTGAAATCAGAACAGTTCATCAGTTGGCAAACAGAGATACAGAGTGGGGATTGGAACTGAGCTATTTAAAAACGTTTAAAAATATCGGCTATAACGTCACTGGGCAAGGTCAACAATGTACGTTTGGCAAATATGGGCAAATGTTTCACGGCGAAAGGGAATAGCTCGGCATTTTACTGTTGTGTAAAATGAGGGCGAAGAATTTGACTTACGAAACATTTCAGCATTGCATCAATCCAATCCGGCTGGACGCTCGAAAAAATTTCATAATAATTTAATTTTTAATATTGAAAGAGACTCGGCCTTCTTCTACTAACGACTTGCCTGTGATCGGACTTATGACTTCGTCAGGGCAGGATGTTTACACCTCCATTTGAAAGTCTGTGAAGATTAAATTAGACGGTTTTCTTTTGCGTTCCCCAGCATGATAGTATTAATAAGTGTTGTTGTACATGCGGATGACTGTGATGGTCTGAGTAGAGTGTTATTTGTGTTGTGGACGAGAGATGAAAGAAGGGAGGGGATTAAACCTGTTGCCTGCCCATTCTGGACTACTCTTTCGAAAGACATTAATAGTCCGCTACACTTAATTTCCCCATCCAGTGAACGAATCAAAATCAACGGCGTCTTTTGCCTTCGCTCCATACGATTGTGGAGAGGTTTGAGATTTAACTCAGGACTTTGGTGCTCAATCTCGTGGTAGGTATAGTGCACCACCACCTATCCTCCTCATCGGCCAAATCCTCGTGACTAAAATTTCCTCCACCAACTAGACACGAACCAGGACACGAACCAGCTAACCCCCTATCAGCGCCGGATCCATCATATCACAGGATTTAAGGTCTGGCAAACTTAATTTTGTTCTTTCAGTGGAGCAAATAGGGAAATCGGATCTAATACTAGTACACAAAATTTATCGTACATAGTTGTGTAAACCTTTGGTATCAAAACTAGACGCAAAAGAACCCAGTGGTTCACTGCAACCCCCACTCTGAGGAGTTTAGACTACTTGCGGTTATAAGTTTTCCGTTTAAGAGTGGTTAATTAACTGATTTAAACAACCAGGTCAGCGTACGAAGAATCAAATTGTATATTAACTTTTCCACTCTCCCTACAGGAAATTACAGCGTGTCATGAAGAGAAGCCCATCTCATCTCGAGCACATTTAAGCTGCCGCTCATTTTATTTTGAACTCTACACACTGTCAATTAATTTCATCAGCCAAAAATGATACGACAATCCGCTCACCACTCTTTCTGCCGCTTGCACTCGCAACAACCAGGGCGTTCAGTTAACAGAGGCGGCTCAAGGTCAGTCTGCTTTATTCCCACTTCGCTGCCCTTACCCCTACCTGTGATGGGGAACTTTACTTGGACACAGCATTCAGTTCAGAGAGATAGGAAAGGATGAGATAGTGAGGTAAGGAGTGACGACAAGGGAACATGACCTTGAGCCGCCAGGGCTGCGTGAACAGGGTATAGTTATCGAGACCAACTTATTTTATCCCCCAAAGACTACACACACCACAGACTGTGGGAATCCTACGATACAAAAATCAGATTACATACATCAACGCAGTAATTTAAAAAATCATACAATTAATCAAAGAAAATAATAAAAAAGTAAATTAATTGATGGCGTGCGAAATTGTCGCACGGTCTGCCAAAAGCTCGAATTTTAGCTTTATTTTTTGATAGGATATAACAGTTGTGATGAGTCTTTTCAAACCGGAGGACGGCTCTGGCCAAATTAAGCGAAGAGAACCACCAACTAATTCCGTCGCAGGAGGAGAGGAACAGAAGGCGTTGATTGGCGTCAAGTTGGCACATGTGGGACCGCGACCCACCTCCTCGTGACTATCGACCAGGTCCAAGCACAAGTGACCGTCGTCGTTTTAATTTTAAACCTTCCTCCCCTCGCCGCGCCGGCCGGCTGGCCTGCCACCCCGGACCAACTTGAGTTGACATTTTTATTAAATTTCGCCGAGGTGGAGGAGTGGCGCCCGCCCGGCAAGTTGTGTAATGTTTAAAGCCGGAGGGTGGGGACAGCATTATTTATCTGGTCACCGGTCAGCGCGACGCGACGCGACGGAGGAAAAGTGGCCGCCGATATTTCAGCCCGGAGCCGCAATATAGCGAGCAGAGAGAAAGGCGCGCACGAACTCCTCCTCAGCGGTCGTACTCGGACAAATAAACACACCGCAACCTATTAAAAGGTGGACGAGTAAATCTCTTCGCTCGAAGACTGTGTTGTAGGATTTGCTGAAGGTACTCTCAACCATGTGTGCCGTCTTAGACTGAGTCTGCTTATTGTGCAGCGAAGTTCGCGTCTGGAATCAGGGTGAATGTCAGATTGATCCAGTTTTCGATTCTACATGTTAATTTAATTTAATTGCGGTGAGCAATATGCCCCGATTTTTTCCACATTTTATGTTTTTATTTTTTATTATTTTTTATTTTAAAATTCTTGGAGTGCAATATCATCACCCATCTTCTTTTGCACTTTAAAAATTTTGATTTTTAATTCTTTCTGTTCATCATATTCCTTGCTAATTTTTTTCCTTATGGTTTTTCACCTCACTGACATCGAGGGCATTGGAGGTGGGAAAGGATTGGGGGAAAGGAATGAGAACGAATTCAGCCATGGCCTTTTGAAGGAACCATCTGTCATTTGCCTATGACCGCACGATGATTTGAACCCGGGTCCTCCTGAATGCCAGGCGCTATCCCACCAGGTTTGGTGGTAATTTATTCCAGTCCTAATTCTCTTTTCTACAAAAGAAATTTTTCTTATTCCCTCACACCTAGTGCCAGCTTGTAATCATGGTCATCACACGTATTACTACTACTAATATCCCCCCCAAACCTCATCACCAGTGCTCTCTTCATCTGTCTCCTGACTTCCAATAACTGCCAACCCAGTTCCTTTATCATAATTATGTCCGGCGGTTATTTCTGCGGCTCCCTATTCAGCTCTTGTATCATATCAGTTACTGATTGTGTCCGGCAGTTATTTCTGCGGCTCCCTATTCAACTCTTGAATCATATCAGTTACTGATTGTGTCCGGCGGTTATTTCTGCGGCTCCCTATTCAGCTCCTGTATCATATCAGTTGCTGATTGGTCCGGCGGTTATTTCTGCGGCTCCCTATTCGGCTCCTGTATCATATCAGTTACTGATTGTGTCCGGCGGTTATTTCTGCGGCTCCCTATTCAGCTCCTGTATCATATCCGTTACTGATTGTGTCCGGCGGTTATTTCTGCGGCTCCCTATTCGGCTCCTGTATCATATCAGTTGCTGATTGGTCCGGCGGTTATTTCTGCGGATCCCTATTCGGCTCCTGTATCAAATCAGTTGCTGACTGTGTCCGGCGGTTATTTCTGCGGCTCCATATTCAGCTCCTGTATCATATCAGTTACTGATTGAGTCCGGCGGTAATTTCTGCAAACATGCCTATTTGTGCTGCCTTGCACAGGCCCTGTTCTGCAGTGGTTACGGCTGCTTGGCAGCAAGATCGCAATGGGGCGGGGTGAGGCTGTGTAGAGTGAAAACTCATGTACAGCCGTTTGTAGCCTTTGCTTGTCGGCATGACAACCATCGTGCACCATGACCTTCCTTGCAAACCCTCCAACTAATTGCTTCCCGAATCATTATGAGTCAGTGCAGGGTCGTCCATTCTAGGGGCTATGGTCAATTTCCGCCTCGACAATCCTCTCTCATCGCTTGTGATCAGTAAAGCCTTAATGTATCTTCTTACCGTTCATTTATGATCTATCAGAGTGTAGTCTTCTATTTATTTTCAGAACTGTTTAGAGGATTTTCGAGTCCTGAATCGTTTGTTGTATTTACCGTTAGTACTTGGGGTACTTGTCTCTTCTGTACTGGTCACTTACGTTATTAGGATGTTATTGGAGGAAGTAAAGATTCAACTACTAGACATTGGCATTAGAGGTGGTGTGGTAAGTACTATAACAGCCCTCCTTGTTTTGATTTGGTAAATTAGTGGCTGAATTGAGTTAAAGACGTGCTTGATAATGGATATGATGGACAACAGTAAATCAGTTTATTCTGAATAAAGAAGTCTTTAAATTATCCAAATGATTTATTCTATGAAATGCGTGTGCTGAACAATAGGCTGCATTTGCCTGTCTTCTGTTTACTGAATCTCTCTACTGATACAGGCTGTACGATACTGAACCTATCTTTAGGAAGTCTTGTGTTTGAAGTATTAGTGTTTGATCGTAGCATACGTTTTCCACATGACAGGTTTTACTATCACAGTTTACTCCTCGGGCAATTCTGTTTACATACATATGTGCTAATTGTATATACCAACAACACCACGTTAGTCTGTGATAAGTGTTGGTTTCATACCGAAATGGAATTCTGCAGATACGGAAGACCTGGACTACAGTGGTCACTATGGTGATAGAATCCTTTTTAGTAGCACTTGTTCAAGTAACTCGTAATATCTGTCTCAGCAATTACTTCTGCAATTGCTATGGGTATCATATAACCGGTATTATGGGTCAAAAGAGCTTGCTATATCTTTGCAGAACTTAATCAGTCTTTGAAACAGTACTCTAGTACCTGCCTTTTGAAATAGATCTACCATACGCAGAATACTCATCTTATGAGACCTTTTCTATCCCTTATATTTTTTTTATTCAGTAGGTTCACATACCAACCGTTATAAATTTTCTGAGTCATTTTAAGTAGGTAGAAAGTGACGAATGTTTCTAAAGTGCGTAGGAATTGTGATTCGATTTGCCTAGTTCCAAGCAGAAGAATCATGCTGATCACGGGTTAAAAGATCCATTACGAAGTATTACATTCCCTAAATAAAGTAATATCCAGTAACGTAACTGCAGTTATACCCTAAAATAACGTGCTGTACTTCTACGGTGGGCCGTTAATATTTCTTTGTAAAAAGAATGTGATCTCAGTGGCTCAAATTTTCCGATGTTTGCCATGATCCAACGCAGTCTTACAGCATGGAGGCTGTTGCGCACTGCTTTTCTTCATTCAGTTTTTAAACGTTCGGTAAAGAAACGCTAAGTTCCCATTCTGAAATACAGCGGTAGAAAGAATATTGAGATAATGTTTTGCATAACCGTATACTACTGCAACCTGACCTGCAATCTCAGCTGTGAGACTTTGTTTTATTTATAGCGACATAAACATTAAAAAAGAAATGAGACAGTGATTGTTCTTAATTTATTAATGTCTCATTATTCTTCCGACAGCAGTCAGACCGAAACGAGAAGTAATGCTTGGAAGACGATGCGTTAGGAAAGAGCAAACGATAATCAGCTAGAGCTACATAGTATCGATGTAGGGGGCACGTCACACGAATTCAATGATTTTTGGAGCCCCCTTTCGCTGACTTTGACTTTGTGGCTTTACGCCTCGTCGACGTCGAGGTCATTAGAGGCGGGATGAGACTGGAGACAAGGAACGGGAAGGAATTCGGCTATGAACTTTTGAAGGAAGCATGCCCGTATTCGCCTGGAGTGATTTGGGGAAACCATGGAAAATCCAAGGACGGTGGTTCGAATCCCCGTCCGGGCATCCAGATTTGGGTTTTCCATGGTTTCCCAAATCACTCCAGGCAAATGCCGGGATGCTTCCTTAAAAAGGCCATGGCAGAATTCATTCCCATTCCTTGCCCCCATCCTTTCCCGTCTCTAAAGACCTCGCTGTTGAGAGACGTAAAGCAGTTAAAAAAAAGAAAACCCAAATCAGGATGCCTGGACGGGGATTCGAACCGGCGTCCTCCCGAATACGACGGCAGAGCTTAACCACTCACCCACCACCGCTCGGTCCCCCGATCCTCCTTCCTTGACACAGGTGGTCACATTTGTGTGCCCTCCCCCCTCCCCTGGTTTGACGTCACATATTTTGCAATTTTAAATTCAGAAATTCTTAAATTAAAACAGCACTTCCAAAATTATTTATATATTTCTACTCAATTGTTTTTCAAAAATCCAAGAATAAATCAAACATTTTAGATAGTTGACAAAACATAACAAATCAAATGGATGATACAAAATTTAATCATTGTGTTCATGGACTATGAACCTATTCATTTATATTATTTATTACTGGCATAGCTGCACTTCGTTCTTGACTTAGATAATGTTAGGAACATTCGATGTGTCAACATCTTCTTCATCCAACCATGTAGCATCGTCATCGTTTATCAAACAAAGAACTTCCCTGACACGTCTGGCTGCAATTCTTTGAGGACGAATCTTCGTGATGGGAAAAACCTCTTGGTGCCTCTTATGTGTTGCTTGTGTTGGTCAGGAGGATGTATGATAAAAAATATAGACCACAGATGCCACACGATCATTTAAATAAGTATACCGAAGTCATATTTTTTCAAGGCCTCAAAGGCGATATTGGCCTTTCGGCGTGTGTCAAAGGCGACCGACGTGCGACACCGTAGGTATGGCGAGCGTGAACTGGCGCGACCGTCACGTAATAAAACGTAATACAAATTATTCATCGGACGTAATGAAGCTTGCTTATGATTTATCCCTCTCCCCATTGTCACACAATGTTTCATTTTGTTGACCCCTTCCTCCTCCCCCCCCCCCTTAACTGTGACGTAATTTACGGATGGATTGTACTTTCTGGTGTGTTGGTTAGGGAGCGTGCATAAACCACGTAGCTCCATTTTGGCCTCCTGTGAACCCTCCCTCCCTCCCACGTAGCCCTACGTGGCTTTTGTCTCAACCCCCCACCCCCACGTAGCACGTAGCTTTTTTCCCTTTTGATTCCGTAAGACATTTTGTACTGTTTTCTCTTGTCAGACTATTGTTAATTACATACGGAGATAATTAACTGAAGTAAATAAATATTCACATGCTGTTGTGGGTTCAGTTCCTCATTTTAACTGTGAAAAATGTTATGAAAAGAAAGCTACGTGGCCTGGCTCGGAACCCCCGCTCCCCCCACGTAGTCCAGCGTAGCCTTCCAGCTAACCCCCCCCCCCCCTGGACAAAGCCACGTAGTTTGTGCACGCTCCCTTACTGGTGGCCGGGGCAGCCGTGTGGAGGAGTCCCTGCAGTATGTTAGTATGCGCCAGAGGGCCCACGACGGGCCATCAGGAAAGCATTAGCCCAGGTAGGCGACGAACCACAGATGTGTATATAAAGAGCCGACTGCCACGCCACCTGGGGCCGCACACAAACATACGTCGCTGGAAAAACTGTAAAACGATTTCCTATAACTGTCTTCTAAGCAAGTTTATTTGTTGTCTGTATATCCTTTATTGTTTCCTCCTGTAAACTTTTTCCTATTGCTGTCGTACTTGTGTATTTAGCAGAAAGAAGGGTTATATGCTGTCTCTTGGACGCAGCAGTATGCAAAGAGTCATTGTGCTGAATGTTATCAACAAGATATACAATTTTAAGATACTACGTATTCTTAGATGGAGGTAGTGTGTAACATTCTACCGATTTTATTTTGTTTTGTTTGTATAGGCCTGTTAATTTTTAATTATTTACAATTTTGCTGTCAGTTAATTGACCTCCAGCTAGCTTTATTACATACCGAAAGACGCTGTAAAATTTTTATTTTGATGCATTGAAAATTGTCTGGGAGGGAATTTCAGGAAAACTTATACGCTGGATACATCATGAAGAGTGCCATTAGGAAAATTTAACCGCTGAAGTTGAGGACCGTAGGAGGTTTAAAATGGAATACTAGTTTAGCCTGTTACGTGAACCTGCATACAACTGGTAACAGACGTTAGCTAAATATTAATTTTATGAAAACGTTCTACAAACATAAATAATCACAAAACTTGATATATGAAATTTGCAGGAATTTCACACACGAAAGTATTTCTTCATTCTACTTTTAATTACTCCGATCTAGAAAATAATGAAATAACTAGACCCACTGGATACACTATGCATCATTTTAATAAAGATTTTTTTTATTTGCTTATGGCTTTACGCCTCGTCGCTGTCGAAGTCAGTAGAGGCGGGAAAGGACTAGGGTCATGGAACGCGAAGGAATTCACCCATTGCCTTTCTAAAGGAATCATGTCGGAATTCGCTTGGAGTGATTTGGGGGAACCATGGAAAACCCACATCTGGATGGCCGGATAGGGATTGGAACCAGCGTCCTCCGGAATGCGAGACCTGTGCGCTACCGCTCACCTACCTCGATCAGTCTAATAAAGCTGTGGGTCCATTCAACGCAACGTATAAGACAGTCATGCAACTTCCGTAAGTAACAATTTAAATAAAATACTTACATCATGCATTTTTGTTTTTTGTTAAAACAAAATGGACTTAGTAAGTCTAGTGGATGAGCAGGTACTCTAGGGCTTGGTGTTCGGGAAGATGAAGATTCAAACCTCCGTCAGGCCATCTATAATTGGTTTACCACTGTCTCCCAAAATCGCTCCGTAAACTGAAGACGATAGACTAGTTTCGATTTCAGTACGTTGATGATCCCAACTTTGTTTTTCTTTATGTACCGTCTTCTAGCGAAAATTGGATACTAACAGTAATAATCTCGTTTCAATTTTTGCAGGACTGGATAGATCTTCATTACTCATTTTGACTCATTCGCTTATATATATATTTAACATTCTACTATTTCTCCTACTGGAGTTACCATCTAAGATGATATATCAACGAAGCGATATTTCCATGAAATATTAAATACTGTCACTCTTATTCATCTTAAACGTTATATCCGCACTCTTATTCAGTCTTTCTAGAATTGTTATCTTGGTAACATATTCCATCCATAATGCATTGTTTAGTCTTATGTAAACTCAAACCCTTGCAGCTTCCTAAACTGCGTTCTTCCATAACACAACACTGGGAACACACAATACTGGGAACACACAATACTTAATCAGCCTTTTTATTAATTCGAAACTGACTAAGTTTCTGATGCACCGAAGTTCCGTCGTAGTGCAACGTCGTTATTATATTCCAAAAATACATTATATATTTTATCTGAGAAGGGAAGTATGTAAGGAACGGAATTTCTGTTTGAGCTAGAAGAAAAAATGCAAATATTTCTGTTTTACTGTATATATATACAAGGAATTCGTAAAACTGTGCCCAATCACGTATTTTTATCTCAACATTTCACTTCAGCTGTTATGTCTCCAATGGTTTTCCTGATATCCAATAGTATTGTTGTTCTACCATTTCGCGTTGTTCTATTAAAAGATGCGCAGTCTGGAGATGTTCTACGTTATCTCTCGTTTAACATTTTTATAGCGCGAAAGTACCACGCTAATTGTCTACTACCTATCATATCGGCACTAGTACTCACACGTTTTGTCCCTTGCGGTTATCTCTTTACTTTCATAGCTGGAAATGCTGCACATTATACTACATTATGGTAATAAATCCGAAAGCTGGTTTGTCTGTTTTAAAGGAATGATGTGACGGAACATAATCGTTTAAGTTACTCTCATTCTGATGACTCTGTATCTTACTTACTTAAGTTATTAGTCTTACCCACTTTTAGAAGTTTTCAGCAAATTGTATACAAATTCATGGTTAGAAAATTCTTTAATTCTCGGTACCGACAATTGGTATTCCTTGTATCTTGGGACAGAGCCCTGGGAGGGCTACAACTCGTGCCAGACGGGCCCTTCTGGTGTTGTGACAGCTACAGTGGCCGGTCTTTATCTCCGGTTACCGTGTCCACTTTGCGCGCCTGCCTGCAGCAGTGAGTGGGGTCGCCTCGCCTGCCGTGCGGGTGGCGGGCCGATTGGCCGGCAGGGGGCGAGCTGCCTTCTTTGTCGCAGTAATGGACTGCACTTAACGCACATTAGGCGGCAACTTGGCCCATCAGCGTCAGAGGAGAGGAGTCAGGCCGGGCTGGCAGGTCGTCGACAACTTGGTCGCCGTCACGTTGCCTGCCTGCTGCCACGCGCCGTGGCTGGACACCAGGAACGACTCCCACCGACTTCGCTTCGTAGAAACAAAACATCATAGACTTCGAGCCACATGAAAGTGGCGACCTGATGCCTACTACATTCATATTGTCGGCAGCACTTACTAAGGGAATCAGTGGGCGGTATATTGCTTAGCGGAGGTTCTGTGGCAGTTATCCAAAAGACACGCAACAACAGCAGCCACTTTATCCCTTTAACCAGGATGCGTACGCAACCTATACAGATACTTTTTCCCCCGATTTCTATCTACATCATGTTACTATGAGGGAACAAATCTGTAGGTGTAATTCCCAAGTGTGTTGTTTTCGCCTCTGAACTGGTAACTATCATACGCATTCTTCGGTTACAAGGAATAATGGAAGCTTTAACATAAATATCTGTTGCTGCAGAAGACTCTTGTGCTGCCATTGTTATTATTTCCTTGTATTGCATGTAAACCATATCACTGATTAGAGAGGAAGGAGTGCAAGTTATTTAGGTGGTTGAGAAATACAGTCATCGTGAATTTTGCTAATTTCAAACAACAAGACAGTGAATGCATCGTGGCTTCGTGTGAATATGAAAATACTTGATCGTTGGTTCTTCCTACATTGAATAGATGATAACCGGCGATATGTATCTCACAATGTTGCAAGAAGAACTATCTGAAAGAAACAGGTCTAGGAGATATCTTTATTGATAACATTGACGGCTAAAAAGCTATATTTTTAAGCATTTCGAAGCAGATACTCTGAGTAGGCAATCCCGTATGGCCTGTTGGTTGAAAATGACCTTAAACCAAAACTGAAGTGTGAGCGGTCGACGTTCGGTCTTGAATTTGGGAGAGCGCATGTTTGATTGCCAGGTCAGCAGTTCAAAATTTGGTTTTCTGTGGTTTTCCGAAATCTCTCCACAGAGTGGTAAAATATACTTTTCCTCAATTCATTCACCTTTCTAATCACTACCACGTCAACGAGCTACATAGCTGCAACTAAAATAAAAAAAAAATTAGTTTCCAGAATACCAATATGACATTGGGGATCAGCTGTATCTTCATCAAAGATACATGATTTCTAGCGATAGACTTTTATTTGTGGTACCAACTAAAAGCCAAACTTTACTAGGCAAAAATTCAGAGCATTTCATAAATTCAAGCATTCAATGTGGATGCGATTTTTTAAAGAAAATATTGCGATTCTATTGTCGACAAAAGTACCCACAGTGCATATCGGGTGTTTAGCTTTGTGTACGACACTACAGTTGTCACTCTAAATAGATTACGTGACAAATGTTAAGTTTATTCGCGCCTATAAATCTCGACTAGACCTTCCTTCATTGTACTTGCAACATTCTTTCATCTGATTTTTGTAGCTTTTACAAGAGTTGGATGAAATTTTGGAATGGAAGATATGAATGATAAGTAACAAATTGGAATATTATTAATAACTTGATTTTCAGGAAATGCCGCCTTATTTATTTGCCTGTCTGAGCTTTCAGCTGACATGCTGCATCTTTCTTCATAGCTTCTATGTTTGTTTACATAGAATCGAGTGCCAAGCATCCCAGAGTACTAGACCGCCGTCTATGTTTAAGTTGTTAGTTTTCTTCAAATTTTCTGCTACCTCCTTCACTCGTCGAGCCATCACTAAAGACACGAGACTACTATGGAGAGAATGCAAATGGTGACCTGGACACGTGAAGGAGGTAGTAAACATTTTGAAGGAAACTAACAACTTAAACAAAAACTGCGGCCTAGTACTCTGTGATGCTTGGCGCTCGTTGCTGTGTAATTTTTTTTTTTTTTTTTTTTTTTTTTTTTATGGCTTTTGGCTTCGAGGCCATACAGCCAACTCAAGTGTATTTTGAATCATCCAGTGTATTTCATTGCTTCACAGTGTATTATTTCTCCAAGTGGTTCTAGACACAACACGATGGACATGACATAGAGACAACACATACACTAAACACCCATGCCCTCGGCCGGACTCGAACCGGCGACCTTCGGCACGTGGAGCTAACACTCTAGCCCCTACGCTACCGAGGCCGGCTTGCTGTGTAAATAAGCATAGTATCTCTGGTGAGGGCAGCGGCATGTCAGCCGGAAGCTTAGATAGGCAAGAAATAACGCAGTATTGCCGGAAAATCCAGTTATTACAAGTCAATTCCAAAAATAAGGTCTCCAAAGCATTTTCTTTAGTATATATATCATTTTAAATGTTTAACAATTATCTATTTTTCTATACAATCACCATGTCAGTCGAAGTTTTTTTTTTTTTTTTTTTTTTTTTTTTTTTTTTTTTTTTTTTTTTTTTTTTTTAATAACGCTGTGTTTTTGTAAGCCGATATCATTCGGTGCCGAATTTCCTTCCGCCCAAATGTTCTTTCAGCTTAGGGAAAAGGCGATAGTCGTTGGGTGCTAAGTCCGGACTATAGGGTGGGTCTTCGATGATGTTCAAACCGAAGTTTCGCATAACAGCGGCAGCTTGAAGGGCAACGTGTATATATTATAGAAAATAAACTGATTTTGTATCTAAATATTTTTGATACCTTCCTTTTAGGATTGCCCTGGTATTAATAGACACGCCCGTGGAGACCTGAGAAATCATAAACCGCAATATTTTCTAGTTCAAGCTAAGCAAGATGATACTCTCCGTAGTCCTGCGTATCGACTGGGAGTGAGGCGCTTCTGGCGCCTGGAGGCCGACCGCCCGCCGAGCAGCAGGCGCCGCTATTAAGATGGCCGATACGCAGTCGGAACATAAACAATCCGAGAAGAATTCAATTTATGCAGATGTTTGGGGGAAGTGCGGTTGCGGTGATGAGCGCCGGGATTGCGTCCGCCGTTATGCGGCGCCACGCACTGGCGGCATTTCCTTTATCGGACGCTTACTGGAAACGAGGCGATGCCTCTGCTCATATACGCAGTTTGTCCAAACTGCCACATTCAGACCATCTCACTGACTATAGATCTCATTTTTTGTCGCAGAAAATGGAGACTATTCGTTCCTTCAAAGACTGCGTAAATTGAAGGCTTGTGTATATATTTTTGATTTGGCAAAGAGGAAGGGATGGTCTTGATGGATATGATAATGTTTTGGTGATATGGTAATGGCACTTCAAGGCTGATCTGCGCATTAACTTTTGGAAGGATTTGGGAGGGTTGCAGCCAGATATGTCGTATCCCAACTACTGTTAATACGAGACTCAGAATTCTTTCAAATTGTGCCTGAGACTTTGTAGTGAAGTACTAAAAAGTATGAAAGTTGGTGCTGTGATAACAAATCCTACTTGCGACTTTACAATAATTTATCGTTATTCAACATGAAGATCTCGGAATTAATGTTGCTTGAAAATTAAAATACAAAAAAATTTGACTGCGCTGTATTTTTGTTGATAGAAATTTAACGATTCATGTATTTCCATGTCTTGTATACAATGTTTCGTATGCACTGTGAGTATTATAATGTTTCCAAAATGCTTCCACGAATGGCAGAATGCATGCGAAACCAATCGAGAGACTGATGACAGAAGAAAAAAAAACAATAAATTATTCATAGCTTTATATTACTTTCAGAGTGAAAGACAACAGAAGACGAACGGACACTTTATTAAAACTACCCATGACCTAGGCCGGACTTGAACCGGTGACCATCAGACCAATACCCCCGGGGCTGATTCGCGAAGTTATGTACATCCATTAGAATCCTTAATTTCACATGCTCATATGCCCTTGTTAACTATCGTAGTGCAGCATTCCTGAAGGCCGCCTGTTGTCATAGGTGTCCAGCGGGTGTAGCGGCGGCCGAGTGATGAGGAGCGCCGCGACGGTGGGCGACCAGGGCGCCCTCACCGCCTCCATGATGGCCGCCATGGACGTCAAGACGGAGCCCCTCAACAAGGGTGGTGGCGCCGTCCCCCAGGACTGTGCCGGCTGCGGCAAGAAGATAACCGAGAGGTGGGTCCACCTCCATAGACTCCACTACTCTAACGGTGGAATGTTCCTATACCCTGTTCACTCCGAACTGGCGGCTCGAGGTCATGTTTCCCTGGCCCCGTTACTCACCTTAACTCCCCACTGACCGCTGTGTTCAGGTAGGCGTGTTATAAATTACCCCTTAGCGTGTAGGTGTAAGGGCAGCAGAGTGGGGATAGAGCAAACTAACCTTGAGCCGCCTCTGTTAGCAGAACGAACTATAGTGTAACATTGCATGTTTTGAAACTGACTGTTAGAAGTCATACAGCATCTGGTCGGGATAAAGAAATCTGCGATTAATTTTCATATCTTACATCTGCCTACTGTTAAAACATATAACACATCTTCTAGCTTTCTTTCTACTGTCAGACATGCTTTTAATGTTAATGGCACTGGCATTCATATTGGAATTAAGTTAAATTTTTGGATGCTAATGGACTCCATGAAGACCTAAAATATCAGTATAAACTAGCTACTATTAATTTTTTGAAACCAATAACTTAACTATCATATATGTATCCATAGTTAGTTACTAGTAGTTAGTTATTAGTATTTTCGAGATCTTGCAGATTTACAAAAGAAAGAAACCACATTTATCGTTTATTAATACCCTTTGATTGACTTTGGGACTTTGTACTATACTTGTATGTATCTTCCCTTTAATTAAAGTGTATTTCATTGTGACCATACAGTGGAAAATATGCATTATATCAATGCGACTGTATAGCCATGTGACCAGTTTCGACCAATGAGAGAGTGTCGGCGAGTAATGGCCGAGATAGATGGCAGTCAAGACGTTTTATGAGCTGCTCCGATAGAAAGGAGAATGGATGTAGGAAGAATGATGATTCTGTATGGTGTAGATAAGATATTTAAGAAAAGCGACTGGGCTCTTGGGAAATCGTTTAAAGTAGGCAGTGTTAACAAGTAAATACATCCTCTATATTGTAGTGAAGTGTTTCTGTGATCTGTCGTATGAATAATGGCTTGTGGGCGAGATCACTATAGGTGGCGTTTACAAACGCAGGAACCTGATCACGGAAATACGAGGTTCAGATAAAATTCACGGTCCCATTGTAAAACATGGTTGGTCACGGTTGAACCTTTAAGACAATTAAAAGTATTGTTAATTATAAATTTAGAAAACCATAAACGTTTTCAGAACTATTTTCACAATTTAAAGTTTGGTGGCGACCAGGTCCGAACTTACAATATTCACCAGTATGTTTCATGGTAAGTAATTGACCTTAACATTTTTACTATTCTACTTACAGCATCAAATAGAGCACGTAATATCAATTCTGCAAATCATTCTTGTAGAAACCGAGATGTGAAGAGTTCTGCCGTTCGTCTGTATTATGTACAGAATGTGATGGTTTTATGTCTCAATGTCTAAACAAAATTAAAACATTACGGTTTTCAGTTTCAGCAATTTTAAAACACAAATAACCACGAAATTTTGATTTTACAAGCATGTCGCTACGGGTGGTTTAACGATATGCCTAACTTATGCAGGTTCCTCCTGAGGCGCTGGACCTGTACTGGCACGAGGACTGCCTCAAGTGTGGCTGCTGCGACTGCCGCCTGGGAGAAGTCGGCTCCACGCTGTACACCAAAGCCGACCTCATACTCTGCCGCAGAGACTACCTCAGGTAACTGACTCACTCTCAAACACTTGTCACGATGTCATGATGACCTTACCAAGGACCTCCTCATACTCTGCCGCAGAGACTACCTCAGGTAACTGACTCACTCTCAAACACTTGTCACGGTGTCATGTGACCTTATCAAGGCCCTCCTCATACTCTGCCGCAGAGATACCTCAGGTAACTGACTCACTCTCAAACATTGTCACGATGTCATGTTGACCTTATCAAGGCCCTCCTCATACTCTGCCGCAGAGACTACCTCAGGTAACTGACTCACTCTCAAACACTTGTCACGATGTCATGATGACCTTCAGCAAGGACCTCCTCATACT
>CM061920.1:326210404-326301439 GCA_031002005.1 Vandiemenella viatica | reverse complement strand
ACCATGCTCCAAACAACAGTAAGCAAGCGCATTAATCGCTGAGCTACCAAGCCGCTATACTGGAAGGTACTACAAAGATGTACACATCCTACACGTATGTCTATCGCCGTTCTGTAATTTTTCAAAATTATATGACAGCGTGTGTTATTTATACAGAAAAAGTATCCTAATGCTAAATAGCATCTCCTTGTCAAATTTCATCACGATCGGATTAGCCATTTAGCCTAAGAAACGTAACAGACAGACAGAATTACTCTCTCATTTATAATATTAGTATAGATTCCTAGTGAAATTTGATAAGTTTCTTAAAGTCTTATTATATATTATGTCTCTTTGTTTTTCCCAGTTCAACGATTCAATAGTTAGCTCTTCAGGGGGTGAAGAAGTCGCTATGTTGAATCTGAGATGCCGATAGTGCTGGTTAAAATTCTACCATTGCTCAACTAAAACTTATGAACAGGTTTCGTATATAAATCGTACAAAAATGGAGTTAGGTTATTAGCAGGTTTCAGTAACAACAGGTAAAAGCAGGGACCGACTCCAACAGATTTAAGGAAATAGGACCACCATAAGCACTAAGAGTTTATACGATTGGCGCATGGATGACGATACGAACTCTTTTCCTTGAACTGCACCGGTTTTTATGATAGTCTACATTCATACAAAAGTTCCATGCTACAGTCACACTTCAGACAAGGTATTTCAGCTTACTTAGAACCGAACGACTGCGTTACCAAACAGTAGGTAATCGATTTTGAGCGAAGCCCGCTTCGTTTTCCAATTGAGTCACCCTGATTTTGGTTTCAATAATTGAAGAAAAGATCCTCCAATAATTTCCGGCAAACACTGGCGGAAAAGTGCACCATTTAAAAGGAATGGCGGAATTTTAGGAAACTTTGTAGATATATCCCGGGCCATACCCAGAAGAAATGATAACAAATTGAAATGGATCAGGCCAAGTTTATTACCTTTAGATACAGATGTCAGTAAGAAGTGCACCCACCTTGAGCACCTACATATTCGTGGATCCTTGTCGGCATTAAATCAATAAGTGTGGTCTCTCTACGTCTGCATGTCTTGTGTAGTTAGTTGTTGCACAGTTTTTGCTGGGTGACCATGTGATCTAATGTGTCTACTCCTAGCAACCCAGGCGTGCTCTCTTTGGGACAAATCTGGGGACGGTGCGGTCCAAATTGTGACCATAACCCTTTGCAAGGCTTGTGTTGTGATGGCCACAGTATGAGGACAGGCATTATCCTATTGGAAGATGCGATTTGGATGGTGGACATGAAGGGTATCACAATACCCCGTTCACATAGTGGTGGACTATCACTGTGCCTTCAACAACAAGAAACTCAGTCCTGCTGTCGAAAATAATTTCCCAAACCATGACCCCAGTGCCTGGACTTGCGTAACGTTCTGAAATCACAGCAAGGTAGACCGTTTCTTCACTACGTCTGAGTACATATTGTCCGTTAGGGAGCGTTCATAAACTACGTAGCTCCATTTTGTCCTCCGGTGAACTTTCTCTCTCTCTCTCCTTCAGGTAGTCTCACGTGGCTTTTGCCTCTACCTCCCCTCCCCACGCGTAGAACGTAGTTAGCACATATGTACTGTTTTCTCTTGTCAGACTATCATAAATTACAAACGGAGATACTTAAATGGTGGAAATAAATATTTACATACTGTTGTGTGTTCTGTTCCTTATTTTAACTGTGACAAATAATATGAATGAAAAGCTACGTCGTTTGGTTCGGAACTCCCCCCCACGTAGCTCAGCGTAGCTTTCTACCCAACCACTACCCCCCCCCCCCCCCCCAGACCTAGTCACGTTGTTTATGGAGGCTCCCTTATCACTTTGTCACAGAAAAAGTCGAGACTCGTCTTTAAACATAATTGTACGCCATTCACGTGTCCATTTGCCTTTTGCATCACACCAGGTTAGACGATACTGGCAACGAGATCAGTTTAATGGAACACATTGTATATTGTCAGAGAGTGTAACCCTCCTCCAAGCAATTGGCATACAGTCGTAACCATTGTTTGGTTCTGGCCTGCAGTCATCGTCTGCCAGAAGCAGCCACCCACACAATTTGGCGGTCTTTACGTGCTGTTGTTCTTCTGTGTGGATCTTTGCCTGCTCTAGAAGGTCTAGAGCCTTCTTTCATCCACTATGTAACAAGTATGTATTCTGAAATTTCACTACGGCCAATCCTTCGGGAGATTTCACGATATGGTGCACCCATTACAAACACACCAATTCTCCGACCTTTCTCTCAGCTAGACATTTGAGTGTAGAGAGTCGTCATTATTCGCCTTGGCATATTTTTTCAACAAGAAATTGTGAAGAAAACAGTGTCATGTTATACCACATTGTTCACCATTTATACGATAACAAAAATAACAATTTTGCATAGCAAATAGCTTCGTAGTTCTCATACTATTACATGTAAAACTTTAAATTTTTAATAATTTAATACTCTTCATATCGAGAACCTTGGGGCCAAATTTCATTGATTTATTACAACTCCATCTGGATGTTACAATTTTAATTTCCGGCAGTGTATAAGTAATGGTCTTTTTCCTGCGTGGTCATTGTCACCATGGTAAAAGTCCCGAAGAATTGCCACCGAATGAGCGAGTTTTGGATTTCCCGTGCAGTTCTGCTTTTCTCTTGTTGGACCGAGTTTTAGGTGGAATGCTAATCATGGAGCGTCCTGGCACAAATCATATCAACAAAGCAATGCCCGTAAAATTGCTGGCCGCACCCGGATTCAAACCCTAACCTTTATAGGCAAGCGGCCTTACCACAGAGCCACCAGGTTGCTCACATTTACAGTAATGTTAGGTGGTTCACGCGCAGCAGGTATTCTGGAGCGTAATTTCAGTTCCTTGGCGATTATTCGTAGCTCCGGGCATCTAACGGGCGAACACGGCCTAACCGTTGTCCTCGCGTGTCTTGGAATCAATGTCGCATTGTGAAGGGCCGAGCGCTGGAGACGTAACTCTGGGGCAGACCACTTAAATTTTAAAAACGAGCCGCTGCACGTTTTGTCTCGAGACGTATCCCCTCCTCTGGAGTCCGTCTCGCCGGCCAGCAGGCAGGCTATATCATATAAAAAGAAGCGTCCTCTCCCACTTCCCTTCCCTCTCCTGCTCTCTGTTTCCCCTACCTTCGAGCCGCCGCCAAGCCGCCGCGTTGCCTCTTTTTTCCTCGTTCAAAGTCCGAGGGATTGAAAAGCAATTTCTAGCAAACCTACCCTCACCGTTTCCTCTTGCATGCCGCGTCCCGTTCTGCTCCCGCGCTACCCTTTCACTTCCGTCCGGCTGGCCGGACCACCCCTCCCCCTACCTCCTTGTGACAGGAGGGGGAAACAGCAGGAGGGCCATCAGACTTATGTGGCCCCAGCCAGATTCAAATTTCTTACAGGACGGGAGACAGAGAGAGAGAGAGAGAGACGAACAAGCGGCCGGAAGGATAAAGGAGGAGTGCGTCCACGTTGATTGAATTCTTCGGGAGACTCCCGCTACACCTGTTGGCAGCCAGATGATTGATTCGGGGCCTTTCCTCTGCTCGGATCGCCTCGCCTGCCCTCATAGAGCGGAATAATAAGAAAGCCCCTGCAGGATGGCCGCTGCCCGCCGCCAAATTCTCTTTCCAAGCAAACAATGCAGCGGTTAAGTTTTGAAGGAATGCTGTAGACGTGACTTATGGCTGACTCCTCAGTTGTAACAAGAAGAAATTTGACGACCTGTTCAGACTGTGGATACTGCTCAAATGAATCTTGACAATGGCACTCGAAATTTTAGCCAATCAGCCAGTAATTCACAATGTACTTATATGACCATTACGTATATATATATTAATACGTTTTCCATTATTTAGCTTGTTATTTATGCGAGGGTATGTTCCAGAAGTCATGAGATACCCGTCTAATTATATTTGGTATATCCTTTACAGTTCAAAGTGCAGGAACTAGAATATGGCATAGGTTTAACTCTGATCAGAGGAAGTCTGTAGGAGAGATTTGCAAGTATGCTGTAGAGATAGTCATCCATAATTGCGTCTGACAACTGCAGGGTGATCTAGATAGGATAACTAGCTGGGTGAGTCAACATGGGATGAAGATAAATGCAAAGAAGAGTCAGCTTATTAGGTACACAGATAAAAAGCTAAAGGTTGTTTACTATTATAAAGTG
Source organism: Vandiemenella viatica (assembly GCA_031002005.1). Taxonomy (NCBI): domain Eukaryota; kingdom Metazoa; phylum Arthropoda; class Insecta; order Orthoptera; family Morabidae; genus Vandiemenella; species Vandiemenella viatica. Next base: position 326,297,239 of record CM061920.1, on the reverse strand, counting down.
GGGAAGGAGCTACATATTGAAGACTCGAAATGTAAATACCTTGGCATTACATTTGATAGCAAACATTGGACAGGTGGTAGGGAAAGGAACAAAATCCTTCACCTGTTGGAAAGAGTGATGAGGGGATGCACTAGAGAAATAAGGGAACTGGGGTACAAAACTTTGGTCAGACCTCTACTGGAATAATATGGTGTAGTTTGGGGTTCACATTTTGGGTACCAAATACAAGAGTTGGAGGGGTGCAGAGGAGGGCAGCCAGGTTTGTCTTTGGAAATTACCGCAGAACACAGTCAGTAACTAATATGATAAACGAGCTGGAGTAGATTCATTGGAGTATAGAAGGAGGGCGAAGAGAGTCATGGAAGTGTACAAAGCCTATACTGGTGATGAAACATGGAAAGATATTGCTGGGAAAATTAAGAGAGGTGCTTGGCAGGGTAAGGGTAACCATGACCACAAGCTGGCACTTGATTTCAGGCATAAGGATGTGGGAAAAATTTCTTTCGTAGGAAAGGGAGTGAAGGACTGGAATAAATTGCTGATAGAAGTGATGAATAACTTACCGGAGACACTCAAAGAATTTAAAGTAAAAGTTGGTAGAGGGCAAAAGTAGGTTGGAAGGGAAAGGGAGGGAGTATGGGGAGATTGCCACCGGAGTGGGCGCTCCATCTCAATTTTATCAATTATATATATTATTATGCTAACACTGTTGCTGAAGTACATTTACGGCTTCGTCAATCATGTCCCGAATATGCTCTACGATCAACGTCTGACGATCTGGGTGATCAAATAAGTCTCGCACAATCTGCGCCCGGTGAAACGAAATTTTCTCATCATGGAGATTCCCCTTGTTTATTAGGTTACGTGAATTCCATACAACATTTAAAATAGTCACTAATCAGCTGACCATAACGATATGTCTCATGGGCCGGTTCATTTTGATCAGAGAACCCAATTCATACCATCCAAACAATCATTCACTGAACAACCATCAGCTTGAGCAACGCCTTCTTGACAAGTTGGTTTCATGGTCTCGGTGTGTTTGTTTAACACCAAACTAGCGGCGCGTATCAATTGCAGTGATGACTCATCGGCCCAAATCAGTCACCTAGGATCCAAAGATCATACTAGTATTTGCGAACTCGGGTGTGCTGTTGACGAGATGCTGTGCTGTGAGTAAAGGAATCCTTTTTCATATTTGGTGCAATATCCCCTCAGTGTCAAAGAGCACTGAATGGTTCGCGTAAACTCTTTTCTAGTGCCTTTCTCATTAACTGTTCCAGTCAGTTCACCATGTTCCGTTTACCTGTTGGAATGAAAGGATCTGCAATTACATTGACTCTTGAATCACTCAGCAGATGTGGCCGGTCACTGTGCTGTCTTATGTGGAAGGTAATGCCGTTCACGAAGCACTCTCCTTACACCCTAGGCTCTGGGGAGGGGAATCAAGATTCCTCAACCACTTTAGAAATGCTATGGCCCACTAAGTGCTGCAAACAATTTGGTCCTTCTGATTATTTCACAATTACTTTTGAAGAATTACAGGACTAGACAATAAATTTGGGAACTAACTCTTGAAGTCACCGTCGTAGACGCGAGGAGTAATCTGCTTTCAATCTGTAGGGTGAAAAGATTTAACAACAAAGAATTTGAATATCTTGCCTTCAAACAAGTGGCTGTACGTGCTATGCCAGTACCTTCAATAAAGAAGTAACTGTGTAAGAGCTTCCGACGTTAATTTGCTGGTAGTAATATTTCTTAGGTAGTCTTCAGGCGTCTTCTTGGCAATTATGCCTGCAATTAAACTTGATACATCCGATTCAGCGAGCATATAATAAATTGTTAGCTGTGAAAGCCATCTCAAGTCTTGTATGTGAAAAGCTATTTCACTTTCTGAGTGTAGACGGCACAAGTGGATCCACAATACTTAATTTGAAACCTGAGACCATTTTCTGACCATCTACCCGCAGTGTCACTATTCCTAAACCAGCATATCGGATTGCTATGCATTTACAATAATACAGACATGAAACATGTATTTACTAACAATGCAACAAACATTCTAACCTGCGATAGTCCATCCAATTAACAAAGGCGGCGCTAGGTCAGTCTGTTCTATCCCCATTTAGCTGCCCTAAGGGATCGTCCATTAATTACGTGAGCTCAAATGGGGGGGGGGGTCCGACGTAAATCCCGCGTCAACTTTTTACTTCAGACTTCCACGCTTCAAACAACAGTAGAGATAAAAAAAATACACTGCACGCAATTAATGGACGCCCTTTTATCTCTACACGTGAAGGGGAAGTTTACCACTCGGCTGCATGGACACAGCGGTCAGCAGGAAGGGAGGGGTTGGTAAGGTAAGCACCAGGGCCAGGAGAACGTGACCTTGAGCCGCCAGGTCGGAGTGAACAGGGTATAGTAAGACACCTTCCAATCACCGTGTTGGAGGGAACTGTAGACGGAGACGGGAACCACTATTGCCTAATTGGACTCGTTATTACGTCCCCGGCTGTAGCTAGCTAATTTGAAGCGCAGTGGAGGACACAGCGAGGGAGGATTCGGAGGGTGCTGATCCACGATGACGTCTTTTTCCTCCGGCCCGGCGAGTGTTTCACTTTGCTGGGAGGCCGTCTGTAATGAGGGGGCGGCGCGGCTCCCCCGCAAACGGCTCTTTACCGTAATCCCGAGAGCGATCTTTTTATCCGGCGCCGGGACTTTATATCCGCAGCGTTCCAGCCTCTTGTTTCTTCTCTCACGGAGGGAGGGAAGGAAGGCTTCTTACTTCATTTACTTCGGCCTCACTCCTCGCACAACATTAACCGTTTAAACAAATCGCGCCAAGGGCCTGCTTGCTGCGTTTGGGGTGGCCATCAAACGGCAGTTCACACCGCTCTTTCTCACACCCTTCTTGTAGTGTACATGCAGATTAGCAAGTGTTTCCATCCACACACTTTCCTTTTATGCACGATGCGGCTATGATTGTCGCATATTGTCAGTACTATTGCAGAGACTGTTGGTTTAGTGGCAACATTCGGGAGGATCTTGGTTCAGTTCCCGCTACGACCATCAAGATTTTGATTTTACACGGTTTCTTGAAACCACTCCAGACGAATTCTTAAAGACATTCTCCTTTCTTGTCAACTTATATATCGGCCCTAACTACCTTCCTCTTAGCCATATTGTAAAATTTAAAATAAATTATTTATAATCTGCAGATGCTGTGACACGTGCGGTACCTGTTTACACAGAACCAAAGTGTTGTTTCTACGTTTTATTCCCTCAGGTAGTACAAGAGTAAAATTTAAAAAATAATAAAAAAATTTGTAGGCGCTTGCATTATATTTGATTTCTCCAGTTTTTACTATTGTTTATTCCCAGAGTATTTCGCTACTTTTGTACATTGGTGTGGCTGGTAACTTTGATTGAAAAGAATTTGATCAAAATATGAGTCTGTTTCAAGAATTTGCCTCACAATCGATTTGCGAATCTGGTAAGATTTTTCGGCGGGCTGTAGAGACCTCAAAACATCCAGTTTCCTCCAGAACTGTTTAATGAATGAAGTAGTTTACCAATGAATGCTCAACACTTATGCAATAAACTCATCCTGCTGTTGATTTTTCTAGTTGATACTGAATGTAGCATAACGCTATTGTTTAATAGTTTTGAAAGTCCAGGTACTTTTTGTTTTGAACCTGAACTGAGCGTTTTGAATCATTTATATACTAACATTTAGTTATCAGCATCAACTTCAGTTTGTTTGAATTGTATTCGACAGACGTGCCGATAAACTTTCTGGTTAAAAGTCTAAGCAAATTTCTAATGCTGTAAATTATTTTTATGTGGTTTTCGTTCACATTTATAATTAGCGTATTTTCACCACGCTTCCAAGTAGTATAGAATTTTTTGTAGACGGCTGAAGTATTGTTAACGGTACGGTTCTATCTTCGAAAAACTTCGTTTGGATGTGGTTGACACTTCGTCTTATTTCGAAGTTCCATACTAAACGACTTCACCAGTACCGTGTGTTACGAGTTGAGTGCTCGTATTTTCTAGCTGTTTGGCTGAAGTGACAGTTAATGTTTGATTAAATATGAGTAAAGTATATCGTCGAGTTTAATTTACCGGAGCAACATATGGCTACCGAAGTATCAAATGGCATTCTCTCAAGGACAGCATTAGGAAAGAAGAAATAGAAAAGGTAGGTATGTATGCGGAAATAATGACAATAAAATTTTTCTGAAACTTTTTATTTCATATCAGTACTTCGTCAACTGTGATCACTTTTTCAGCTTTCCAGACCACAGCTGAAGGGAAGAAGTGAACGGCAATTTTTTCTTAAACATTCTTATGTCACTGAATGAAATTTCGGTCCGTGTTACAGATTAGATAAAGTTCTTCGGTGTAAATGAAATAAATTTACTGTTGCAGTATTCTAGGTGTATGAGGCCAATATAACTGTCAACTAAATGTCAAATAGTAGTTCGTTGTTACAGTAACTCGGAGGAGCTCTAAGCTGAAGTCCGTAAGTTAGGAATATGATTAAATCACTGGAGATTTTCTCGGCGTTGTAAATGAATAAAACTTTCTCGGGTAGCTAGCCGAGTTAGTACATCGTTTGACCACGACGTTTCGGCGGTCACAATCTCTGCCGCCATTGTCAAGTGACAATGGCGGCAGAGATTGTGACCGCCGAAACGTCGTGGTCAAACGATGTACTAACTCGGCTAGCTACCCGAGAAAGTTTTATTCATGATTAAATCAATTTTTTGATGAAAAAACATTTCTGGTCACCTCAGTTAAATTGAAGACCAACGGTGACGAGAATTTGTGCTGAATTAAAACTTCCAGCCATTTCCGATATTACTTTATATTCGTGACTGTTGTGCGAATAAATTTTTTTTTATTACCATGCACGACATAGTGGGGCAGGTACACAATTCGGACGGATACAGCATGAATTGCCTGTCCTGCTTGTAGCCGATTCACCTTCTCTTGCCCCTAGCCTCCCGATTCTGTCTGGTCCATGCAACACTTTTGCCCGTTTCTTCACATGGTTGTGTTCATTCTGCAAGTCAGACTTACCGTACTAGGTGTCTAAACAGTTAGCGTTTGGACTTGGCATTGCGGAGGTCAGAGGCTCGATCTTCGTCCAGATATCCTGATTTCTATTTTACACGATTTTCTGTAATCACTCCAGTTGGGTGCGGGAATGGTTTCTTCCCATTCCTTGCCTCAATCCTCTCTGTCTTAAATGGCCTTGACGTAGATGAGGCTTGAAGCCTTTAAAAAATAAAAAATAAATATTGGTATGCCACACCTTCACACTCTCACAGTAATGCCAGAATTTCGCGGCATAGTTCAAAGCTTTGTGAGAGTTACGGTCATATGCTAAACGAAGCGTGATCTTCAATCCGAAGATTGGTTGGATCCTCCCTGAAGGAGGCATACTAAAACTGGTGTTAGAGGAAGGTCGGGCAGTTCCCTTTCTACCCGGTAATCCTACCGAATAGCGGGGACTACGGTTCAACGTAGAATCCAAATCGTAGAAGAGTTCTGCCGTTCTTCACATTACACAGGAAGCGGAGACAGGGATTCGAACCGAGCACCTTAACCACTGAGCCATAAGACCGCTCCACCGTGAGATGCTAAAAGCTAATTTTTCTGGAGAATCCTTGATTGATATGCATTATTCGTGATAAGTCCAAAACGCCAGGTGTGCTACAACACGAGAGAAGAGGGAAGGACATTGTACCTTTTACTTCAATACATTGCTCTGTTTGTAACGGATCGTGTGAATAATGTGATCTGAGCGCTATCAGATTCCGATCTTCTGAGATTAGTTTGTCCTCTTGTTTACCATTCCTACATAACATCATTCTGACTTCCATCTGTCCGTAAGGCTACGGCCACACTTGCGTTTTTTCACGCCAAATTTGTGGGTGAAATTCCGTCGAAAATATGAACTACATTGAAGTATATATGACCGGCCAGACAGCCGTGATTTCACGCAGCGGGAAGTGGGAAAAGGCGCGTGTTCAAGGTCGCCCGCAGTGGAATTTGTTAGCCCCGGCCCATTTGTGAGCGGGATTTCAAGTGGTAGTGAGTGGCCACATTGGCGGGAAAACCGCCGTGTTAATAGTTCTTGTTTCTCTGATATTATGATATTACTGATATTATGGAGTGCTTAGTGAACTTACAATACTAGAAGTGCAACAACACCCCTGTTTGTACGACGCAAAACACTTGGATAGTAAAATCAGAGAAATCAAGAGGTATTCATGGATATCAGTTAACTTCTGCCGTTTTAGAAGACAAGTGGGAAGTTTGTCTGCATTAACACATTCCCTGTACCTTGTGTTTCTTTTTGATATAGCATTTTTCACTGTAGACAGGGGCAGTTCAAATGGGGGAACAGACATCCTGTAGTACTCCAAAAACTTTATGGGGTTTTCTTTTAATTTTGAATGTAAGAGCACAAATTTTCCCATCGTTGACCTTTCGTTCAGTATGGGATGGATCCAGTACTTTCTCCTTCCACGACGACGGCGACGCACAGCTATTAGCGCGGCACATAATGCAATTACTGCATTCTTATGACTTACTGAACTTCTGTTCATAATTTCGAGACCAGTCAAGTTGACAATCAGAAGATGGCTGAACCTTTCTAGCGGGAAAAACTGCTGGTGTGTGCACGCGTGGGATAGGATAGGCGTGTTTTTCACGCGCGGGAAGAACACGCCAGTATGAAAATATCTGCAGGATTTCCATTTCGCGTTTTTTTTTTTTTAATTTTTATTTTTACCGCTAGGTCCCGGCGTGAAAACACGCAAGTGTGGCTGTAGCCCAGGTGTAAGCTGTAGTATCCCCAATCAAGATAGAAATAATGCGTTTGTTACGCGGTAAACTGTATCACTCTCTCCATGTAACACGTTTCATTGTTGGGTCCGCGCTCCGTGGTCCACCGCGCATGTCGTTCGCTCGCGGCAGATCGCTCTTAATCAGAGGTTTCCGGCCGACCGCTCATAAGCAGCTGCTATGGAGTGCTCCGGTGATGATATCTGACAGCGTTGTTCTCTGTGCTGGCGCGCGCCCGTGTATTGGCAGCTGCGTGACGCGACACGCCCAATCAGATCGCTATTAGTGGCTGGTGTCCGCCGGCAGGATAGGCTTCGTCGGACAAACTTCATTCAGCGAGTTTGCTACCGCGAACTGTACTGCAATACACCGGAAACACAGAATCAACTATAGCGGAGAGTGTTCTCTCGTAGGTGTCCTCGACTATAGCAACCACTTTATATATATACTAATAAAATGCTAAGCTTGGTGACTGTATACGTAACAGTGACGTAACGCGTCCGACCTTCGTTATCGTCAGAGATGTTACTGCAAAATTGAGGTTATGGCGATTATTTAATGACAATTCTATTTAGCTACTCAACGGCGAAGAAATGAATCGCCAGAACACTTATAAAAGTATGTATTGCGTTTCAATTAATTATTAGTAGCTTTTTGTTTACTTATATTCAGTCGATGTAGAGGTGTTCTAATACTCGCTGTCCAAAGATATTGCTGTTACAGTGAACTAAGAAATACGTACCATACTGCAGCGTTTTTTAAGATCATGAGCTTTATTTAATAACACCTGTAGAGTGAGGAAATCACTCAACTGTCAACTGTCAGAACACCCATTATTTTTGACGGGCTTAGAAACTTTTTTTTTTTTTTTTTTTTTTTTTTTTTTTTTTTTTTTTTTTTTTTTTTTTTTTTTTAAATAAAAGTTATGACTTTACTTTTCGTGACTCTTGTCCGCCTCTAATGATCTCGACGAAGCATAAACCATAAGTTTAAAAAAAAAAGTTGAACTGTGAAACTGACCTTGGCTTGGCTTTTATAAAGAAACCGTATGGACATACGCAGCATTGTTTTGGAGAAACTAAGGAAAACCGACATCTGTATGGTGGGTCAATGCTAGGTCTTCGCTACGGAAAGACTGAAAGTTTCTGTTAGCCGAATACGCTCCGTAACAAACAGAACAAACATACAAATAATCAATACTTCAGCATGTAGTGGGTTTGCTTTGCATGTCGTTTGAATATGACATGCAGCGCTTATAAAAAGTTTATTGTTCCTAGGGCATTAGAGCAGGTGGCAATTTGGTCATCGAAAATAAATAATTATAACTACTGAGTGCACAATCGACGATATATGACAAAATTGGAGTCAGTCTATACTTGAAGCAGCCCGTCAGGTTGAAACTAGAGGTGCAGAGTAGTAAAATATATATTCCTACTTAACCTTTAACCTTGTTGTTGCCGGCCTCGATAGCGTATGGGCTAGAGTACTGTCTCCATTTGTCGAAGGTCGCCGGTTCGAGTCCGGCCGAGAGCATGGTTATTTAAATGTTGTGTGTCTTAATGTCATGTCTGTCATGTAATGTCCACACTTAGTAGCAACAATATACTGGACAAACTGATACACTTAAAGAATCGAGATAACACATTGAGCTGGCTGAATTGTCTAAGAAGCCAAATGCCAGAAGGGGGGTAGGGGTGAGGGGGCGGGGGAAATTGTTCATTTCCCTCCACTGTGCAAGTCACTGGTAAACGTACTAAGTACGGTCGTACGAGATGCACAATCTTTCCTGGCCTACTTGAAACTAAATAGCGTGTTTCGTCAGGTGTTGAGATCAGATTAAGGCTATCTGAATACTAGAAAAGTGCTGTGGTTCCTATTGCGTACCTTTCGATCCGCAAGTACTCACACTTTTATTTTAACAGACATTCTATAAGGGCATTTTTTTTTTTTTTTTTTTTTTTTTTTTTTTTTTTTTTTTTTTTTTTAAGGCAATCGTGTTGTTCACGTTCTATAGTATAAGGATAAAGAAGTTAAATTTTCATGAAATTAGTTCCTAGAGTTGGAGGAACTTCATGATGCCGAAGGGTAACACTCACTTTTCTTTAATTAGGGCTTACATGTTTGTCAACTACTGTCCAATTGTGTTAACCAATCATGAGAAATTTTCGACAGCAGTTCGGTCACCAGCAAACATCTAAGAGAATGCAGAGTGTTCTGAGGTACAATTATTCGTGCTTAAAAGCCATGTAGCTACTACATAAAGGCCAGTTTTAATCCAACTGATGTTCAATTTAGTATATGTAGGCCTACGTTATATTTTAAAAGTAACTCTGCCACACACATTTAGATATCGATAGTTGAAAGAATAAATTAAATTTGGAAACAACTTGAAAGTAGTGTAGTGACAGGTATTTTGATAGGCTTTTGTAATCTTTCTAACAAGCTGTTATATGAAGTAATTTTTGTGTGAAGAACTTTAAACGTAACTTATGTGTGACATTAGAGAAAATTTTCAGTACGACATGAGAGAATTTTCTCATTTTGAATTGGTTACCGTAATTTAGATTATTTTTTGGTTCTGTATTATAGCTAATTTTATGATTTCCGCTCATTTTTGACAATGTAGACTTGGAACACTATGTTTTATTCCTAATAGTTTTTGTTAGTTCCCGCTCTTAACCAGTCAGTACAACATTTAGAGATAGTGTGTAGGTCTTTCTCACTGCCCTCCAACGTTTCCCCTGTTTCGTATCCCGTACTTTATCAGGTGTCTACTTATTGCTAGTAAGTTAATAATTCCCTAAATTTCCTTATAAAGCAGCAGTCCACAAAACAACGTTTCAGCCCACCTAATATATGTTCTCATTTTTATGCAGCTTCCATCTCTAATGTTGCTTATTCAGGTAAGTAATGTCATATCATGAATATAACTCATAAAGCATATATGCTTAATTTCGTTAAAATGCAACAGTACGGTATCTTCAATGGTTTTTGGATAGCTGAATATCAGAGTTTCAATGTGAAAATCAATGACAGCGAAATTAGGTATGTTTTGTAACATTTTCGCAAATATTTCTGAAAACTGTCTGATAACGTTATCGGGCTAGCAAATAATTCTTAGAATCTCTAAAGAGTACTAATTGTATGTTGATGAAATTGAATCACTTTTGTGTACCCTAATAAAAATGTATTAATAATAAATAATCATAAAAATTTCACAGAAAATCTCTGAATATAATAGGGTTTACCATGTAGTATCATTTTTTGAATTGGATATTTATCATCTGAATGGTCCAGAAAATTTGTCTTAATCGAAATGAGCGTGGAAACAACTAAAGTAATTACCAGTGTCTACTTCTTGTTCGCCGTTGCTACTCTGACTTCTTGCCAGTCTGTCTTTATCCTATGTAACAGTACCTTCTCCCATACTTACTTCAAAACCTTGGCAGTTGATGACTACCCTTTTAAATTCAGATCTGTTGTTGATCTGCCACCCACAATTTGCAGAGTATGGATGTAGATTTCATCCTCCGTGAGATTAATCTGTGCCAGATTATTCTGGGAGCGGCTTAGTGAAATTGCAGCAGTATTTATTTGTACGTTGATTTTAAAAATGTTCCCATAAAATATCAGGCGTTTGTTTTTAGTTAATGTTATTTATTCATTTTATTTATTAATGCTGTTGGATCTGTCTTGTGTAATTTTTAATTTGAATTTACCTGCCCATCAATACATCTGCTTCCAAAATTTTTCTTAATACCTTGCAGTCTATTTTATCTAACCAGGCTATCGATTAATGGTTAAGGTCTCCGAGGCATGTAGTCTTCCGATTTTGACAAAGTCACGGCTAACAACTTAACACAAAACCTGATGTAAAATGTTATTGAGTGTTCTCAACGTGATAATAATTAGGCCTACTAGTCGTCTGGTTGCTAAACCAGTGAAGGTGTTCACCTTGGAAGTTAATGCTTCCGGGTTCGAATTCCGACGCACTACAATTTTTTGCTTATGGCTTTACGCCTCGTTCGACATCAAGCTAATTAAAGGTGGGAAAAACTCTGGATGGCTGGACGGGGATTCGAACTCATGTCCTCCCCAGTGCGAGACCAGAATGTTACCCGTCACCCATCACGCTCTCTAAAACAATTTCTGTATCAGTATTTATGTAATATACGATAAGGGGCCATCCATAAATTACGTCACACCTTGAGGGGGTCAAAAAAGTGTGACATCGTGTGACAAGGGGGGGAGGACGTGTCATAAACTTTGTGACATCACATGCATAATTTGTATCACTTTTTGGCTCGTGGCGGAAGATGAAGATGGTGTTGACACATCGAATGTTCCCAACACTATCGAAATCAAGAATGAAGTGACTATTATGCCAATAATAAACAGTATTAAGGAATGGGTTCATAATCCATGGACACATGATGACTCAATTTTGTATCATTAATTCAATTTTTTATGTTTTTTTTATATGTTCTTAAATGTTTGATTTATTGTTGATATGATTTTTTAACTAGAAATACATAAATAATTTTGGAAGTTCTATTTTAATTTATAAATTTAAAATTGCAAAATATGTGACGTCACACCAGGGTAGGGGGGGGGGCACAAATGTGACAACCTGTAACATGGGGGGATGGAGGAGTCCAAAAATCATGAAATTCGTTTGACGTAATTTGTGGATGATCCCTAAGTTATTCCGTGATTCCAAAACAGAGTTAGTTAGGACGGAGGTTGTATGCGCGGTCACTTTAAACACTTTCAGCATAGCATAAGACCAGACGATTTTTTGCATTGCCAGAAATAATATTTAAATTGGAAAAATGGTACAGTTATTAGTGAGGACGTCTAGAATTATGACATTGTGATTCTTGTGATATCGAAAGCTTATTAGCTACGCTAATGAGAATGTGACGAATATTTTCTGACATCCTGAGTGTACGAGAATAGGTGATGGTCGTGTTCGGGGCATCCTTCGGAGCCCTCCGTCTTCCAATTCGGCTGCAAAGCCCGCTCCTTGAAGCTGCACAGTGCCGCAGCGCTACCACCATATATAACGCCGGTTATTCCCCCGCGGTGCAGTTCCCAATAATTGAATCGGTTTTCCAATAGCCATAATACACTAATGCCGTCGATATACATCATAATGCGATCTTATCACGGAAGCAAGTTACGCTCATCGGCGGGGACAGATACAGAGATTGCGGCGGCGGCGGGGCCGGCATCGCGAATAATTTAAAGTGAACGTAAAATTCCGCCTCCCCCGCTCACGGGGGCGGGAAAGAATTGGAAACAAAATAGCCGTCCCAAACAGTCGCGGGGACGAATTTCAGATTTACCGCAGCCGTCTCAATGGATTACGCTAGATTGCTTCGGTAATGCAGCCCCGCCTGAGACGGTTTTGTGGGCCTATTTGATGCTCCAGATAGTAAATTATTTATAGGGACCCGTTGGCGGGCATTCAGATTGCGCCGCCGCGAACAAAAGCGGGACGCGCGCGAGAAGATAGCGTCCGTCCGTCACTCCTACCCACCGGAAATGATTTATGTCGGTCCGTTAAAGCGGTGTTTAGAATCTCCTCCCCGCAGTCGGTTCGCACGTCCTGCAGATTAATCCGCGCGGAGACGAGCCATTAGAGAATTGAGAGCGGGGGACGGATGCCGACGCAGGCAGTTTCGCGCGTTCATCAGGCGAGTATTCTGGCGATTCCAGGTGCTAATAACCACGGCGAGTGTTGAGATTACGCTCGCGTCATCACCACGCGATTGACGGTATTCGGAATAGTGATGGCGAAGTGTTGAACCACTCCTTCTGAGCCGCACGCATCAGCTAGTTGTAGTCGGTAATGCATCAACAGTGATGTATAACTAGGCTGCAATAGTTCAAAGTCCTACTCTCCTGTCATCTAATGAACCATTGTCTTGAACTTCTTTAGATTAAATCCGGTTGTAATTCATAGAACTACTGCCAACTCAGACTATTGAGATGTTCTTGTCGTCAAATTAGGCACGGTCTTTTGATAAGTTTCCTTAAAAAAACTCGAGATACAACAGTCATTTCTGCTTGGTAATGAAAAGAAAGGAACTGTTAACAAAGAAGTATCTTGGGTCCTCATGACTATTACTGGGGAGAGCAATCATCAAAGAGAAAATTGTCTTCGTTTTTTACTTTTTTCCTTAAATCGAAAAAGCATTGTATAATTGAGTATTTGTGCAATTATGTTTGTGTAACTTGGGTCTTCGAAGAATAGTAGTGCTTTGTCTTGTGTTTATGGCTTTACGCCTTGTCGACGCCGAGATCATTAGAGGTGGGAATGGACTGGGGACAAGGAAAGGGAAGGAATTCGGCCGTGGCAATTTGAAGGAAGCATCCCAGCATTCGCCTGGAGTGATTTGGGGAAACCATCGAAAACATAAATCTGGATGTCCGGAGGGGGATTCGAACCGGCGTCTTTCCAATGCGAGGTCAGAACGTTACCGCTCACTCATCACCCTCGTTGCGAATAGTATTGAATACTGCAACAGTCATTACATGATTGTCGAAATCGAACTGAAATGAATATTCACCTTGGTTGGTATCGCTAGGAGATTTTAACGCGCATAACCAAACTGGCTGGTACAGTATTTCAGTAAACGGGTACTTCGCTGCAACCGAGCGTGGTGGGTGAGTAGTAACGCTCTGGCCTCGCATGAAGGAGGACGGGGGTTCGAAACCCCATCCGGCCATCCAGATTTGCGTTTTCCATGGTTCCCCCAAATAATTGCAGCCTAATTATGGGATGGTTTCTTTAAAAAGGCCATGGCTGAATTCCTTCCCCCTCCTTACCCTCAGTCCTTTCCCGCATATAATGAAAAAAAAAAAAATACTAGCTTCATGGCAGTTCCAATCTTCCCCCATATTTCGGAAGATTCCAGAATCTTCGCGACGCTCTAGTAAGCATTTAAAAGTTGACGTCAAGGCCTTTAAAGTCAGGAGGTGGAGGGGGGGGGGGGGGAGGGAGGAAGTACAGGAACTATTATGATACTTTTGCGTCATTTGTCATGATTTGCGGAATCCACGGAAAACTTGAATCTTGATTGCCGTTTAGTGAAAAGAACCCACGTCGACCAAATGCGAGGCCCGACCGTTAATAACTCATCGATAGGTTCAGCGATAAGCAGTGTAGTCACCCTGCCGGTACTTGCCCTTTTATGAATATCTCGAAAGCCCTCTAGCTGTCTCTGTTGATGGTGATGCTATCCGTTATCGCTGGCCGTAGCCAACTTGTTAGTAGCGTTGTGATGCAGGCGGGTGGCGGACGTTTGGTGTATGCGGTGCTGCTCAGGTGAGGAGGAGTTGGGGACGCCTGTGGGCAGACGAATGGTGGTTTGCAGAGCCACTTCCCGTGATTGCCCCGCGCCCTATCGCTCAGCACAGACCCCGGACGACGAAGCTGCCCTTGATAAATCCTCGCCGCTCGGACACCGCAGGCTCTTACGCTTATTGGCAAGAAACTGAACCGGTCGGAGCGCACAAGCTCCGCTAACGTCTGTATCTCATCTGACATCCCATCGAGCCACCAACTCATCCTTCACTTTTCTTGTCGGACTTTGCCAACTCTTCATCCATCCCTTCGACTATATTCATGAACTTATTACTTAGTAGATACTACCGTTCAAGATGTAGTTCCATATTCCTAACATATCTGCACGCAGTATTTGAATATTAAAAAAAAATGGAATCTTCGTAATGCTATCACTACTAGCATTTTACGATCTCTCTGATACAAGGTCACAACCAATAGCTGATATAACAAAATTAAATTGAGAATCGTTCGACGAAAGGAGTATGGTTAAGAGAGTGCTGAAAGTGTACAGGGCGTGTATTGGTGATGTGTCTTGGAGGAACAGTGGTAGAGGAATTAGGAGTGGTTTGTGACCGTGACCACAAGCTAGAACTCTCTCCTGTAGGTCAGAGAGTCAGGAATGGGAATAAATTGCTAAGAAAAGTGATGAAATTGACCAAAAATACAGAACGAATATAAGAATTCTTAAAAATAGATTAGTGGGAAAATTATAGGCAAAGACTTTAAGATTCAAAATAAGAACTGGGAAAACATGTGTGTAGGGAAGTTACCACCGAAGGATATGATCTATCTTATCTAAATAAAACTAAATTCCTAGAGATCTTGCATATATGAAGGACTCCTGATTCTTCTCCCAATAACTATACAAGCTTAATCAATAATGCATGCAGTATGTTCCCTCGCCTCCTATTTAAGCTCATTCAGTTATTCATGATTTACCGCAGATAAATCAACCTCAAGAACTGCAGTATGTAATCTGGTGCATCAAGATTTAATAAACAGCCGACTGCTTTCACAAAGGGTGTAGAAATCCTCGATAAATATTCAGCACTATCAAGTTGTATGCCTGGTATTCAGGAGATTGTTCAGAAAGTAAATTTTGCACACATTTTCTAGGTAGATTTTTCTGAATATATACTTTAAAGTTGTTCAGTTTATATTATTAAGAAACCAAGTGTATGAACGTTAATATCCACTCACCTAATTTAGTTTTACATGAGTTATAACTATCCTTTTACTCTTTTAGGTAAACTGTTCAAAACCTCTCTCCATAATTTGTTATATTAATTGATTCTCTTACCTCCAAATGAAAACTTTACTTTCCACTTATGCTTGAAATTAAGTGCAAGTCATAGTCATTTCTTCCCTTCCACGTATTACCTCAACTTCTTCTCTCAATAACTATTCAAGCCTAATCAATAATAAATGCAGTATTTTCTCTCGTTTCCTATGTTCCAATGGCTTCAAACCCAGTTTCTTTGTCACATAGTTATTGATTCAGCGGTAATTTACAAAAATAAATGTAGCAGCCATCAATAGGACCACTCTCTTTCCTGCATTTGATGCTCCCGTAGGTCTCCTACTGCAGCACCATACTCGAGTAATGTTCTTACCGAGGTTTTGTTTGTCCATTACCTCGTTTTTCTTTCACATACTCTCATCGCCTGTGTGTAATAGTTAGATTCAGGATTTTGAAACCTTTCCCTGTCAAGTTCCCAGTGTGTCCTGGATAATATCATCAAATATTATGCCAAAGCATTTATATTTCGTGCCTTCACTAATCATACAAATACTAATTTCTGATTTGTGTATGTGATTGTTATTATGTTAGTATTCATGTTGATTCCATGTAGAGCTTTTAGACTACGTGTACTGTCCAGATCTCCCTAAAACTGTTCAGTCCTCTCTCGTTTTAATTACATCCAAAGCATTATGTCTCCTGTAAGTAGCCTAATTTCCGACCTCAACCAACTATGAGAATGATTCATTACTATAATAACAATAGTCCCAAAGCTCGAACAGTAATGACAGGAACATATGGTTTTTTGATTCTCTTCATGATGATCAACGAACTTAGGGTTTGAGGAAAACTTTGGTTCGTACCCAGGCGTTAATATGTTTCCATCTGGGAGTTATTCACAGCGTAATGTCGAAGAAAATAACGAAGCACCGCTGAAAACCACCAGACCATCAGCAAATGACGGACATAGGTTAGAGCCGTCACATTATTTGTGATTACCTACAAACTTCCTAAGCCGGCTTATATCTGTTGTTCTTGACTCACTTCATATGAGAGCATTAAATTATACCAGTTGTGGGATACGGATTGTAACCTACTTTGAGTTTATCAGGAAACATTCTTAAACCCAGCTTTGAATAAGCGTAAGGACTTGATGCATAGGAATTAAGTACATATTCATGCAGATGGAAAGAATTTCTTGAACAAGTTTGTGGTACTTTCTCCAAAAAATGTAATCAAACACACAAATAGAAGCCTTAGTGTCTTTAATTTGGTTTCAGCTCAGCGGAATGATTAACACATTCCTTTCTATTGAGTCTTTGAAGAGCGGACATTGCGTTACAATTCATACAGATACCACTTCTGTATTATTTAGTCTCTTCAGTTTGGAGCAAC
The DNA here is from genome assembly GCA_031002005.1 of Vandiemenella viatica. Lineage (NCBI taxonomy): Eukaryota > Metazoa > Arthropoda > Insecta > Orthoptera > Morabidae > Vandiemenella > Vandiemenella viatica. The sequence continues at coordinate 326,280,392 of CM061920.1, read as the reverse complement.
TAATGATATTTATTTTTTTCTTAAATCTAGCTCCGCTAATGTTATTAGTTTCCCCCAGAGTATTACCAAATAAGTTTTTGTGATTGTTACTTTGACACCGACTGATAAAATGCCAATACGAATATTAGAATCATATAGGATAACAACGATCAGAATATAATGCTATTCCGACCGTGTAAAGAGGTTTCAGTATATTACTAAGGGTTTGTCTACTGCTGGAAGCGTCCTGCTCTATGACTTCCTTCCACCTTTCGGGTTTAATTGGAATAAAAAAACTTCTTACCCTATATGATCTGTTTTTTTCACGTAACTAAGGATAATATAATTTGAAAATAAAGCACTAAGTGTCTATTTATGTCACTGACCTACAGTTATATTTTTTTTCATTCCTGCTTGTTGACGTCGAAATCATTAGAGACAGGAGATGATCGGTATCAAGGAAAAGGAAAAAATCTGGCTGTAGTTTTCTGAAGCACTCAATCCGACATATGCCTGGAATGATTTCGGGAAACGAACTCTGAATGGCCCGAGCTGGAGTGCAACGCCCGCACGTTATACTCTCATCCACAGACTCCTCTCACAATCCATTGTTTATTCTACTCTCTTCTTAAGGCCATCTGACTAGACGTCATTTGAATTGAGGTTTAATCTCCTACTGCATTTTGAGCGCTCTCTGTTGCATTCTCGCCTTCTCTACTTAAGCATTGTCCTTACATTCCCCTACTGTCTTATTTAATCCTATTACAGAGGAAACACTCTTGCTATAACCGAGCGTGGTGTGTGAGTGGTAACGCTCTGGCCTCGCATTAGGGAGTACGTGGGTTCGAATCCCCTTCCGGGCATCCAGATTTGGGTTTTCTATGGTTTCCCCAAATCACTCCAGGCAAATGCCGGGATGGTTCCTTCAAAAGACCATGGCCGAATACCTTTCCATCTCTAATTACCTCGACGTCAATAAGGCGTAAACAAGAAGGGGAAAAAAATGGCTTTGTGTATTAGGGTACTGCCAATACTACATTGTCACAAACTTTGTCGATCTAAATAAGACCATCCTGACTGCATTCTTGGCGATCTACTTTTTTCTTGATGTTACAGATTCTAGTCGATTTAATCTAAGGAAACTGATAGTAGCTGGGTCTATGAGCATTGTTAACCGTGTGATTGTTCATGGTAGTGTGGTGGTTGTAGAATTTGCATATTTGAGGAGGAACTTAGGGACTTCACAATTTGTGCTTGAGTAAATAGAAAGGAAAAAAAAAAGAAGAAGAAATGCCAGAAACGCTCAGCCAGGTTGCCGTGTTTGCATGCGATGACGGCATTACGATCCGCGGCGGCGTTATTTCTTCATGCACAGGTATTATGGAATCATGTAAACCAAACGTCACTCATCACAATGAATATCTGTGTTTTACTTCGTTCGTATAACTGTGTTTTCAGCCGCAGGCATTTATTATTTGAATGAGAGGAAAGAAAAGTTATGGAACTTCCGAACTGAACACGCCAAAATTGTTTCTCTTACCCGTCACCTGGCGATGCTACTGTTAAAGATTTTCGCAACAAAGACGGAAATGGTTTACTAAAGTCGTTCCTACAGCTGGGTTGATCGTGACGGTGAAGATAATATTGTCCCTTTCTGTGAGTGTATGTGAAATTTTGGGTGTATATACCAACTCTGCATACCAATATACCTGACTTTAGATACACGATTCTTACAGCCATTATACCCTACCTGCTGACCAGAGTGTGGGAAGAACTTGACACATTTTGGTATGTAGTAACAAGTGGTGCCGACATTGGACGCTTCTAGAGTAATGTAATCACCATTGTCCTGTTATGAGGCACGTTTTCACTTGGTGTTCTCCATGTTCTCCTGTATTCTGTCCTCCTAGCCAGGTCCATGCAGTTTCCGTTTCCCTTATCGTCATCTATGATCTTGTACCTGCTTCTTTCTTTCACTCTCTTCCCACAAAGTAATCCTTCCAAGATGTGTGTAAAAAAGATCTCCGCTCTCAGCGAATGTCACGTCCAGTTCTTTTTCCTTTCTCTTTTGACTTGCAGTAGCTTTCTCCTCTCGTCAATCCTTTCCAGCACTTCAACATTGCTCTTTTTTACTCTAATACAAAAACTTGTACTCCTTTTTCCCACGCTTCATATTTTGTTCTACGCCGCTTGTGAATTGAATCTAGCGAAGTATTTGCTCTTTATTTGAAATTTTTTCGGCAAGATAGAAGTATCTCAATGGGTAGAGGTGTGTTCATAATTGCTGCGTCGTAAGTGAAACAGAATGTTTTTGCGAATTAATATGGGTGAAAGTAAAAATTGTCAGAAATTTCAAGTTCTTAATAGGATCATTTTATCGACCTCCACATTCTGGTTTGGCTAGCGAGAAATTTTTTAACTATTCACTTAATAATATTTCTAAAAAAATTAATGGGCATATATTAATCATTGGGTGTGATTTAAACCTAACGTTTGTTAAGTGGGACTAATTTACGTTCAGATCGGGCCAAAGAGATATGTTAATAACCGAAACGTTCTTAGAATCATTCGCTGAAAATTCTCTTGCACAGCTGGTCGAAGAGTCAATGTGGTGCGAGAAAAATATCTCATTCATTCTAGATAGTTTTCTTATAATCAGTCCGGATATTGTAGATACAGTTTGTACTGAAGACAGTATTAACATTATAAAGATGGTTGTCGTAACTTTGAAATTTAGCTAGAGGTAAAGTGTGAGTACGATGTTGAAGGAGTTACGTTGGGAAGATCTAGAACAGCGAAGGCGTTGCTCTCGGCAGAAGCTAATTGAACAATTCACGGATGACAGCAAAGACATATTACTACCAGCAGCATTCATATCTAGGAATGATCGAGAATATCACATAAAAGGGCGTCCATTAATTACGTGAGATGTTTTTTCTTAAATTTGGACTCCCCCTTGGTGAGATTTCTGATGGGAACCCGTTCCCAGTAACGTGAGATTGACCTCGTAATTTTGAAGGATTTTTTTAAACTCTTCTTCTCTTTATAGGGTGGCAATAGTTGACTTGAGATTTTTATCGACCTCCCCTCCTCCCTTTAAGATATTATGTGAGATTTTGCCCCGTATTTTGTGCTCACGTAGTTAATGGACGCCCCTTAAGAGAAACCATGGTCAAAACTAATTCTTTTCTATACTCATTTTTTTTTTTTTTCCACGAGCGATTAGAGAATGGAACAGGAAGGTGTTATCGAGGGACAGGAAAAGTTCTCCACATACCGCTTCGGCCAGCCTGATCTGGGTTTTCCACGTTGTTTTCAGATCGCTCCTGGCGAATGCCGGGATGGTTTCTCAAAATAGACCATTGGTGCATCCTGCCATACCCCGTACATCCCTTCGATGCATAAACAATTACATATTAGGATAGGTGCAATGCACCCTCCGCCACCCAGTTTTAGTGAATCGTGGAGTAACAATAATAATAGTAATTGGACATGAAAATTTATACAGCTCTTGTACATACGGTGACACTCAGATCCTCTGGTTTTTAACTGCGGCAGCAGTAGCTGTAAGGAAGTGGCAGTGTGGCGGAGAGTCGCCGTGAGTGGCATGCCACAAATTGCCAGAGTGTGGGCAGCCGCCGGTAGTTGCCGGACCGCTCAATCACTGCTGGCCGGAGACGGATGACGGCCGCGGCAGAAGTTGTGTCGGGGCGGGCGGGCGCGGCCCCAAGGAGGAGGTGTCCTGCAGGAAAGGAATCCTGTTAGCGGGATTACTACTTCGCTCTCTGTCTGCCGCGGCCGGGGGCCATTTGCTTGATTGCGTTCCGTTTCAATTTGGGTAATGGTCAAGGAGGCGCCCGCCACGGCACGCCGCGCCTGCGGCTCAGTCACCGTTCGGCAGCAGACGTGGACCACACACGGGGCGGCGGCCAGGTAAGAATGCGCGCTGCCAATACTGGCGATTACACAATGCGGGCATGCAGTCTGCCGTCCCTCCTTTTTCCTTCTCGTGGCTTTTCGACTCGTCACTAGAGGCAATATAGGATTGGGGACAAGGATCGCTAAGGAATTTAATCATAGACATTTGAAGGAACCATCACGGCATTCTCCTCCAGTTATTTAGGTAAGGGGGTGCCATTATTTACGTGAGGTGAAATAGGGAGGGGGAGAGGTTCCACTAAATCTCACCAAGAGGGATGTGGGGGTCGATGGAAATTTCATGTGAGGTTTTGAAATTCTTGTAGGACTGTAGAGCTAAAAAAAAAAGTCTACAAATGACGCCAAAGTCGATTTTAGGGGGAGTATTTTGTCCAATAGCCGACCTTAGTGGGGGTATAACCGTCCTTGGGGGACATCCATAAATTACATGAGGTGTTTATCCGGATTTCCGGCCCCCCCACTGGTGAGATCTCCCCACTTTTAAACGAAATTTGTAGACGTTTTATCGATTATCGTGCAATTTTTACACTTTTTTTTTTAGCTCTACAGTACAAACAATTTTTCGCAAAACCTCACGTGAGATTTCCGTAGCCCCCCCCTTGGAGAGATTTCGCCGGACCCTCCCCCCTTATTTCACCACGCGTAATTTATGGATGCCCCCTTGGAAGCATGAGACCAAAAAAAAGGGGTCTCAAAAAGTTATGTGGTCGATTAGTACGGGGGGTGGTCTCCGTCTAAATCTCACGTCATTTTAGAGGGGGGGCCGACCAGATCTTACAAAGTCTCTCCAGAGGGGGGAGGGAGGGAGGGGTCCGGAATTCCCCCCCCCTTATTTCACCTCACGTGATTAATGGAAGCCCCCTAAACCATGGAAAACCGAATCTGGATCGTCAGACTGAGATATGAACCCACGTTCTCCCGAATGCCAGGCCCGAGAGTTACCGCTCACCCATAAGGATCCTTGGCATTGCTACTCAAAATCTAGCTTTATAGCTAACATTCAATTATACTACTCAATATCCAAAGGATCAAAGAATTTCTTACACCTAGGGGGATAGCGTGATCCATCGCACTTGGTGAAAAATGTTCGTGTGGTATAACTTCTGAATGCATCAATCACATATTTTAGTTCTAAAAATGTTTTTCGTGTCGAGCCATCTTTCTCCCTTCATACCTAACTAAAATAGATAAATAAGGTATCATTCTAAAGACTAAGTTCTCCGCTTTGGTAACATAATTAATTCAGAAAGGATTATTCAACACATAAATGACAAATTTATGAACAATAAAGGTAAGGCTATGTGATAGTTCAGTCCAAAACTGCTAGGCTTCGCAGGTATCGATAAAGAGTGATCGCATTACCGCTAGATAGAAGCAGCACATATCTAAATTTACGCACTGTTCATGATCGATTACCGCTAGATATTTCAGATGTCAAACAAACAATTGTTGCTACAAACTGAGGTAGTTGAGAGCTAAGCAGAAAAGCTTCACTGGCTGTAAGAAGAGGCCGCTTTACCGCTAGATAGCAGCACGACGTATCACAGTAATATGGATAAAGTGGGCTTTCTAGCATAATGAACTATTTGTATATTTTTGTTTCAGTTAGGGAAACATTTCATCATTTATAATTGTTTCTTGTGACGCACGTGTTTTGCTACGTACCTATTTCAGCTGGCAAAATAAGTAATTGCTACGAATGAGCCGGTTCTTCTTTCATTATGCTAAAAATCATCAGCCTCATTCTTCATTGTGTGTCATTCGCGAAATTTTGTCATTGGCCACCTAGTCGTTACAATTTCAATCGACAGCTCTCGTCAAGCATTATCGATTCCGCGTATGATAATCCGCCTCGGATGGCTGCTGAAGTGTCATCGGGATAAAGCTGAATATGATCAGAAATCAACATATTTCGGCCTCTCTTCAACCTGTGTGTGGTTGGGATCAGGGTCTTAGCAGCAATCCAGTGATTGCTGTGAAATCCCATTCATGCGAGCTGAGAGGGCCTGCAACATGACGTTGCGGTCCTGAGCCAACTAGTTTGCCCCGCTGACTTCTGATCGTCTGTGTTAACGGATGCTCTAAGCGATCTTTGGAAATAAGTGTCAACTAGTAAACTCGCACGAAATTTTGGCAATCTTTTGTTGGGTTATTGAAATGAAATACTCGAGGAAATGTATACACAAAATAGTGTAGACTGTAGAGAGTTCATTAATGTAAACATATTTACCATACCTCTTTCTATGCTAATGCAATCATCTTGAACTACATATTTTTTTTAAAATATAAATTTCGGTAAGTGATACAAAAATATTGTTTGAATAGATTACATAGTTTTCCATAAGCAAGTACAGCATTTGGGAAGTATAATCCAGCACTTTGAAATATTTGTCCTTATTTTTGATATTAACTCATAGGCAAATACTAGTGGGAACGTTTGAAGCTACTCCTACCAAAGAGACTATTGTGTGCGGTGTGGTATACTGTGAAAGCCCTTTTATTTTAAATTTTAAGCCTACAACCTGTAAACTGCGTATGTTAATTCCAAAATCTGTAAGAAATATTATTCAGTGATACCTTACTCATCACTGCAGGCTTTCTATTAACTAAGAAAACGATAAGAAGGGATGTTCGAAAGCGATATAATATGTAGAATTGATAATGTATCTTTTCTTGTTTTGGTGTAATGCGAGATCCAAAAGAACAATAACATTCAATACTGCTCTGTGAAAATTTATCATAAAAACTTTCTTGCAATCTCAGAGCATTGTTTGCTTATTTTCTTTATACAAAACATCAAATTTCTGAAAATCTTCTTTGTTTAAGTAACTGAACAACAGAAGATGTTGAGCTGTTTTTCATCTGAACCTACAGTTACTGATATTCGCACTAAATCAGTGTGGAAATAATATGTGTTACGTTTGTCATCTAGAACGACTTATATGATCCCCTTGCCTTTCGATAGCTAAGCTCGTAAATGAATTTAGCAAACAATCAACCGTTTCAAGTCAAACATACGTTAATGTAAACTTATCGATAACTTTTAGATATTGTCTGTACATACAGAAGAAATAATGCTGTCAACTAGCGTCATAGTTCACCCGTGAAGTGGTAGGGAACTCACAGAGGTAGTTTAGACTGAATGCAGCAAGGTCTGTACCCTCTGCCTTCCAGAAATCCTGAAATACCCTCCGTCTGAAAAACAAGAACATTTTCGGATTGTAATACTAAAGTGACACTGCCATCAAGGTACTGAGGTCCCCATTTCGCAATTTTCTTTTCAAGGAAATAGCCTATTTGGTTCACTTGAAAGTTGGTTGGATCCAGCCGTGACGCAGGTCAAGCCAGCGATTGTGAGAGTTAAGGCGACCATTTCTTTAGTTGTAGGACTCTGTGAAGATAGTTTCTTTTTTTTCACCACTTTATGGTTGGTTGCTAGTAACTGCGCTCACATATATATAAAAATTGCGCAATACGTACGTTCCTCCTCTCTTCTTCATGTAAAAAGAAGTTTTTGAGAGAAGGAACCTGCACTGAAGATAGAGGAAATAACTTGAGTCTTCAACACACTAAAAACTTTTACTAATTCATAAGTCATTGAAAGCCTTCTTCATTTTTACTACTGGACACATTTGTCGTTCACAACAAAATAGATATATTGCTCCTTTTCCATAAATCAATATTCCTTGCTGGTTACTGTTTTATGTGTCCAGTTCCGCTATGGCTTAGCTCTCTTATCGTTCACGCCATATTTTTTCTTCCTCTCGTCTCTCCAACCCACGCAAAAACTATGAGGGAATATTCGGCAGCGAAACTAACACTGCCGTGCAGTGTTACCAACTCAACATTATTATCAAATTGACAGAATGAAAACTAATAAAATGTTTTGTGTAACCTTGTTACCTCACGTCCTGCAGTTTAAGGTGCAATATGAAGCACTGAGGTTATGGGTCTAGGACGTCATTGGTTCTCAAAGGGGACGGTACCTCCCACGGCGGGCGTTGAGGAGATCGTGGGGGCGTTTCAGGTCCAAAGAAGTTTTCGATTGCACTCCTATGATCATATAGGCAAAAGAGAATGTAGCCTAATAAGAAAAGAAACAGATTTTCAGTATTACAACGAGGCGATTTAAGAAAGCTGATGACAAATGAAGAACCAAATACTGAAAAATTAGTGTCATTACCCTAAGTCTAGCCCTCTATTTAAAAATATTTTTAGTGAAACTATGAACAATACAGCAATAATCTTAGTATATTTTTTTAGAAATATGTCCTGGTTTCTCTATATACGGTATTGTACACTTTACCTAATAGGAGGGCTACCGAATCACTGTTTCAAAAAGTAGGTTAAAAGCAGGGCTGGCGTTAGGGGGAGGGGGGGTAGGCAGGTCAAATGTACCCGTCCGGCTGATGGGGGTCCCGATCACCGGCTGTAGTGGACCCACTCGAAAAGTTGTAGGTCTGAGCGGTATGGATTTCATTATTTATTATAAGAAGGGGAGTCGGTGTGGTTTTTTTTATGAAAAGTGACGGTAAATATTTTTTCGAAAAGGGAGCAATAAGCCTAATAAGCTTGGAATGTGGTCTAGAATCTAGATCATCCCTAATGTGTGAGTTGAAGCGTCGTAAACTCACAAAAAATTAGCATAGGCGCTAATTACATTAAGAAGTTGCATCTTGAATACGTTTGTTCGTACCAGAGATGAGTGACATCATTGAGTAATTTGAGACATTGAAAGCTGTTTTTGCAGCTGGTTGCTGGTGACTGAGTGCTATAGGGCTGTGGTGCGGGCCGCGTATAGGTTCAGTTTAGGCCGGGAGCCGTCACTCAGGCGAGGCGGCTGTAAGCCTGGCTGCCAGCCTGTCAAGGAGCTCGCTCCGCAGCTCCGCTCCGCTCGCTCTTAATGGAATTGCTTCCGAAACTTTTAAAGTTGCCACCGCGCCAAAGCTTCTCAGGTCTCGCGGCTCCCGCCCAGCCAATACTAAGAAAACAACAGCCACCCAGACATTGACAGCCCGCTTACCTCTTTTCACTTAGAGCAGAGTAGGGACGGGTTGGTTGCATTCGCGCTGGCCTTGACTGTCGGATCGCAGAAATATTTGTACTTAAAACAGTGTAGCCCTACAACCTTATGATGCAGCTTGAAGTTACTTCACGTTCCGTCTTTATCGTGGCTGGACATGCAATTTAATGTAAATAGAATCCGAATCACAGTGCGCCATAGCGTATTTCGTACGAACAAAGCTTAAATTTGCCAGGGGTTGAGGTAAAATTAAGAGACTACTATTGGCTGCACCGGAGTTTAAATCGATCTGTGGTTGTTGGGGTTAAGGTTTTAAATTTAACGTCAGTAAGATTAATATGAACGGTCTAATAGCTTAGTGGTTAAGGTGGGGCAAGGAATTTTTAATAGCTGTGTTTGATCGTATGAGCTATACCAAAATGTTCGTTGTTTCCCAGAGCAACGGAACTGGGTTTAGTATACCTCCTTCAGTAGGATCCAACTAATCTAAGTTAGTTTTGAGAGTAGTATCATATTTCTTGCAACAGTAAATTTATTGAATTGATTAATGAAGAAGTTTGCTTGAGGTGAATACATTGAATGTCTCAGTTAATATATTTTACATGTAGTAGCTCAGGACTTTATTAACCTTCAAGATTAACAATTCAAAGAACCGTTTATTTGTGTGGATACCTATATTTCACTTTTCAGCTACAACTACTTAGAGCAGACCACTGGTTTTTGTGTGTGGTAGTAGCCTCAAGTCTCCCATCGCGCACTACGGTGGTTGCATGTCGGTAGTTGTGCGAGTATGGGAGATATGGTGATTGAAAATGGTCGATGTAGGGCATTTTCAAATTTCAACCAAAATGTTTTAAATCTTGTAGAATATACTAGAATGTTCTTGAATGTACTAAATTTTTTTTCAAAATTTTCAGATTTTAACAAATATAAATAATTTTCATGCAGCATATTTAGTGTGTGAACCGATTTTGACGAGAATTTCATTGGCGGGTTGCTGATTTGCCAGGGAGTAAAATAGGCTACCTTTTATCCTGGAAATGTTTAAGGTTCCGTGAAATGATAAAAAAAAAAACATTCAAAATTCTTGAAAAACATGAACAAAGCCGTGGGCACCAGCTAGTATAAAATAGATAGACAATTTACTCTTGGCAGGTCACAAATGACGAGGAGGAGGATAGAGCATGAGATTACAGTTCTGTCACCATTACGTTAGCATTGTGTTGCTGTTGTCTTTCCCTTGTAGTGGACAGTTTTCATTGACATTTTATATTAATGCCGACGTTATGAGCTGCGTGGATGAATAGGAACACTTCCTCAAAGAAATTACTTTTTTAACGGAGTGCCTGTTTTTGTATTTTTTATAAATACTTCAGATAATTCTAACCATCCCTCATGCCGTGAGAGACGTTTAACATATGTACAGAAGGAACTCCAGGTGTACTCTATCTCTGGCCGCTACGGTATCCGCATGAAGAAGTTACAGGAACACGAAAAATAAAACGCTGAGGGGCTCTAGTACAGCTATAGTCAGCTCAGCAATCCTGTAGTTGATGCAGTAAGTTTTGTCGAACATACAAAACAAGCTTCGAAAATAGGACTTATCATTTAGACACTGTCGGTGGCTGGATATTATTTTGCTGTCTTTTCACCTTATCGTTAACGTCAAGTTCGTTATAGGGAGAGAGCAGGGAGAAATAGGAACGGAAAGTAATTTGTCCATAACCTGTTGAAGGAACCGTCCCGGCATTCGCCTGAAGCAATTTTGTGGTACCATGGAAAACCCAAATCTGGATGGCTGGACGGGGATTTCAACCCGCGTCCTACACAGTACCAGGCCCGAATGTTACCTCCAACCCACAGAGCGTGGTGTGAGCGATAAAGCTCTGGACTCGCATTCTGGAGGACGAGAGTTCGAATCCCCGTCCTGCCATCCAGATTTGGGTTTTCCATGGTACCACAAAATTGCTTCAGGCGAATGCCGGGACGGTTCCTTCAAAAGGCCATGTCTGAATTCCTCCCCGTTCCTTCCCGTCTCTAATGACATCGACGTCAACGAGGCGTAATGCTATAAGAAAAAAAAAAAGGCAAACCTCTCACCCACCAGGCTGTCCTGTCTATGATGGATGATGGTATCTATTCCAGAAGCTTTAATTTGAAGTTCTCTTGATTTTCTTTGTAGCATATTTGTGGTGATGTAAAGTTTTTTGTGTCTGCGTGTGTGCTTTATGTTTTCAACAGCCTCAGTTTTCTATGTTTCCAATTTGTCCTTCCATCCTTCTATTCTTCGTTCACTTTACTCTCCAAAAAAAATTGTAATTTTGCATCGTTGGAGAGACTGTACAACTCTTGAACATTTCCGAGGTTGTTTCTCCTATGCACTTTTACTGTAGTTGTAGTGGGTAAGTGAGGATGCAGCATAGCGAGCGAGTGCCGGTTGCCGGCGCTGCCGTCATCTCTTTTTAAAGTTGTCCGCTTGTGTCGCGACAAAGCCCCTCCGGCGGCGGGAGTTTGGCTGTCTGAAGGCAGACAGCCGTGAGGAAGTCCTGCCTTTGATAAAGGGCACTCTTCGTTAGAAACCAACCCATAACGCCAGGACGTGGAGCGCTTTCATTGCTTCCACTCAGCAGTACTGACAGCGGTATTAATATCAAGGAAAAAACACCTTGCACTTCCAGTATAGATATTTATTTCTGCATACCAACCAAATGGTAACAACTGTATTTTTATTTTTATTGGCCTTCGGTCATTGCGACCATTTAGCCAGCTCTAATTTGTTTTTGTACAGAGTATTGTATCAGGCTCTAATCATGATATTGTGGATACTTCATTGAGGACAGCACAAGACTTAATTAAAACCACCCATGCCCGAGGCCGGAATCGAACCGGCGGCCCTTGCAATGCGAAGCCAGCGCGCTAGCCACTACACTGCCAGGGCCGGCGTAACAACTGTTGAGAAATGTACGAAACAGGAAGTTGTACAGTTATGAAGCCTGTGTATGCTACTTTTATCAGTAACAAGGGAAACTTTTGACCTTGAACGCTCGGAACTGCACGAAAACATGCTTAGAATAACAAGCGATCATAAACAAAACAGTGGTGTGTGTCATTCCTTGCAAAGCGTGCATTCTACCTCAAGTAACATTTTAATAGAGAGAAACAAAGTAACAAGATATCAATACCATATGAAGGAAATTATACGTAATTCAATGACGTCAGTGTATCATTATATTTTCAATCAACAATTGACAAAAACTTTCTGCTTAAAGCAGTGCCGCACACCTGACAGTTATATTAGCCCTCAAAGTGTAGATGCGGGATTTCAATGAAGTGGATAAACTGGAAGAGAACACACCTCACTAAAGCCACGTTATCACATTCCAAATCTCTTTCCCATTCACGCAGTCCAATATCTAAAGCCACACTAATTATTTTTTCAAATGATGATGTTGGTATGTCAATGTCACAACCTGGCTTTCGCCAGGCATATTGCAGGAAATTGATTGTAAATCACAGAGTGAAGTTTCATAATGAAATAACGATCATGTATCTTCGCTTGTGGTTTGGCACATTGTAGTCTTACAAAATCAGTAATACTTCTGCAATGGAGCTTATATAGCTGCAAGAAGTAAACATCAAGGGGTTGGCAATATTTTGTTGTTTTAAGTGGCAATATCTTTTGCAAAACATATTTGTTTGGAAAAGTTGCATCTAGAAGGGTACGATCTGTATGACCTGACCAGGAATCACACAGCAAAAGGCTCTTTTCATGGCTCTTTAATGGTGCTAGCAGACAAGTGCGGAGTTCTACGTGGAAATGTCACACACCACTGTTTTGTATATGATCGCTTGTTTTTCGAAACATAAGGCAGTCTATCCAAAATGTTAGGAAAAGGTGGTGAATAAGATGAAGAAGAAGTTAATCTTTACTAGTGTGCCCGAGATGGAATACCGCACTTCGGCGAAAGGGTGTACGTAAATCCAAATGATATGAAATGATTTTTGATTCTGCATTATTCTAGCGTTAAAATATAATAGCAGGACTGGAGTTTTAAGTAGGTTTCAACTACTGTGTGTATAAACGGCTTGAACAAGTGAAGTTATGCAGTATAATGCACCGTTGTTGCTCTTTGCTGTAACTAGTAGTTAAAAACGCAGCCTCGAAGATGAAGCCACAGGCACAGCTAAGGAAGTGGTGCCACATTGCTCCTCTCAGCTATCAGAAGCCATTCAGAAGCGAAAGATTTGAATTATATATCAGCAATACAATGTGAAATTCCGAATTAACTATTAATCAGAAATTAATCCCTGAAGTGGTACCTTATTTATCGGTTATTTGTTAGGTGGTTTGTCACGAAAAATCATGTTCTAAAAAATAATATGATGACTGAGAATTTAGATGGATGGGAGGAGATACATGGAGAGCTTATCATATATGTGAAAATTTTTTGTTTTATTATTTTCCAATATGAAGCTGTTGAAATGGTAATGTCTTACTGAAAAACACAGGTCATAATCTCTGCAGAGATAACAGTTTTGACTGTCATGGTGTCCGAAAGTAACTTGGTGTAACTTGGCCCCCAAAGTGGTTTTCTGACTCAAAGCAGTATTTTCCGCTCAAATTAACAGTCTTAAATAAATCTGGGAGAGTATTCCATATAGTACAAATTGGTAACCTATCCCGATTCAGTAAAGTGAGTAAAAATGACCCACTGTGTTTGCATAACGATAATGCCCAATGGAGCCGTCCCTCTACTCATTACTATGCCAGCGGCGAGTGTTATATCCCGTTCAGTTAGTAGTGGCGGTTCAAGGTCGGTATCCTCTGTTCCCACTCCTCTGCCTCTACCCATCGCCTACCCGGACACAACGGTCTACTCAGAGAAATAGGAACAGGAAGGGAGATAAGGCGAGGAGCGGAGCCGCCAGTTCAGAGTGAAAACGGTATAGTAGTAGCACCTTATACTACCACTTCCCCAGCAGCTGGACGTTACAGCAGTGCTGCCCATTGCAGAATAAATCGGATTGCTATTTGACATGTTAAACACCAATAGTTAATGTAGTAGCCAAGGTCTCCCCTCACGTACTTATTACGTTTGAAATTTTGTACTGCTCCACTATGTTAACTCACGTTATATTTCATGTAACTCTTGGGTCATCAAGCGCTTGGAAGAAAATGACAAGTTTGCACGTTCATTATTAACTTTTTTTATTTTATACTAGTTCTTAAATATTAATGCGTAAACAGCATTCTTGTTAAAACTGAAGTTATCTGTAAAAATTTACCTTCCTTCAAATTCAAAACCACCTGCAGGTTTGTTGCAACATCACAATAATGTTTATGATAATAATAGCTGGGTTGTTTCTGAAGAAACTTTCAAATTTAATACAGCCTACATTAGAAAGTAAGTGACATGCAGTGAGACGAGGAAAAATATTAAAGGCGTGACTAGAATGGCGGCGGAAGAGAATTGAAAGAAAACAACTGGAGACAAGAAATAAGAATACCTCATTTCTGCCCTTATTCTAAGCACAAAAAGCAAATGTTTACATAGCAACTCTCAGATGTTGGTGGTAAAATAATTTTTGCCTCTCTGTGTCAGTGGAGAACAAATAAAGGGAGTAAACGTTTATTAATTTGTAATACGTTGTCTATTTTTCGATTGACCTTCTTTAACTGAGGCTTTATTGGTGTCGATATCCTTTATCTTTATGTAACAATAGGACTTGTTCAATTCAATTAATTAATAGTTATATAATATCAAATATTTAAACAGGTAACCTTCATTGTCAGCTTGCTGTAAACGCGAAAATATATTCGGGCGTCTTCGGCCCGTCAAAGAAGCCCGAGCAGTTTTTCTCGGGACAGGCATTATCACCAAGCTTGCCTTTTATTATGATTGATAAGTGCGACGAAATTTATGCATACTTAACCAGCTACCGGAAACGGTTTCACTGTTGATTTTAATGTGATGAAGATTTAGAAGGTTCTTGTGCGTAGTATGAAGTCGGTTAAAACTCATTTTATCTTTGGTAATAAACATTTTACTTCTGTTTAATCACCGGAGTTTTTGCAGTCGGAAGAAGATATCTTATCTAACAGCAAACAATACTAAATGCTCTTATAAATGAATATCGCCGACAGAAAGAGTAATTAACTTCATACTATGCTTGACTATCGTTCATGACCGGGATAAAACATGGGACGCAAAATGAACTGTTAAGTCCGCGGGTTAACCTTTAATAATCTAAGCAATATGCAATTCCATTTTTTTTTCTTACTGCTTTACGCCTCACCGACTGCTAAGGTCATTAGAGGCGGGATGGGACTGGGGACAAAAAACTAGAAAGAATTCGGCCATGGCCTTGTGGAAAGAAGCTTCCTGGTATTCGCCTGGAGTAATTTGGGGAAACCATGGAAAACCCAAACCTGGATGCCTGGACGGGAATTCGAACCCGCTTCCTCCCGAATGCGAGGCCAGAACGTTAACCGTTCACCCACCACGCTCCGTTGCAATTCCAGGATCAAACGTTACAGCGCCATAAAAAATACAAAGGATGCAGATTTCCCTAAATCACTCCAGGCGAGTGACAAGTTGATTACTTTAAAAGGACATGGCCTTAGGGGGCATCCATAAATTACGTGAGATGTTTTTCCGGATTTCCGGACCCTCACCCCCTCTGGTGAGATCCGGTCTGGGAGACCCCTCCCCCCCCCCACCTACAAGTCGCCCTCGCAACTGTTTGTAGACCGTTTTTTTAGGTCTCACCCTTCCGAAGCCGATTACATCCCCACTTTTCGACGAGAAACCCCCCTAAAATCGACTTTCGCCTCATTTGTATTACTTTTTTTTTAGCTCTACGGTCCAACAAAAAACCTCACGTGAGAGTTACGTTGCCCATCCCCCCTCCCCCTTGGTCGAGATTTCCCCGGACCCCTCCCCCCTATTTCACCTCACATAATTTATGGACGCCCCATAACTACTCCACAGTGCTCTCCAGCCTCTAATAACCTTGACATCGACGAGGCGAAATGCTTTAAGGGATAAAAGTCCCATTTTCGGTCATGAGGTGGTTTTGCCAAACAGCACACTGTAAACATTGTGTTTCCTTTTGCTTCAAGTTGTCTCTCTCTCTCTTTTTTTTAGAATTTCGTATTGTTACCTGCCGATAACAGGAATGCGTAGCTCGTGTCACATGCTGCGAAACAGCGAGCTTGTCGAGATAAGCGCCGTAAACAATAAGACGGAGGGAACCGATCTGGGCAGGTGGTATCGGGAGATAGAAGATCGGACGTCCTCTATTCCCGCGGGAAGGGAGCCGATCCATCGCCCGCGCCTCTAAGTTGATTTGCCGCCCCCCCCCCCCCTCCACCCACTGCCGGCCGGCCGGACGAAATAAAACAGCGTCGCTTTACTCTCCATTCGCCGGATTGGATCCCCCGGACATGCCTCCGCCGCCTCCTTGGCCAGCCGGGATTAATACGGCAAGCAAGCAGCTTATATTTTACGCAGCGGGGCAGGCTGGCCTTTTCTATTAACGAGATAGCATCAGATGGCGCTTGCGGTGGCCGTCTGTCGGGACCGCAATCCGTAGGCCTCTCGGGAAATGCGAACCGGATGACGGGATGGGCTTCTGATCCATCCCGTAGGCGCTTAACTTATTTAAGATTATTTTGGTATGGGGAGCGCCGGTCGTAACTGGACGAGATTGGTCGGCGGGGGAATCGGTCAGCCGGAAGGCCCCGCAATGTGTGTGTGACGACTCGTCCTGTTTAGCTGTCTGCTCTGCCGGGGTAAATTGCCTGTGGCTGCTCTGTACGTGGGATGAATTCTGTCGGAAGTGAGGGGGCTGGAACAGAGTCGTCTGTTCACAGGGACCAAATTTATTTGGTGCTGGCATGCACACAACTTTCACACGCACTTGCAATCTTCTTCCCACGTTCTGTTTCTGTAAGTCCGTCAGAAAAGAGTTATTATAAATGATTGAAGCGATTTCGCAAATTTACTGCAGCTAAATTGTCACAAAACTAGACACTCTCGTTGAAAACATACACAGTTTTTTGGTTGTTGACATATCACGATGTTCGTGGATTCTTAAACAAGATATTGTGAAACCGATGATTCGGTCGATCGTGAATTTTTTTAATAAATTTTTTTCTCCAAGGAACGTAAAGGAATTCGGTCACTGGTGTGTGAAGGAACCATCCCGGCACTTGCAGGAGTGATTTAGGGAAACGATGGAAAATCCAAATCTAGAATGTCTGAAGGGGATTCGAACCGGAGTCTTCCGGAATGAGAGACCAGGGAGCTACCGCTCAGCCACCACGTTGTATAATGGCTTCCACGCTCTCGTGAACTGTCACCAAGCGATATTGTTTTTTGTATGTTTATGTGAAAGATTCCTACCAGAACTGCGAGTTGGCATCAATAGTCCTTTTGAAAAGATTAATAGGGATATGCTGCACCGATTTGTCAAGAGCTTGATTATCTACTTTACAATAGTCTTTCTAAATGACTGTAAAGCTTTCTGACAATATGTTAAATAATACAGCTACAGGAAATTTGTGAATTCTCTTCAGTGATGTATAATAACCCTGCATTACTGAGCTCGCTAAAACTCTTCCACATTTTCATCCGGTACAAGCGAATTTGCTGAAATTTCAGTACCGGCACACCAGTCATGTTACTTACGGTTTTTACTGCATAGGCGCTGCTGTTTGTACCAATGATGTGATAGACTCTTTGCCTCAGAAACTATAAGCTGTATATTCAAAGGATCATTAATCCAATTACGAGGAAGCTTACATGATTTGTTGACAGATTTCAACAGTCACTAAACACTTTACGATAGCCTCCCTAATGATCACAGAGATACCGACAGGTTGCTGGTCTCTGTAGCGTGTTGGTGTCCGGTATCAGGGGTTGCGGGTTTGAGTCCTGGAGGATTGGTGGTTTTTAATAAAGTGATGCGTCTGTTTTCCGTCATGCGTACTGGTGTGAATACAAATAATCGAAGAATAATATATATAAACTCATAAAATTGATATGGAAATGAAAAATCGACATATACATCTTTAATCAATGCAAATATTTTGAAGATGAGTGAATAGCTATAATAGCTGAAAGTCAGATTTGTATACAAAAAAGGTACCAACAGGCTGTCACTCCATACACCTGTGACAATTTTTTTTTATAGTGATGTGTTCATATGTGTATGTTTCTTTTGTATCAAATCTGTGTCAAATCTTTCGGATTATGCTGTCTTTAGTTATTTGTGGCGTTCGGAACATTTCCTGCACACGCTTTCGTTATAACTCATCTCACTTCTCCTGCCATCGTCCTCTCTAGTGTAACGTCCAAGTATTGATATTTTGTTCCCAGCTTTTATCACACCTTATGTCTTGATCTCATGTTTGTTTCCGGACCCCAAAGATAGCTTCTCCACGTGTCTGTGATCAGTATAAATTTTATCACTTGATTTTGTGGATATTATTCCATTGTAGTGTTTGGATTTCACATAGAAAATAAGAAATTTATTGAAACCACTAAAGAATTATAGCAAAAACTCAAAAGCTGTACTGTTTACGTGTTACTACAACGGCTGATTTTAATCTCTCCGTAAAGGAGACAACCATAGATGGAACCAAGTTTTACGTGGGTGCAACATGGACACCTTCTCGTAGCATATATTTGATATCAAGATACACCGGGTTACAAAGCGATAGGTTAAATTCTTAAACGCAATTTATCAGTTTCAATTTCATAAAGTTGGCAGAAGTTTTGTGGACTTTTTTTGAGGAAAATTGTTTCCAAGGTGTGGTGGGAGATCTCGAAGGATTGTGCAGTTGACAGAATTTCAATTTTTTGTGCGTTTCGCCTCTGCCGTGACCTAACATGGTAATTCCACCGGCTTCGAACATGTAGCGTCCAAGTATTGTTCGTATGAACAAATCCGGGGGGTTTTGTATGTGTCACTTTTTTTTTTTTTTTTTTTTTTAAATTAAGGTACGATGTTGATTTTGTGTATGTAGTTTGCGAGTCAGAAGCAACAGTTGATCGGACAGTAGTGTTAAGTCAGAAAATCTACACTACTGTTATAAATGCGAAAGTAAATCCGATACTATGTATCAGTAGGAAGGATAAAGGATAATTTTTTCAGGATAAATAGCATGATGTGTCACTAAATTTTGAAAATTAACCGATCGGCGACAGAAAGACGGGTAGCGTGTCTTCGCTCAGGCTTTGTTTCTCTCGCAGTCAGTTTGTGTATGATCTGTACATAAATTTCAGTACAGACACAAATTATTATATAGTTCGGGTGTGGATTTGCGCTGCACCAGATTATTATTTTGTGTTTACCAAAATTATTTTGTCTTATTTTGATATGCCTCGCAGGCGTAAATCAGATCTAGTGCGTAGATCTAACAGAGCATGAGCAGCTAAAGTTATTGGAACCCAAGAATCTGATGCTCATGCTGAAGAAAGAAGACAAGATCGGGCTGAAAGACAAGCTTCTCTCAGGACTTCAGAGACCCCAGAGAAAGTTCAAGCACGCTGGACTTTAGATTCCAAATCCAAGCGTACGATGTCGCGGGTAACATCTAGGTTTTAATACATTTAAAGTGCATTGCTGGCAAAAAATTGGTGTCAAAACAGGTTTAGTAATTTTTTGTTCTAAATAGTTTTGCGTATAGTTGTAAGAAAGCTTTGTGGTCAAGTAGCGTCTTGCTGATGGATCTTACTGCAGTTGGCGACACTGCACAGCAGGTGCGCGGACGGCTCCGGAAGGAAGGAGCGGCCGTAGTGCTGTGAGAACGGGCTGGAGAGGTGGCTGTGGTGGCCGCCGGATTAGCGGCTCGGGTTCCATTAGCTGTTAGCCACAGGAAGCGAGTCTTGAGAGTGGCCTCTTCTCCGCCTCGCCTGGGACGGGGCGCGCCGCAGAGCCCGGAAACAGAGCACCACAACACGGCCTTCAAACATTCAGCCGTCATCACGCCACAGCTCAGGCCAGCACACGCCAGTAAGAAGACGACAGCTACGAATTTGCTTCTGGGTGAACTGAAGAATTGTGAGAAGATTCAAGCCATGACTCTTCGTCTATTATAACTTTGGTCAGCCGTATTGGCGGGCGGCTTCGAAGCTTAACACTTAAATTCGTCCATTTACTTGTAGTAATAGTTTGTACTTATTAGGCGAAACAGGACGCTCAGCGTTGCCATTTTCGAGTATTAGAGAGCGCTACGCGAGAATGTTCCCAAGTGCGGCAACAGCGCGCTCGCGACCACCCGCCAGTTTCCTTGACCAGAGCGATAGCAAAAAGATCACTGCTATATTCCTAATTATTCTAACAAATCTTTTGCACCTTTTACTAGTACTGAGGAAAAATGGATTCGGTTCGTATAACTCATAACTGGAGCCAATCAAAGAAAGCTGTGGTACCTACAAGAGATATTTGCCATGGTCGCAATCTCAGTAGCGAAGATTCAGATGGCAAGAAATGGCAGCTATTCAAGGAATCTAAGGAGGTAGATAACTGTCGTGAGGTGGGATTGCCTGGGCATATCTGAGACAGCGATAAGTTTAATGATAATCTTGCAGCTCTGCAATAGTTTTGAATGGCACAACCTCTCAACAATGTTAAATCTAAACGTAATCAATAGTTTTACTTGAAACAGAGCTCTGACATCGCTAACACAAATGTATCGGGAGGATACTGTGCATCTCAAACACTTGCATTGCATACTCTACTTTTATACAAGCTACCACTTCAATTTGTAGAGGCTTCTATTTAAACGCTGGATGTCATAGGAACGTGACTACATATAAGTGCTTATCCACTAGCAGCTGCTTCTGTCAATGTCATGAACTTTCCTGTTGCCTAATCTGGTTTCAGCTGTCAAAATTTTCCATCTGCCTCTGGAGATTTCCCATGTTTATCCCACTTCTTGATTTTCTTGTCGACAGATGTATGTTGGGGACATTCCACTGGATATCTTGCTTCACTAACTGTAGCAGTGCAACAGATATTACGTCACTCCTACAAAAGGCGCCCAGAACTGAGAAAGAACTATTTTATTATTTGTGAGTGAGTGTGAGAAATGGGGAGTCAGGGCACAATAGGAGAAGCTATATGAAAAAGTTTACTGCTGGGTTTTATTGAAAGGTTAGAAGTACACTGATACATGATTTCAGAGTTATGAAACAGAGGAACAGATACAGAAAACATAAGGTGAATTTTGCAATTTAGTGATGTTATAAAAAAACACTTGTCTCTTCTAAAAGGTAAGAAATACGGAAGTACTCTCGTAACACTTAGTCTGTCAGTAACGTTTATGTGTTATAATTTAGTGTTACGTTTTTATCCGAATGCACGTTGATTTGCGCCACAGGGCATGGTGGAGTTGTGTGTTTACGCTTTTATCTGTGTCAATGTTCGGCGATCTTCTTCCTGCCTGTCATTACTGATCATATTAAGGAAAGAGCCTTCCCGAAGGATGAGTAGCAAACGTATCCTGACGTCGCCTGGGCAACGGTATAGCACCATCTGAGTCTCAAGATGGTACAAAAATCAAGAATGATAACTATTTGCGTCCTAAGAAAAATGAGTTTTTTTAAGTCAGATGTTACCAGCTCTTGAGCCTATTGCGAAAAATCTGCAGAAAGCTTTATGATGATTAGTGGGACAAAATAACATTTTCAAGGAAAAATGTGAAATTTTGACTCGCCCAAAACTGACGGTGGTTTAAAAAATGCTTGCACTAGACGATGGTAGGAGTATTTCATCTGTAACGTAATTTAGCTGATTCCACATGCTCCTGACCTTACGTAACTATAGAAAATACTTTTGAAGGTCGTCCCTTTGGATTAAATTCCTTAATCGGATAGCGCAAGTTTCTGAAAAGAATCACACTGAAATCCGTGAATCGAATATCATGCTAGGCTATAGATGTCGGGTTAGTGTGCTAGGTTCGCGTTGAAGGGGTCCTCGTTTCGAGTCCAGTTCCGGGCGTAGGTGCGTCCGTCTGATGTTTTCTGTACGGCCGTCCTAGCTCTCATACAGTGGCTTAGCCTTACAAACTCTCCGATTGTGAAATCAGTTTTTAATTATCACTGATAATAAGAAACTTCTGGTAGATAAGAAGAAAATATACTTATAAAGTTCTTAAATTTGCCGAAATGAACTCTTATGCGAAAGATAAAGGTAGGCGCTCTTCGTGAATCGTTAATGGAACTGAACAAGAATGCAGAAATGACATCAAATTGCATTCATTCACAATCTGTTGCAAAATCGTGTGAGAAAATTTCACTGTATTCCATACTAACTCGAGCGCAAGACGCGCTTCATAGTGTAACACATCGACCTCAGAAGAAGACAGGCTGCGATCTGTCCTCAAGGTGCAACGTTCGCAATTCGAGCCCGGTGTAGAGCATCTTTATTTTTCACTAAAGTTTCTTTTTGAATTTACTTGTACCTACCTTTTAGAAACCATAAACTTAGTTGGTTCGAATAAACAAGTGGTTAGAAGGAATCCAAAATTGGAAAAGATTTATGTTGTCCATCTGGAAAATTTACACTTCATTTTACCCTAGTACTCTTCGTTTTGTTTTGTCCTGTACTGGTATGAAGTCTTCTGTCGACTGGTGTGGATATCGTTCTAATTTATAATTTCTCTATGAGTGTTTTTCGCCGACACGCATACATTGTAGTTTCCTACAACGGTCACAGTTATTAATTACCCTTTAAGGCGCTGCCACACTGTATCGGATAGGTATAAGGGGGCGTAAATTAATCACGTGTGGTGTTTTTCAGGAATTCCGGACCCCTCCCCCCCCCCCCAACGTATGGTGAATCTGGCCGAGCCCCCCTCCCCCCTAAGATGACGTGACAGTTTGACGGGACACTCTTTGCTGATCGACCTCGAAGTTTTTTGAGTCTGTGTCCACGTCGTCTCCAGACCTTATACACTTATACCCCCCCCTCCCCCCTAAAGTCGAAATCCGTATCATTTGTGGACTTTTAATTTTTCAAAAAAAATTAATTTTTTTTTTTAAATTTTTATTTTTTAATTTTTTAAGCCCTACTGTCCATCAAGAATTTCAAAAATCTGACGTGCGATTTCCGTCGAGCCTTCCCCCCCTCCTTATTTCAACTCACGTAATTAATGGTCGCTCCCTAACGGGACCAGGTTCGAGTCCTGGACCCATTGCACTGGCTGAGTTGATTGCGGTTTCTAGGTGGATTCCCCCAGTCAGCTACGCGAATGCTGGGACGGTTCCATCTCCGCCTTATAAATTGCACATTTCTTTTTCAAAAATAGACATAATCCAAAGCACACAGTACACGTATCGCAGAAAGATGACAACGCATACATTATTCCGGTAGGATAATCCCTTTATATCTGATTGTAACTGTGGTGGAGCTTGCGGGTCCATCACCCCTCTTGAA
The DNA here is from genome assembly GCA_031002005.1 of Vandiemenella viatica. Lineage (NCBI taxonomy): Eukaryota > Metazoa > Arthropoda > Insecta > Orthoptera > Morabidae > Vandiemenella > Vandiemenella viatica. The sequence continues at coordinate 326,257,003 of CM061920.1, read as the reverse complement.
ACACGTACCTTGTGTCAACGTAGTCCCCAGTGGCTGTAACAATGACAGACAAATGTTCCTTAGCTAGAAGAATGTTCGCAGTGAAAGAAGTCAACGGAGAAAGGAAGTTAGACACCCAGAACCATTGTGGCTTTACTAGTACAGTAGCTTTTCTTGTTCTCTAATGCGAGAAATTTGTCAACTCGTATAAGATAATTAATCGTCCATAAAGCATTACTGCAAATGTAAACACGTTCTTGTTTAGCCAAGTTTTGCTGAAGTAAGGAGCCTTTAGACAATATACTAATTGTTATTGCCTATAGTAAGCTGTGATTTAAAAATACGACGCATCTCTGACTGTCAGGTAGAAATTTGATTAGTCTCTAGAGCTTGGAAACTTACGGCAGATTTGTCTCTTCATACTTTAAGATAGGTTCGTTGTCTGATTCTTACACGTTTTAATATTAGACGTGTAGGGACTGGACTATCTGATTTAACAGCTTTTTTAATATGCAGGATTATACGAATAGAAGGATCAGATTTTGCATTTTTATTTCACACAAACTATAAAAGAAACGAATACGTGTCACATATCACTGAACAGAGGAAGGTTCAAAATTTGTAACCCGTGCCTATTAGTTCCATTCGCTACCGCCAACGGCGCTGTTGTCTGTTTGCGTGAAAATGGCGACGACACAGAAGTCGTTTTTTGGGCTGCAGTACGCAAAAAGTGAATCCATTGTTGACATGCAGCGTGTATTCCGTCGTGAGTTCAATAGAGTGCCATCTAGTCATAAACAGATTTACCATTGGCATAAGAAATTCATAGAAGGTGGGCACTTATGGAAAGGGAGCGTGCACAAACTACGTGGCTCGGTCCGGGGACCGAACGTGGCGGTGTAACGGTTAACGTTCTCGCCTCGCATTCGGGAGGACGGCGGTTCGAATCCCCGACCGGGCATCCAGATTTGGGTTTTACATAGTTTCCCAAATCACTCCAGGCAAATGCCGGGATGCTTCCTCAAAAGGCTATTGCCGAATTCCTTCCCATTCCTTGCCCCCCATCCTTTCCAATCTCTAAAGACCTCGCTGTTGAGAGACGTAAAGCAGTTAAAAAAAAAATCGGTCCGGGGGGAGAGGGATTGGCTGGAAGGCTGCGCTGGGCTACGTGGGGGGAAAAGGGGGGGGGAGGGTTCCGAGCCAGGCCACGTAGCTTTGCTTTCATAACATTTTTCACAGTTAAAGTGAGGAACAGAAGTCACAGCAGCATGTGAATATTTATTTCCGTCATTTAATTATCTCAGTATGTAATTTACAAATGTCTGACAAGAGAAAACAGTACGAAATGTCTTCTGGAATCAAAACGGAAAAAACTACGTGCTACGTGGGGTTCACAGGAGGGGCCAAAATGGAGCTACGTGGTTTATGCACGCTCCCAAAGCGTAGCACACAAAACTGTCGCGCCACCATTTCCACGTAAACAGACAGCAGCGCCACTGGTGCCAGTAAATGGAACTAATAGGCGGGGGTTACAAATTTTGAGCCATGCTCTATCCAGTGATGAGTGGCAGATTTAAAGTTTGTGAGAAATAAATATCTACTCCTTTGTGAATAACCTTGTGTTTGTGTTCGCTCTAATCAGCGCATCTCTAAAAGGAGCGTCCATTAATTACGTGAGATGCTTTTCCGGAAATCTGGATCTTCCCCTCTGGTGAGATTTGGTGATACCTCGAAACTAGTTCTACTGTTCAAGGAATTAAAAAGATGACGTGAGGTATATGTTGACCCTCCCCCCCTCCCCTATTTCACTTCACGTATTTAATGGACGCCCCATATTTTTTTCCGCTCGACGGACTTGGCCAACGTATAACACTTGTGCCACTCGCTCTGACAACGAGACGTTACTTAGGTCACAGTGAAACTGCTGCCGGCCACCTTGTGTCGCTCTCACAAAAGCAGTGGGAGCGCGATACCGGAGAGCAGACCAGCCCGCAGCCAAATTAGCCTGCCTGCGCGCAGCGGCGGCGGCGGCAAGTGTGTGACACCCGAGACGTGGAGACGCGGACCGTCCCCTGCACCGCCGTCCGCTAATGAGTGTTCCCCTCCCTAACTAAGTTGGGCCGTCCAGCCCGCAGCTGCCGGCAAACACCGCGTAATTACTGTCCGCGTGGGGCCGAGAAGAAGCCCGAAAGGAGCACGTGCCGCGAGGTCAGCCCCGCTCCGCTTACTCCCAGGCACCAGCAAGCACGATGGCAGCCCTAACAAGGAGAACTACGTCTTTAGGGGGCGTCCATAAATTACGCGAAGTGAAAGAAGGGGGGGGGGGTCCGTCGAAATTTCACCAAGGGGGGGGGGTGTCTACGGAAATCTCACGTGAGGTTTTGTTTAAAAATTGTTGGATTGTAGAGCTAACAAAAATAATCTACAAATGACGCGAGAGTCGATTTTAGGGGGTATTTAAAAGGTCTCAAAAAGTTGCGAGGGTGATTTCAGGGAGGGGGGAGGGGTCTCACGGACCAGATTTCACCAGAAGGGGGGAAGGTCGGGCCAGATCTCATGAAGTCTCACCAGAGATGGAGGGGGCGGGGGTCCTGAAATCTGGAAAAACACCTCACGTAATTTATGGATGTCCCCTTAGTACTTTTTCAAATATTCGCCAAATTCCTGTTCATTTGTTGCAATTTTTTATTTTGCGTACGATGCTGTTGGACATTTACAACATTCAATAACAAATATACTGAATTAATGAACAAACTAACATACATATATACACATAGTTCAGCGGACAATGCCCGCAGCCTGCCACTGAGACAGGATCTCCAGTCACAACCACTACAACGTGACGTCGAGGCGCTCCAACTAAGCCACTGCCTCTGGCGTGACCAAATTTAAGTCAGGAAAGGCACGCAGTGGGCAGTCCTGCACGATGTGCGACACAGTTTGTAAAACCCCTCCGCAGTCACAGTACGTAGAATCTGCCCAGCCCCAGGTGTGGAGAGTTGAAGCAGTTCTTCCCGTATCACATATAATCCGATTTAGTTTACACCAAATTGACCGCGATAAGTTGAATCCTGGTAGTTTTGAGCAGGGACTGGTAATTTGCACTATGCCCTGTGGTGTTGACGATGCCTATTCTGCTGTCCAGCTATCTGTAGGGCTGAAGAAGTTAGATGTTAGACTGACATCAGTCTTCCAGGCAGGGCGACGTGACTTCAGCCGTGTTTTGTACTCCCTAACATCTCCATGTATGGGAAGAGCCTAATTGGTCAGAATTCACGACCATAGTTTTATTAGAACCTTTTGCCTTCTAATCTGAGGTGGTGGGATGTTGCTGACCATCGGCGGCTATTGAACAGGTGTAGATAGAAGCGAGCCAGTTATAATGCGCATTGTATGGCGAAGCTGAACATCCACCAACTGGGTATTTGCATCAGCTCCCCATGAAGTTCCTGCCAGCCGTTGAAGTAAGTGGTTCCGACTTTTAAGCTTGGCAGCTGTAATCTGAAGGTGCCTTTTATAGGTTAGGGACCTGTCTAATGTCACACCCAGGTATTTTGGGGTAGCCTACCGTTATACTTCAGCATCTGGTCTCTGAACAGTATCTTTGGCTGGTAGTTCATTTGTTTGTTGCTAAGATGGAATTTGTTGCAATGAAAGCGGGCGATGTGTATATTTGATCTTAAGTGAAAATGGTGGAAATTCTTGCTGTGATTAAATATTTCTGCAGGAAACAGGTGTGACTGAACGATATTGATGAAGGTGAGGTGACACCATTATGTGAAAAGGTGATTATCTGAATTTAAACGGGGCGTATGAAGAATAGTGTAAAAAATCAATGAAGGAAATATTTGTGTAGAAAAGAGGTGTCACTAAATCATATTGATGAGGTGACACCATTAGGGAATAGTGCCCATGCCCACAACACTGTGAAAAAGTGGGTATCTGACTTTAAACTGAATATGGTTTCCGATTTGGAAAGTCAGTGGCAATAATCATTGAGGGAAATATTTGTGCAGGATAGAGGTATCACTAAATGATACTGGTGAGGGTATGGTGATACCATTAATGGATAGTGTCCCTTTCTGTAACACTGTGAAAAACTGATTATGTGAATTTAATGGGCGAAGAACCAATACTGAAGATGGTTTCCTTACAGGAAGGCTAGTGGAGATAATCAACGAGGAAAATATTTATGTAGGAAACAGGTGTCACTAAATGATATTGAAGAGGGTATGGTGATAGTGTCCCTATCCGTAACACAGCAAAAAAGTGGTAATTTGAATTTAAATATGAAAGGACCGGCACTGAAGATGGTTACCGAACTGGAATGCTAGTGGAGATAATCAATGAGGAAAGCATTTGTTTAAGAAAGAGGTGTAACTATATTAATGAGCAGAAGATGACATCATTAGGGAATGGTGCTCCTGCCTATAATACGGTAAAAAAAACTCGTTATTTGAATTTAAAAGGGGGCGAACCCGCCATGAATAATGCTTGTGAAGGTAATCAGTGTGGAAAATATTTGTGTAGGAAAGAGGCTGCTACTAAATGATATCAGTGAGGAAGATTTGACAGCATTAAGAGATGCCTATAACGCAGAAAAAAAGTGGTTATTTGAATTTAAACGGGTGAGAATCAGCGCTGAAGATGGCATTCGCGCAGGAATGGAGTTATCCAATGAGGAAACTATTTGTGAAGAAAATAAGTGTCACTTAGTGCTATTGATGAGGATAAGGTGATAACATTACGAGCTGGTACCCTGGATATAATATTGTAAAAAAGTTGTTATCTGAAAAATTAAAAGGGGAAGAACCAGCACTGAAGGTGGTCCGAAGGGCAATGGAGATAATAAGTGAGGAAAATATTTGTATATCAAAGAGGTCTCAATAACGACGATAATAATGACGATAAGGTGACAGCATTATGAGATGGTGCAAAAATGTAGACATGTGAGTTTTGACGGGGAAGAACCAGAGCTAAAGTTGGTTCTCGCGCAGGAAGGTCAGTGGAGATAAATAAGGGAAATTTTTGTGCAGGGAAGAGGTGTCACTCTAAATGATGTTGAGGATAAGATAACACTTTTAGGACATTATACGCTACCTATAACACAGTGAGAAATAGGGTATCTGAATTTAAACGGAGAAGAACCAGCACTGAAGATGATTACAGAATTGCAAGGCCAGTGGAGGAAAATATTCGTGTAGGAAAGAGGTGTCACTTGATGAGGATAAAGTGACACCATTAGGAGATGGTGCCCCTGCCTTTCACATGGTAAAAAGGTGTTAATATGAATTTAAACGGGAAAAAATAGCCCTGAGGGAAATGAGAAAAATTTGGTATGGTACATGTGTTGGTGATAACAGACAGAGGTTTCCGGCAGATTGAAGATTTGCTAGTTCGAATCACCAGTCCATCCGTCCATCCAGAATTAAATTTTACATTGATCCTCAAAATCACTCCAGGTGAACGCCGATACTGTTCTTTCTGACGGAAATGGAAGATTTCCTTCCCATTCATCGCCCCAAATCGATTCCCACCTCTGATGGCTCCAATGTCGGTGAGTTCAGCCGTAGCTACATGTTCTGGCGAATTAATCATTGATACCAACTTTGAAATTCATTTATAGTTTAAATTTTAACTTCCTTCATAGAGGCCAAAGGGAAAAAAATATTGTCTAGATAAAATGTTCTAAATTCAGAAGGGTTGTTTCGGCGAATGATTGACACGATATCTAGTATCACGGGACGTCCATTGAATAAGTGAGCTTAAAATAGGGAGGGAGGTTTCCGGAAAAATTCCACAAAATATCATTTAAAAGGAAGGGAATCAACAAAAATTCACGTCAATTTTTTACATCTTTTTCTCCTCGGAAAAAATGTAATACATAGATGAGATCAATATTAACTCTTAGGTATTTAGTGACTTGAAGCAAAATACATGATTATATTAAATAAATTTAATTATTTATAAATTAAAATCGGAAGGTAAACCTCACATAAGGGGGAAGGAGGGTTGACCCATCACATGTTTCCAAATCTAACCAAGTGGGAAAGGTCGGTCAAAATATAAGAAATTAAAGTTCACGAAATTAATGGAAGTCCCCTCAGCTAAACGTTGACGAAACATATAGAGTTGGAATCTGCCAACAGTATCGCGATTTGCCATCGAAGCGTCGTCGGGTCGGGTCTGGTGTGCCGTTGTGGTGCCACAATTTATGCTGTCGGGGCCCAGTGTCACGTAGGCAGCCACTTCCCTGCAGAAACAATTTGAAGGAAGACCGGGGGAGCAGCAGTGAACTAGAGCCGGGGGGAGATGCAATTCTTAAATGAAGCCCGCGTAATATGTTGCAGCCTCTTTTCCATATTGTCATCCCGCCGAGATCATTAGCTCGGCAGAACTGTGGCGGTGGGCTTTAGGGACGATTTGGGCGAAATTACTCGCGCCCGGTCGATACGGGCAAAAAGGGACCGGCTTAAAATTGGGAATTGAGTGGAGCTCCGAAGGGGAGGCCAACATGTGCGCTCTGTGATTTAACAGGCGCCTGTCACAATCCTTCTTAGTAATTGGAAAGGGGAGGAGGTATTAGGTGGTCGCTTTACCGACATGATTTAGACGCCGGCTCATATTGCTCCGTAGACCTGCGCACTTGAGACTTCGCTGGGTTGCAAATTCCAAGACTAATTACTGATAGCGGAGCCATTTCTTGAATCAACTTGCACTCAGCTGTAATCGATTAGAGGAAAGAGTTTGTCGTAAAAAATGAGATTAATCTGCTCTTTTAGTTTTATGAATGGAACGAAAACCTTCCTTGATCACTTGTGACTGCAAGTTAATACCTGGATCTACTTGAAATATTGCTTCTTCATTTTTACGTCTGTTACTACCTTTACTTACGTCTGTTCAACAACATTAAATGTAACGTGCATGTGATTTTCACATCCTTTTTTATCTTATCGTTTGGTTCATTCGACAGATGCTTGAATCCGAAAGAGTCATACAGTAAAAATTTTCTATTAGTTCTTTCAAATTGTGTTCCATATGTGTTTTCATGCAATCTAAATTCCACGTGATTTTCTTCATATCACGCAATGAAGTCTTCACGGGTATATCGCCGGAATGTGTTGTGGAAACACGATATTTCGACGACTAGCTCCGCCGTCTTCCTCAGCTGCGAAAACATATGTAATGGTCTGCTAGACCAACAGTTAATTAGCAGACCATTACAGATGTTTTCGCACCTGAGGAAGACGGCGGAGCTAGTCGTCGAAATATCTTTTTTCAACAAAATTCGGCGCTACACCGGTGAAGACCTCATTGCAATTATACACCAGATAAGTCTCAGTTCTTACTTCTTTACATAACTTCTACATAAGTATTTCAATTCCGTACAAAACGGTTCTCTTTTTAAAGTTTCTAATTCGTAGATGGAAAACGCGCAGACTTCAGAGTTTCGCATTTGTTTTGTTGATTCAAAACTGAATGTCGTATTTAAAATTTATTAAAATCGTATTCTATGTGGTATCCATACCATTAAAGTGAGTAAAATAAAATTTCCACCCCGAGGTGTGGAATAGTTGTTAAGAGATCACATGGAGGTCTAAGAACTTTTCCTTTTTTTTTCCTACCGTAAAATAGAGTTGTGAGATAGCCGAAGTTACCAGTTTTGTCAATTTTTGTTGCTAGGAGATTTCAAGAACGCTATTAACCACGAACTTGAAATTATCTCTAACATCTACTATACCGGTATCTTGTTTTAAACAATGAATATTAAAAATATTTACAGCTAATATAGTTTTTAAGTTAGCATATAATTATGCTATTTTATTAAAATTATTGTTATTATTAATAGTTCACTGTGTGGTAATGAATGGGATAGGAACTACCAAGTAGGTAATGAAATAATAGATTTTATTAGGATTGATATACTATAAACGACTCCGCTACCGGTGCGGCAATGTAATGACGATTCGTGATACAAATGGTAGAACTTTTACATCCAAATTGCTTCCGAATTGTGAATATTAACTCCCTTAAAGTAATATAATGTTTACTATCTGTATGATTATACATTTTACTTTCGCTATTACATGCAGAAATCATTACAATACTCTTACCGTATCCCAGAGTATTTTTTCATCGTATTGGTGCTGATTATATGAGATCTGAAATGTTTATGATGAAAAAAAGTAGTTTTCAAATAGAAAACATGGTATCTGCTAAATATATTCATGTGAATCTCAGTTAGTGTGCTAAGATATATGAGATGAAATGGAGAGGGATACCAAGTTAATAGTGTAGCGAGTAAGACATGAAATGGTGTTAATCAAGGCAAAAGTTATTGGAGTGGATGAAAAAGTGATTTCCTGGGTAGAAGAATTCTTAAAAGGTAGAAAGCAAAACGTTAAGGTAGGAAATCCAGTGTTTATATAAAAAAATGAAGGAAAAATAGGAGTGCCACTGGGTAGCGTATTTGGTCCATTGCTGTTCATTAGAATAATGAATGCTTGTGTTAATGGCTTACAGTTAAAAGTTGGGAAGTTTGAAGTTGACTCAATGTGATATAATTGGATGTAAATGGAAGAGCTTGAACAGCTGCAGGGTGACTTGGACAGGATATCTAGGTGGGTAGGTCAACATGGGATGAAAATAAGTGCTAAGAAGAGTCAGATTATTAGGTACACAGATCAAAAACTAAAGGTTTATTATGATTTTAGAGTGAGGTAGGAAGTGCTTGGTGAAATGTAAACTTCTTGGCGTAACAGATTGGTAGAAGAATTAAGAGAGGTGCATGAAGGGGAACAGTTGATCATGATCACAAGCTGGCTGGCGATTTCAGGAATAAACTAGTACGAAAATTTTGTTGCATATGTTTGGGGATTGGAATAAATTATGATGTAAAGTAGTGAATATATTACCAAAAAACGCTGAAAGAATTTAGAAGTAAAATTCATAGAGGGAAAATGCAGGCGGGTACATGATATGGGAAAAATGAGTGTGTATGGAAATTCCTCAAACTCAATTAAGTTAAATAAAATATATTGTTAATGGATGCTAAAATCTTTGTATGGAGCCATTTACCTATTCGCTACTAACAGTTACTTAGCGATTCATTGTCTGAATACGTTTAACAGAGTCGTGAGTCGTTTCACGCGCCAACAGTTTCTTCCTATTGATTTCTTGAGATCCAATGCAGCCATACCTAACATTACCTATGCTAGTCGCACCGTAAGCTAAACTCCGGTGGGGACAATTTTAGTTGACTTGAACACTTAGCCTGTCTGTTCTGCAGTTGTGATACTCTCTTATTAATATCCAATATTGTAGTTGATCCTATTTTAACTTTATTTTATGAGCCGTCCCTGTAAGCTCAGGTCGTTGCGATCCGTCACCTGTCACTAGGTTAGATTGTTCTAACCCCAGAGATAACACGCTGTAAGTGACAAGTTATCACAATCATTTACAAACATATAATGAATATTTAGCACGCGAAACAAAGTTACTGGTCACTTGACACCGATTATGATTCCTACAGCAACCACTTACCTGCCTCAGGGAAGAACACCATATTTACTAACTTTAATATTATTGTCTCTGTCATGTCTCTTCGATACCGAATCCTTTGTTTACTACTCTTAGCTTTGAGTCCCATGTAACCACGCTCTATGAACGGTGCACGTTTTATTATTATTATTGTTTGTGCAGTAACTGACATCTGCTACTTGCTAATAAGAATTACAGTTTAATCGTGTTGTTTCTTCTGATTTGTTTCTTGCTCCTTAATTCTAACCTACAACATGTGGTAGTTAATTCTTAGATCTTTCCTTCATACCAGCTGTATGCAATACATAATAGTATCTGAAAATAAATCCAATATTACATAAAAAAAAATATACCTGAGAGATGAAGTCGAGACGCGCTTTCCCGTTGGAAGGCGAGAGAATTTTTTACACAAATATTACACCGCAAAACCCTCAGTTCTTTTAACTCTAATATTGTTTTAGTCATTCAGAATGATCAAACTGGCTGCTCTCTTGTATAACGTTCGTATTTTTATCGGTTCTTTAATTGCTACAGTATCTCTTTTAGAAAAAATAAATAAAAACTTTTATGTTCGCAGATCGAGTTGGACAGCAGACAACACAAGTGTACCACCTGCGACTGGAGCTGTACTGCCGGAGGAAAATACGAGGCAAGTATTTATTGCTTTTTTTATTGTATTATACGGCAGTTTACAAAAAGAAATTCACTTAGCATACTTTGAAGCTCCTGGATCTCGTACCCATAGATGGAAATTATTTTAATTAGAGCCATCTTTACAGCTGTGCAACTGATAACTTTCACTCATAATGGTGCTTTTTGTATCTAACGTTGTTATTTTGTACGAGTCCTCAAATATGTCACGTGATGATAACATTTTCGGATTCGATTCTAGAACCTAAGGCATTAAGCACGGCTTTATCCGCGGACTTTCAACTCAGTTTGCGACCCACCGGTTTACATTAGTCATAGATGAAGTAGAATGTAGCCTCACTTCTTAGCACACTTAATGCTTTAATTTAATTGCGATTCAGCGCACACTCCGGTGGCAATTTCGGTAGTCACCTATTGACATTTTTAATCTTTTGTGTATTATCCCAGATCCGTTGAGTGTAAAATTCCTCTCATTTCCCCAAATACTTTTGCACTCCTAAAATTTGATTTGTTTAACGTTTATACAACTTTAATAATTCCGTGACAGACAACTTTCACTACGGATATTTAAGGTAGTGAAATCCTGTGAAGGAGGTACAGAATAAAGCCGTCAATTGGACATTGTTACTACTTGGTTGAGAAGATTGAATATGTGAAATTTCGTCTTAATTACAGGAACAATGTTGATTTTTATGCGATACCAATTAACATCCAGACTTTTAGTTCTATGTCGTATGATTCAGTGTGAATAAATTATTCTGTGGTTGCATTAAACTACAAGCCTATGTAATTTGTAACAATGAATACAATTTCTCATCATCGTCAAAATTCTAGCTGTCTTCCGGACATTCATAGCGCTATAAATATTAAAGAAGCAGAAGGCAAGCTACTCGTACTAGGCAGCGTGGTCGTCTCATTGTGCCGAAGTATCCTGAGAATGCAGTAAAGCCGGTGGTCCCCAACCCCCCACAGCACGCCGCTGTCACTCAAAGGATTAACTGTAGTTGGCAGGATTCAGTGACTCCCCGGGAAGTCATTCGCCGACTGCGTCCCGTGAGAAATTCCTGGAGGACGCGTCCCGTTACGGCAGTCCCATACAATGCCTCAACGGAATTCAGGCACTCCAGACAGTTTGACGCCAAAAAAATAGGAAGGTGCTGGTTGGAGTGTGCGTGAAGCTACGAACAGCAAACAGCTGCAACAGTTTTGGTTCTTATAACGCTGGCTTACGAAGATTCAAATATTTGACTTATTATATAACGGACCACCATTGTGTCACCACACTGGATCCGATAAGGGGGCATCCACAAATTACGTGAGGTGTTTTTCCGGATTTCTGGACCCCCCCCCCTCCCCCCTGGTGAGATTTGGTGAGATTTCGCCGGACCACCCCCCCCTCTCCTATTTCACCTCACGTAATTTATGGACGCCCCCTAAGTACAATACTCCAAGGTTCAAAAGCAGGGACCGGCCGTTCTGATTGCTGCTTTTACGCAGTTTCCGCAATTCATCTGGGCGATTGCTAGAAAGCTCCCCAAGTTAGTCTCATAAACTACACATTTCACAGACAAAAACTACACTTATCATACAGAACATCAGACGTTTGGTAGATAGACGCCAACATTGCACTCCACCCCACACCCCTCTATTAAAATAGGATCACTAGTCCGCCACTGAAGCAGGTGTCGTTTTTAAATAGCTTCACTTCCTTAAGAGTTGAGATTTCCGTGACTGAAATTGGCTCGGAAGTAAAAAAAAAGTTACAATAGATACTCTTGCTATCGAATTATACAACAACTATTGCCTGCCTTTACTATATCATTTAAGATTATCTCAATTATGTTTATAACTGTTACAGCTTTCTGCATGGTCTGATTTTATTTCTCAAGCTGTAATTACGGTGTAAGCCCGCTTCTCTGTGGTTGGTTTGTCCTTTTGATGTCCTATTTCTGTACTATCGATACCGTAATGAGAAAGAATTACTAGGAAAAATTTTATTCCATAATACTTAAAACTGAAAGACAATTTTAAAACTATCTAAATGCTAAGGGAAACAAAAATATGTTCCTAATATAACCTTCTCCATAGTATTTTTGTTAAACGTATTTTAATTCTATGTAGACAAAACCTTTTTGGTCGAAGAACGCGAAATGATACTCTGTGAATATGATGATGCTAAGTAAGTAACAGCATCCGTCACAGTAAAACGTTAAAAAAAAGGCGGTAACAGAAGGGAACCATTACAATAAGAAACAATTACCATTACCTTGGTACAGTTTCTAACAATATCATCTGTATTACATTTTCACTGCATCTATTCCTGCTCTCAATTAAGACTAAAAAATATTTCTTTTACCTCTTAAAAAGGTATTCACGTGAAAAGTAAGGTGTGTGTTCGTGCACTGTCTAGGACAGCAGTTCTCAACCTTTTTCAACCTGAAGACCAGTAAAATGTCAAAAATAATTCTACAGACCACTAAATTATATTGGCCTATTATATTTATCTCTGCGTGTATTATTAAGCAACCTTACTAACTGTTATAGGCAAATATGGCGTAGCCTTACGATATATCCACAGTAAGACCCTCATAAAACGGTCATTAACTTAACTCTCAAAGCAACGTCGCTCTCTGGAAACGTATTTAGCGAACAGACTATTATAGTAACAAAACAGACATTCTATTATAATCTGAAAAAAATTGCAGGTCGTTGGAATATTCATGGCTTTTAGAATGTTTGGTTTATAGCAGCGTTTCTCAAACTTCTTCAATCCGAAAACCAGTAGATCGTCAAAAAATAATACTAACTTATATGCCCATGATTTTTTCTTACCTGTGTATATAATATTAACGTCTGGGACATATTTCAAATAATATAATAATATATAATAAATCTAAAATCATGTTTTGAATTTCAACGTAAACACAGTTATGAAACTGTTAGCGAACTATCAAAAGTTAATTACATATTGGTGAGGCTCTTAATATTAGGAACCAATGAATAATAGTGTTACTATAGGCTGAATGCTACACAGTACCATCGGTCTACATAGACCAAATGAAATAAAAGACTTCCCACTCTATGTCACCGCCATACCACGTACTGCGGTTCCTACACACCTATTACAAGAACCGATGAAAACGGTTATTTACTTTATTACGGCGCTGTTTTTCATTCCAACTGGAAATGAATACACTGTTCTAAAAATATAGCTATCATGTCCTCATCCTCGAAATTTGAGATTTTTGCTTGGTCATTGAAATATTGGTGACATTTAATAAGTTAGGTTTGTGGTTTATATTCGCTTATATCCTTATTCGGTACTAATACGGTATCTAAATTTATAATAATATGCTTGCGAACCACTTGAACCATCTTCCCGACAAAGATTGAAAAACACTGGCTTATAGCATTATACAGTACGAGTACTGTATCCATTTTATGTGAACAATCATATATATTATTTCTATAATGTATTTTTTTGTTACAAGCCATTATCTCCCGTCATACCTAACCGAAATCGATAGGTGAGGTACCATTTTAAAGATTAAGGTATCAACTTTTGTCACATCACATTTCAAGAAAGCAATTTTTCCTTAAAGGGCAAAAATGTCAATAGTTCTAAAATGGCGTTTTTTATACCACGAATCATTTATCTCCCTGTATTCCTAACCGAAATCAATAAATGAAGTACCGTTTTAAAGATTAAGATCTCCGCTTTGGCGACATCATATATTAAGAAATGACTCCTTCGAAATTCGACTCTTAAAGGGCAAAAGTATCAATACTTCTACAACGCATTTTTGTATCACGAGCCATTTATCCCCCTTAATATCTAGCCGGCATAGATAAATGAGGTATCCTTTTAAAGTTTAAGGACTTCGCTGTGGTCAAAACATATTTTAAGAAAGAAATTTTTCGAAATTTGACACTTAAAGGGCAAAAGTAGCATTATTTCCATAAAGTTTTTTTTATTTATTTTTTTTAATTTTTTTAATGAGCCTTTTATTTTCCCTGACATCTAACCGAAATAGAAAAATGAAGTATCATTTTAAAGATTAGGATCTCTGCTTTGGTCACATCATATATTAAGAAAGAAATTTTTCAGAATTTGACCCTTAAAGGGCTAATGTATTATTACTTCCAAAACGTGTTATCTCCCTTTATACCTAACCAAAAGTGATAAATAAGGTATCATTTTAAAGATTATGGTCTCCACTTAGGCACCATAACAAATTAATAACGAAATTTGACCTTTGAAGGGCAGAAGTAGTAACTGTGAATCTGTGAAAGTTTTGAGACGGTTCAGATCCAAACGCTAGATAGCAGCAGCACATGTCGCAGGGATATTAATAAACTGCTTCACTGGCATTGACTTTTGTTACGTACCTATTACATTAAACAAGTAACAAATTGCTACAAATGAGGCGATTCTTCTTTCATCCTATTACAAACCACCAACCTTGCTATTCGTAGTATTCGCGAAATTTTCGCACGGGTCATCTAGTTTTGACTAATTTATTTTTTGTTTCGATATCTTTAATTCAGTTACAACCAAATTTTTAAAACCTGTTCCACCATCGCGGACCGCAGGTTGAGAAATTCAGGTGAAGGGTAATCTATATTTGACAAAATATTATAGATGCGGTTGAAGAATGACGGTGCCACTAGACTGTTTGATAGCCGCCATGCCGTGGCTACCCCAGATCACGTACAGCGACGGGCTGGCCGTGCTGTACGCCGTCATTAGGCCGGCCACCGCTGTGATTGAATTCGATTGTCCAGGTTAAATCAGGGGTGAAGCGCTGGAAATTGGAAATCCCGCTAATTTCCCTGTTCTCCCCGGCCCGGCCACCCTTCCCTTCAGTGTTGCGCGCCGCAGGAAATTGTTCGTTCGCCTCGGCTCCACCGCACCCCCGCCCAGGAATATTACTGCGGCAGACTTAAAGGCCACTTGCTGCCGCTGTGGCGCGCGCTTGCACCTGTCTACCGATACACACGCCGCACATTAACACTAGGATATTCGCCTTTATAGCCTTGTAATAACACTGTTTGTAACGTTGTCATAGCAGTAGGTAAATGTACTTTGGTACTGAACGACACAGAAGTTCGGAGATAAGAGTATTTAGAATAACGGGGATAAACTTTACAGACGTTCAGATTGTACATGAAGTTTCTGCAACTAAGTCAGAAAATATTGGAAACTAGAAATATGTTCATATCCAATTAAAACAATTTATTTTTGCCATCTGTGTCTATTCTCTTCATTTTATTTGGTACTAGCCGATACCCGCGACTTCGCACGCGTGGATTAAGAATTTCTTTGCCAGAATTGAATATAGAAAGTTGTTGGTAAAGAAGGATTGGTCCCAAACAACACCGAGTCGGTATAATATCACAGGAAAGCTATCACTATATCATTCTACCATCGAACCTGTCTCTTGAAGAGAATCAATTTCCAACATATTTCTGTCACCATTGTATAAGTTCTCAAAATTTCGTGACTACAACTGTTAATCATACAGGAAAAAATGTCGTGTGCCCTTCCTAAAGATTTTCTTGTCAAATTCCACACACACACTGAATACGAACAACCCCTGAGGGATCATTATAACGTAAAAAAGTGTACACCTACAGCATTGCCAGACTAGCTACGATTTGCCTCGCATTGAACCTGTAAATTTGTGATATCTACAGTTTAACATTCAATCCGAATAACCGACGGTCCAGGTGTGACTCTTAGGATCATAAACAATTTTTAAAAATCTTTGCTTGCACGGAGATTTGAACCGGAGATAACGATCCAAACAGCAGTAAGCAAGCGCTTTAAGCACTGAGTTACCAGACCGCTATATGGAAAGACAGTACAGAGACCTACACATCCTACGCGTCTGTATATCACCGTTCAGTAATTTTTCGTAATTATAAGACAACATGTATTATTTATACATAAAAGTTTTCAACCAAATGTAGACAGTACTTTTCTCCTTGTTTCAAAGGATAAGTGTGCAAACTGTCATCGAAATAGGATGAAAACTGTGGATTTGTATGAAGAACAAACAAACATACATACATTCATTTTTATATATATATAGATATTATTTTCAGTTTTTTGTTTTAAGATATTTTGCAGTGCTATTCATTGTCGTTTTCAAGTCACTTCATGTCCTTCGTCGTATAGTTCAGACTAGTGGATTGTAAAGGACGGTGGTATAAGTGGAGTGTAGTGGATATTTAGTTTCTGAGGAGTATACAAGTATTAGCAAGAACAGATGTAGTGGAGAATGAAAGAATCATGCCGATGTTAAATGAGGACCTTCTGTAACACCTGGCAGAGTAATCAACAGTGCTCGTAAAGTAAATGGAAGAAGAGGATATACCAACGATTATGTTAGTCCTGTGCTTCAGACGAAAGAGGAACACACGTAAATAGACATTTGGTTGAAAGCATTTAAAAAAGGCTATCAAGGAAAAAAATTGAAATGGAACATAATCAACGCAGGAAAGTTTTATATTGTTAACAAACTCGATGAGTGGTTGGAAACTGACCAAGTTAATGATACTGCTTTCTTATTGTTAGGGTTTTCTCCTATTGTTGCAGTTTTTAACATTCTACTTTGAGAGATGTAATTTCACTAAACTGCTAAAATTCATGGAAGATGCGGGAGAAATGTATAAAAGACCCTGCAGTGTCAGGGCTTTCATTAGTGCTCTCGTGAGTCGTGTGAAAGGTTTTCTGATGGCTGCAAGACATGAATTAACAGACTCTGAACGCGGAATGGTAGTTAGGCACTAGACGCATAGTTCATTGCGTTTCGAAATTGTTTGCGAACTCAACATTTCGACATCTACAGTATCAAAAATGTGCAGTGCATTTTTAATTTTCGGCATTACCTCCAGCTATGGACAACGCATTGTCCGACTACGTCTAATGACTTAGACCAGTGACGTCTATGTTGACGTAGCATTGTTGTTGCATCATAGAACAGAAATACTCAATGTGGGACGTACGACATACGTGTCCATGCTGACAGTGCAGTGAAATTTAGCGTTGATGAGATATGGCAGCAGAAGATAGACGCAAATGCCTCTGCTAACAAAACGCCATCGGCTGCAACGCCTCTCCTGGCCTCGTTATCATGTCGGTTTTAAACATACATATCGTTCTGGCCATTTGGATATCTAATACATCTGACGAGGTTTAGTAGTTTAAATGGGACAGTCAAATTACTCGCTTAATATATGACGAAGATAGCTGTTCGGACAGTAGGATAGAAATAATTTTTCAAATACGTATATTTCCATGTAGTTTGGCATATCACATTCTGATATTGATACTGTTACTTGTTTCTTAATTTTTTTAGTTGTTAGGGTTCTAGTTTATTTTTATTATTATAGTAATTATTTTCAATGTAATATTGTATTCAGTGAAGACGATTTAGCGGCCCAGTTTAGACTCTAGATGCTGGGTTAAAGTGTAGGCCTATATGGAAAATAAATAAAAATATATATCATATCGGTTAAATCCTACATGATTGCTTAAATGTTGCGTGGTCAGATGAGTCACGATTGCAGTTGGTAAGAGTTTATGTCGGAGTTTGAGTATGAAGCAGATCCCACAAGGCCTTGGACCAAGATTGTCTGGAATGCACTGTGCATGCTGATGGTGGCTCCATCCTGGCAGTGTTTGCACGACATGGATTAAGATCTTTGGCTAAGCTGAACCAACCATTTACTGGAAATAGTTCTGTTCAGCTAGCTGGAGGCTATTGGCAGCCACCTGGCCACGATTGGTTTGAGGTACATTGTGGACAGTTCCAGCGAATGATTTGGCCATCTTAATCCAATCAAACAAATCTGGGATGTGATTAAAAGGTCAGTTTGTGCACAAATTACTGCATCGGCAACACTTTCGTAGTTATCGACGGTTTTAGAGGAAGCATGGTTGAATATTTCTTCACGGACAAAGTGTGGTTCCATACGGTATTAGGAGGTATCCCATGACTTTTAGCAGTCTATTAGTTCTGCAAACGCAAACCAATGATTTTTTTAAAGTTATGGTTTACTAGGTGCCGCAAGAATTATAGAAAGAGGTTAGATATTATGCATCTTGCTGAAAAGAACATGGTTGTGTAGTGAATTTCTTTAGTGTATGGAATTTACACGCTATTCTACATGTAGAGTGTTTACACCAATGAAGCAACAAATGTCGTAGTGTTTCTGATGTTTTCTAGATTTCTGGATCAATCATTTGGTAAATCGAGGTAGGTACTGGCACTATCATTTATGTGAAGCTGGGTATTCAGTTTCTGGAAATCGTTGAAGCGTGTTAGTTCCATATTGCATTTAGAAACGTTGCGTGTTAATTCATCATCCCCGTTGTCATTCTTAATTTTAGGTATTGGAGCGTTTTAGGTATTAAGAATAGAACGTGGTGATTTTTTTGTTTGTTTGTTTGGAATAAATGCTGTGGCCAGGGAAACATACTGAAAATTTCAGTCAGATTCAACACTAAAACCTGAGCTTTCCGTAGAAAAACGAACGTGAACATTATGTTACGACCTCTTATGTTAATAATCAAATCGTATCAGTGAAGTATCTTAGAATAATGCGGGTGACAGTGTTAAATTCGGTATACTGTAGATTGTTAGTTTTAGTCTCACGCTAATACATTGTCTTTAACATCAGAGAATTTCACAATCAGCACTCTATGTAAAGTTTCCACCCATTTTAAACTACTTTCTCGGCAGGTAATTTAATGTTGATAATACCTTTACTGCTGCTGTCATTCATCAGGATGAAATAATCACAGTAACCTCAGTTTCTTCTGCCTCAGTATCTTTACTGCACACTCACTGATCTGTTTAGCTCAATAACGTAACCGCCTATGCCCAAGTTTTCTGCAGCTTGTTAGCAGACAGATGTAATGCACTGCTGGGGTCTCCCAGGTTAAACGCAGTGCTGCTCCGTAAGGCTTCACCCAAACGCTCACCTGCCCGCCCAGCCGTCCGTATGTCGACCAGCGCCATGAACCAGCATCGAATAAACCTGGTTGGTCTGAAGCTGGTAACGGAAAATTTTGCATCTGCGGTCTACTTCACAAATCCCGTAACAGTTTATGCTGCTATCAGGTATACAGTATTACATGAAACGAACATTACCTGTCGTGTTTATTTTCATTCTAGTAAAGTGTTTGCAAGGTGGTAGATCATCTAACTGTGACTCGTTCTGCCCGCGTTCCATACCTGATGAAGCCGAACATTTTTCTTCGAAGCTGAACGTCCGCTTCGACTCTCCATACCCACTGAGCCTGTTCTGACATAAGTACCGAGGAGTTTCAGCAAAGAATGGCCGAAACATTGCACTATCTACGTCATCTCGCTACTAATGTCGTAAGTTGTGATGGGAGTACTGAACTTTACTTCCGGAATTCCTTCGCGAATCGATGGAATTCTTAGGAATTACGCTACCTTTTTCAAAGTTTATGTCTGTTGCTTTCTTCGAAGGGCATGACGTTTCTAAACTAGCTTTTTATTTTTGCTTACTCCTCGTCTACGTCGAGTCATTAGGTGCGGAATAGGGCGGAGGCAAAGAACGGGAAGGAATTCGGCCATGGAAATTTGAAGTAAGCATCCCGGCATTCGCCTGAAGAAACATGGGGAAACCATGGAAAACCAAAATCTGGATTCCCGGAAAAGTATTCGAACCCACATCTCCCAGAATGCGGGGCCAGAGCATTTTCCGCTCCCCCACCACGCTCGGTCTCTAAACTCGCAGTTAGTATAGCTGGAGATCGGAAATTGCTATACTAATAATACGTTTCGAGTTGCCTTTTATCCATCTAATGCAGCTAAAATAAAAACTTTGTGAAGCAAAGTGTACTAATGAGGTAATACAACAATTACACAATTATACACTAACAGTTTATGCCGCCATGTACCAAAACTCTTGAATTTCAATATGTATAATTAAAAATAAAAAAAAAATGTAGGAACCTTCCCTATTTTTCTGTATTGCTTACATTACGTTTAATTCAATTTTGAGATTAGATAGTAACCAGTCCTCTGTTAACATTTGTTTGACGATGGGAACCATTGGAATGTTTTTAAACTTGAGAGTTCTTGTTGTTCTAGCTTTCAACTTAACTATTTCACTGGATTTATTTGAATTGGTCGAAGTTGTTGCGCTTGTCTGGTTGCACATAGCTTCTGTTAATATTAAGATAGTATTTTTTTTAAATCTGTTTTCTATGTTGATTGGTGTGAGGTTATGTCATAAACCATCCACCTTGTGAATCTGGTGGTTGGAAAAGTGCGCACCTAGTATTTCTTTTTCAAACTGAGTACCGTTGAATCAACGTTTACAGAGAATAATGTACATCTTCAAACGCAGTGAAACAATTTTTCAGTTGCTACACGATTCCATAGATATGCATGTAATCAGCCATCTTCGGCACCAGAACATTCTGCTAAGAGACTAATATTTGTGTAACACGTATTTGGCGAAGGAAAAGAAAGGAACAAAAAAATAAGTAGCTATTTAAAATCTTGAATGTTGTTTATTGAATTTTTTAAAGAATTCCGTGAAATGCGGTATGAGGAAGAAGCGGAAAGCCATATTTTAAGGAATGTTCATTTTGTCAGCTTGATGTAAAATGAAGAAATTATACTTGAGGAATCAGTAAAAAATAAACGAAACCGCGAGACTTACTACTTTACTTGTGAACCGTCATACTTGTAGTCTGATAACTACTGCATCGGATTTCTTTACTAGTAATTTTAGGATTTTCATTTAGACTGCATAAAGCAGGGGTAAATAAGGATCTATGTCACGCCGGAATTTTGGATATTTATAGATACACATATTGATATAGAATCGGTCCCTTGGGGTATTGCCTGATTTAGCTGGTAGAAAACAGTCAAAATAGCAGGGGATTAAGTGGTGAAGTCATTCAGCATCTTAGAATTCGCTAAATGCGAATTTGTAAAGAGGCAACGCATATTTGGTACGAAATATCAAACAGAACCACCTACAGAAAAAAACAATCAGTGCTTGGTACATCAAATTAACAGGAACATGCCGCCAAGAACTTTAGTACACGATTGATGTCTGCCATGTCACCAAAGATGCACATATCAAACACTTACAAAGTATATCAGTGTAACCTGCAGAGTTTCTGTATCTATTGGTGTAATATTTTTGTTGTATTTACTATAGGCACTGCACAATAAATGTCCGAAACCACCGATAGTATGAATCGCCCTGTATGCTTCATGCCACAGTGTATGTAGCTTACTATCTTATTAGGATCAGCAGTGGTAAATTAAGCAAAAGTGATCGTAACGACAATAGTTTCAAGAATGTTACCTAAAAGCTAGTTTCTCCAAATGGCAAACCGCGGAAAATAAAAAATCAGTGCGATGAATTCAGCCATGCAGGCAGGTGTTTACACATTGAGGTATATAGAGAGAGCATTTGAAATTATAACATTGAATTACATTATTGTCATTTTAACGTAAATAAAAATTAATACTAAAAATAATTTGTCTACTTTATAAAAAATAGATATTAATATTGAGGGATCTGGAATTCAGATACTTTAATACTGAGAGTCAGGATATACTTCTTTTGCGAAAAAATCAACAGAGAAGTTACTTAGTGATGTTCAAAAGTGAATTTAATTATTTTCATTCCCTAGCTTAACGTTTGTGGGGATGCAGTGAAACATAAATTACAGATCTGTGAGTACAGATCATTTATGTAATACTTGTTTGGGCTTAGCATTTAACTGGTGTCATTTTATTCAGTTTCCCTTTGTGTGCTGTTGTATTTAGAGCGTCGAGGTAAAGGTAATTAGTTTTCACTGATATTGTACGCCATATCAGACGAGCTTCATTCAGGTCTGAAACAGTAGTCTTCCAGAGTGGGAAGCAGTAGGCAAACAGTGCGGCGAACGCCAGATAAAATTAATCCGAAAATTTGATTTAAAAATACCCGCGCCTGTTTGTCGCCAGTACACGAAAATCGACACCAGTCCCCCCCGCTTATAAAAATGGAGTAAACGCGCGTGTTGGGCGCGATACAGCGGACGGGTCCTCATTTTAAAATAGTTCCATTCAATCCGGCTAATAAATGGTACACACACAGCACCACCGCTGGACCGGCTTCAAGTTTAATTTCGACATAGTCGTCGCGCGCGATTTTACATTTAAACCAAACACGACCCAATTTTCCTCGCAGTTCCCAACGCTGGTGGGAGCTACGTTTTTGCTACCCCCCTCTCTGTCTCTCCCAACCAATCCCCACCTCCACCACCCTTTTTTTGTCGGAGCCTGAATCTGAATGAGACAATCCCCAATACAGGTACCTCACCCCCTCCCGCCAACGGGCAGCCTTTAAACAAGTGCAACACCATTTAATTAAAGCGCTTGCGTATCACATTTTACCGCGGATTTTTCGGACGGTATAATAAGTTTTTAATAATGAGTGAGGGTTTCTGATAGGAGTGTATATTTTCTATTATTTTTTTTCGTGAGTGGTAGTGAGGGGCGGGGGGTGATTGAGGGTGGGGTTGACGTTGTGTTGGCCATCGTCAGCAATCAACTCTCTACACAAAGCGGGCGGGCTGTGTGTGTGTGTGTGTGTGGGTGCCATTTAATTAGCGGGCAGGGCAGGCGCCGGTGGCTTTTATACAAATGAACCGCGGGCCGCGCGCAGGTGTCTGGGCTGTGTGTCGCACGGTTGCCTACCTCCCGGGCTGCCAGCTAGCCACTGACCGCGTTGCCTGCCTGTCTTAGCAGCGGCGTAAAGAGTGCAGTCGACGAACGCGTCGGCACTCAGTTCCCCCGCGGCCAATAAAAACTCTCACCACACCTCTACAGTGTAGCGTTCCGTGGAGCTGTAATGGGACTTCCCGACGCCGTCCACGCTAGAGTTCTCTGCACGGCAGGTGCTGGAGAATGCCACCCCAGTACACGGGAAGCTTTTTTCCTTTTTTTCCTTTTTTTTTTTTTAATTCTGCTCATAAAAATGCTTGAAGGTTTTCGTGCGTAGACGTGAACAGAATCACCTTCAGTTACATTGTGTGGATTTCTACGTCTTCTGGCAGGTGCTGTGACTTTGTCGGAGTGGATAATTCTGTTTCCCTTTCAAGTCGGTTGTATCTTCGTTTTAAGGAAAGCATCAACAATATATTTTAGGTGCGTGGTGTAGTATTAATCGCCAAGAAAACACAGAAAAGGAAAAAATTTACACTTGCCTGTTTTGATAACCCTTCCCCGGTTCATCTTAATTGGTTAGTGGAGATTTGAATGATCTATTTGACATTTGAAGCCGGGTACGCAAAAATGTGACTCAACGATTGTGCAATTTTGCTCATTCATTTATTCACTGAAACAGAGCAGGTACACCAGTTTTGTACATTACAGATGATTTTATTTTTTTATTTATACAGCTTTATCAATCTTTGTTTCAGGATGCAACCTCTCTAAGCCAGATGAGCTATATTTTACAAATTAATACTACATAATTTTGTTCCAGTTCCTTCCTTGCTGATCGATCTTGAGCAACTCTCTTTCAATTCACGCCTGTTACTCCTTGTATGTCTCTATCCCAACGATCCAGGGGTCTTCCTCTTGCTCTTTTCAGGTGCCTTGGTGACCAATCCAGAACTGCCGTAGTGCGTCTGTCATCTCTTTTTCGAGTAATATGACCAGCCTATTGCCATTTTTGGGTCGTCACTCTTTCTAAGCTGTCTGTCACTTTGGTTATCGAACGAATGTAGACGGACCTTTTCCTATCTCTTCTTATAAATCCTAGCATTGCTCTTTCAATAATTCGCTGGACAGTTCTGAGTTTTTGATTCATGTGACTGATGAGTAAACCAGACCATCGATAGAAAGACATTACAGATGTAGGCAGTGTTATATGCTTTTCACAGTCATCATAAGGAACCTCAATATCATGTGACCATACTACCGAAAGCCAGAGGCGTTGTTTCATGTTTCGTGCCATGAGGTTTGAATCTACAACTGAATGGGTGACCGAGAGTGGTGGTGTAACGGTTAGCGTTCTGGCCTCGCATTCGGGAGGACGGCGATTCGAATCCCCGTCCGGGCATCCAGATTTGGGTTTTCCATGGTTTCCCAAATCACTCCAGGCAAATGCCGGGACGCTTCCTTCAAAAGGCCATGGTCGAATTCCTTCCCATTACTTGCCCCCCATCCTTTCCCGTCTCTGAAGACCTCGCTGTTAAAAGACGTTAAGCAGTTAAAAAAAATGGGTGAATATATTGACGTAAACCACAACTGATGTTCTGTAATCCAAATTTACTTTAGTGTACTGAGTAACACTGTCCCACCAGTGATATAGTTACGCATGAGCATTAACACGCAAAAATGATTGTCGACACCTGAAGAATATTGACAGTATTATGTATGGTGTGTACTAAGATTATTACATCATTCCAATTGTAAACGTGGTAACTTCAAACATTTTTAAGGGTTAAAGTCTTTACACACACTATGGACTTAAAAAAAATCGTCATGAAATCGGTTACGCTTCGTATACGACACGTGTAGTGACTTCAGAGACGGACCAAAGATATAATTAACAAACAGGATCAACTTCGCTGCCGTTCAAAAATATGCCTAATTTACTGTGTAATTTTAATCTTGTATTTAAACATTTAACAAACTTCTATCTTCCAATGTGACTCTCGTTTTTATTTTTTCCAAGACTGAAATTTTTATTTCTCTGAAAGTTTTTTACTCCTTGCGCCTCCTTGTTAACTGTGGGCAGTTATACATTTTTTCTGTAACTTCTCTAATTCTTATGCTGTGTATTCACATTTAATAAAACTTCCGTCATTTGTCATTTACGACTAAGTAAATACAATTTGATAAGTTTGTTTGTTTGTTATTTGGCTGAAATTATTCCATATGGTTAAAGTAACGTGAATTTTAGATTTGGATATAATTTAAAATCGAAATCTATTTGGTGGAATCGGAGTTTGATGCTAAGTTTTCATGAATGTAACTGTATCTGCGTAGTGGAAGCTATCATGTTAGCACAAAAAACATTGTCCTCTTAGTATTTTGATTTATTTCGTTGTATATATCTAAATTATCAGCTCGGAGGCCTAGAATTTGTTGTTAAGAAACTGGAAGGAAGAGATCATAAATATTTTTGGGCGCTGATTGCTTTAAAATGGATTAGAAAACACATTTATATATTAAATATAAAAAGTATAGTTTTTTATACTGAACCCGTATTAAAATGAATAATCTGTTTGGTATACTTAAGACTGGTTCCTTGTGCTCCAATTTAATTATATAAATGTCATCACATTTTTTGCCGTGACCTGCTGTGACAAATTACATGCAACATTTTGTTTGGTCACGAATGAAGAACATTTTGAAGAACACGTAATTAGTTACAGTGAAAGGAATTCCTTAAACAGAAATATTTTTTTTTTTTAAAATTACTAAACGTTGTTTGAGATTTTTACTTCTTTTTCACATCCCGTTGATTTTTCCAATTTTTAAAAATTTGTATTACTAACAATGAAACCTGATGGATGAGTGGTTAATGTTTGAGCGTGGCGTTCACCACTACGTTTCATAGACTGCGAATGACGTAAACAGGAAAATAGTATCACTATTACTCTTTGAAACATACATTTACGTGTCTGATATAGCGATAAGTTAATTTATTTCTAACGAATACGTATAAATCTATGTCCGAGATCGAGATCTTCTCAGCCCATCCTTAAAACGTAGCTGCTCAAAAGAATATCAGCTTTTATGATTCGTCTATAATTTATCATGACTTTATGTTGCACAGGCCAGAGTTATCATCTACTAATTAAGGATTATGGCTCGTATGAACCGAAATACGTACATACATTGAAAAGAATTGAGAGGCATAGAAAAGATTTAGGATTGCAGAGAGACTCAAGATCGAAACTTCACCGGCCGTCTCTAGGCGGCGCTGTTCATGAAAGCTGATGGTAATGCTCGAGCAGCGAACGACCGTGTCAAGAGTGATTCCACCGTCCGTATTTTTTTTTCACATCTGCATCACAATTTGCGAGAATATTGATCTTTAAGAAGTAACAGGCGTAGTGAGGGCATGCCAGGAGTGACTCGCACGTCTGCCATCAAACAAAGGGGGCATCCATAAATTACGTGAGGTGTTTTTCCGGATTTCCGTACCATCCCCCACCCTCTGGTGTGATCTTAGTTCCACCTTCCCCCTAGAAATCGACCTCGCAACTTTTTGAGACTTTTTTTTATTAGGTCTCACCCGGTATTATAGACATTAATCGACGAAATATCCCACTAAAATCCAGTCCAACAACATTTCAAAAACCTCACGTGAGATTCCCCCCCCCCCCTTGGTGAGATTTCGCCGGACTCCCCCCCCCCCCCGTTTCACCTCACGTAATTTATGGACGCCCCCAACTGTGCTGTATGTTGTAGAGAGGAATCCACCAGTCCACGGCCTGTCAGTATAACACTTGCATTGAACTTAATGACGAAAACTTTTAACATTATGAAATAGAGTAAATGTTTTCCTCATAATCTCTTACTTATTTCCATTCCTTCGCTCTGCTACTGTCACATGTTGAGCCGATAGGAGGCTTTTAATTGCGACAGACGACTTTTTGGACCCGTTCCGTGCCACCGCCAGTTATCGGTGCGATGTAGTGTCGAGAAAAATCAGGTTAAATACGTATTGATACTGGCAGTTAGTAAAACAAGCTCTGGAAATATCTATACTCTTTTCTGTTAGTCTTTTGTCAAACATCTGTATAGACAATCAGTATAATTCATTTAGATTTACTCTTATATTTATTTCAATGATCAGGTTGCTTGAAGGAAACACACAGCGTATAAAGTAATTGGCTATTTATTAACTTTTGAAACCGAGGCAGGTGGGTGAGCGGTTAGCACTCTGGCCTTGCATTCGGGAGGACGGCGGTTCGAATCCCCGTCCGGGCATGGAGATTTGGGTTTTTCATGGTTTCCCCAAAACACTCCAGGAGAATGCCGGGATGCTTCCTCCAAAATGACATGACCGAATTCCTTCCCATTCCCCGTTCCCAATCCCATCCCGCCTCTAATGACGTCGACGAGGCGTAAAGCAATAAATAAAAAAATAACTTTTGATGGAATGAACACTGGTACAAACACTTCAGATAAAGATGTTATTTCGTAAACACACTGCTTGAAAGAGAGTTATGACGGCACTATTGGTATTAGTAACGACGTGGATGCGTAATAACGATAATAGGCTTGGTATAGAAACGATCACTGAATAACTTGGAGGTTGGAGAGACAGTTCCTGGTTTAATGTAATCATGAAATATTAGATAAGCTCAGCATGGAATAAATAGCTAGCAGCAGATTACCTCAGCAAAGTGATGTTCTGAGTCGAAGGTGTAGACGCGACTGGTAAGCAAGTGTGCTCTCGTGCAACTGTTCTAATTGGCTACTGATGACGTCAATGAGATTCTATAGTAGCTTTGTGTAGCCATTTGTATGCTGACGGTTGCTTCCCATGGTTACAGACTTGACCTTGGTTCTCACGCATAACCATGCTGATAAGACTCTGTACAGCATTCGGCCCTAATGTTACAGGCTTGGAAACAGCTCTGGGCTTCTCTTTACAGCTACGTACGAAATGAAATAAAGATTTTATGCTATCCCTATATCCCAGAAAAGCAATCACAATTATATTGAAGTTTCCAGTCATAGATTCGTATGTAATTTTGCATTATTCTGATGTCATCCATCTCTTCTTAAAAAATTGTACTTCTTTGAATTTGGCACCTAATATACGTAGAGATTTAACGGTGACGATCCTCTAATATTCTGCAGTTACTCCTTTACTCTTTATTTTATAGCTGGGTGTTGATAATAACTATATTGGTAAAACCTGTCGATCTACAGCTTCCAGAATCTTAGGGTAGCCTGAGAGCCTGCGATTCTCGACTGTGTCTTGTGTGGACGTCTGCCGGAGAAGAAGGAACCTGGTGAACAAGACGGGAGCGCGGTCATTCTGCCGCCTCTACCTTGGCAGCCCCACCCCTTGCCGGCCGCCTGGACGGCCCCACAGTAATCAACGCTTCAATTATTTGCTGCAGCGAGCACCGCCTCCCCGGAAATCAATCAGAAAGAGTAATTGAAAGCCACACCATGTGCGGAATCTCTAACGCGAAACCGCTCGGACCCGACTACCCTCTCACCCGCACACCCCCTCCCCTCCACCCCCCCCTTTCTCCCACCACCGTGTTTTTAATTCTTTTTCTGCGGCGGCGGCGGCTCAATTCTTTTCCCTCGTCTGTAATATTTTCCTTTCAATAAAATGGAGGAGGATCCTATAATACGATAAAATGTGTGATGGGTTTTGTCATCCCCCCACCTCTCCTCCTCATCGCCAGCCTCGGCCGGCCCCGGTCTTTCTGTTTATTTTGTGTCTTCAGAATCTAATCATTCCACAAGCAGAGAAAATATGTAGCTGTTTCTTTTGTAAATTTGATTTCCCCGGAATGATACTTTATTCTGGGCAGTTTGAAGGTTTTTTTTCGGAATTAATTCCGGCGCGCGGAAGCTGCTCTCTCCAAGTAAAATATTTCTGTAGGGATTTTTCACCGAGACCATTTCATTGTTTCGCTTCAAAGAAGGAAGCGTACTTGTTATGGATAGGCGGCCATGCGCAATCGCGTGGAATTTCCATTTATATTAAAGTTATTCGCCGTGCATTCGCTCTCTAGACGTTTCGATATCCGCAGTATTATCTGCGTCACAAACACTATGTACTTTATGGTTCTTTTTAAATACCTGGTTGATCCCTACTGATCATCTTCTAACGGAAATTAAACTTTTTTTCGGAGTACTTGAGCCTGAGCTATATAGTCTATAAAAATAACGGTTACACCAATGGGACAATGTTTTCAAATACAAATCAGAGAGACTGACTAATGAAATTTTTATTTCCCCACCCAGTGCTTTCTTTTTACTCTTATAACGACAATCCCAGGTGAGAAATCAACAAAACATGGTCCAGTTTAAGTTTGTTTTTAAATTAACGTAGATCCTAATCTAATCTGTATACTTTTATCCATTTAACCTCCTGACAGTACTTACATTAAAAGAAGAAACGGAGCAAAAGTTGACTATTATTCTTGAACCCAATTCCAAAAGTGAGAAAAATGCGATTCTCCACACAAACGAATATGCAGGGAGCTGTACTGTGATTAGTATTATCTGTTGACTGGATCACATTCTTCATATTTATTTAGGAAGGCAGTATTCTACATGTCAACGCTAACTTGTCCAACCACTAACGTGTATTATAGCTTGGTGATCTGAACTGTAAAGGAAAATCGGCTGGCAATATTCTATAGATGGAATTCATACTCAAGTATCTTAACATGGAAATAACGGCCTAGACAAGATTCTAGGGGCTGCACAAAGATATACATAGGAAAATAATTAAGGTCTTCTACTGTTTGCACAGAAAGAAGTATTTTTCCTAAAAATATATTGGATACAACGGTTCAGAAGTCCTATGAGTTTCTGTAGGAAAAATATAAGAATTACTTACCTTCCCAAGAGGAAGATGCCGATAATGAAGTTGCTTTAGTGCTTATTTTGAAAATGTTGTAACTGCATGGAATTGATCTCGTTCTAAAAATAATAATAACAATTTATTCAACATATGAAGAGTAGTTGTACTGTACATGTTGACCTTGTAATGAAGTCCGTTTTCCGAGAGTGCTTTCCATTGATACGTTCATAAAATTCAGATCTAACTTTTATAATTCGTCGGAACATTCCATTATAACAAAATAGCTAGTCAATTTTAAGAGTTTCCGTTTATCGATTCATCACTTCTACAAAAAAGGATGGCTGTTGCCATCTAACATAGAAGTCAACAGTTTATAACTCGAATGTCTATACTTCCCTTAACTACTGTATATGTTTTATGAAGCTTTAAATGGTGCCAAGTTTGCAGACTAATGTAACTAACGCATATCGCAGTTTTCTCCAGAATACGGTGCCAAGACATTACTATTAAACGTATTTTTATATTTAAATTCATGGGTAATTTTATATATGGTACCATGAAATTCTCTAATCATGAAATTGTTGTGTTTGAGATGCTCGATACGTAAACTAACTTTTTTACCCGTGAATATCTCCTCAAGTTTTCGATTCATTGTTCAGATGTGTGTGTGTTTTTAACTACAATATAGCAACAAGGAGGTAAGTGAATGAGCTACTATTCAGAGCCTCAGGTTCCAAATCCCTGTGACGTCGCTGACTACTCTGTACAACGCAAAGAGTCGTTGGAATGGTGTCATGCCATATAGGATTGCATTACATTCTAGAAACTTCTTCCAAGGCCTTTTAGTTAAGAACCAAAGTTACTATTCATTGTGCTAACAGATTAGTGGAATGTTCAACGAGTCAGTTTTATGTCACCGCTTGACACTAAGGACGGAACGTTTTTCAGGAGTAGCAATCTGAGCACGGAGAATATTTTATGCAATCGGCTGGTAGTTACACAATGGATGTGGGAAGAATTATTTTCACTAATTATACGCGAGGTTTGAAAGTAAGTTGACGATTTCTGTGGCAGCATTTGGCATGAGTCGTGAATTAGCTGCGGCGTATCATGCTATACGATGCTAGAGCTCACGTTGGAGCGACATGCAGTTTCGGATTTGTAACAAACAATTACGAATGCGTATGTTGGTACTATAAGGATATGTATCTGTTTGTAAAGAAAATCTACCAGTTTTTAACAGCATTTATCAGCGTTTTAGGATAAACTATCACATAATTATTCACAAGAATGGATAGTTATTATTTGAATAATATCAGATTTTGATTAAAACAAATTTAATTCGTTTCAGTGTTTCGTAAAAAGAAAAAAAAAAGTTTACATTAAAATATGTCTTACATCTATACTAATGTTATAGAAGTGAAAGTAATTCTGTCTGTTTTATACGTTTTCACGACTAAATTTGACAGGGATGTGTCATTAGGAAAGACATAGGATACGTTTATCGGAAAAAATAACATATTTTGTCATAACATTTTGAAAACCAACAGAACGGTGACAGAGAGACGGATAATGCATATAAGTCTCTGCAATGTTATACCGGTCGCTAGGGCTTTGTTTCTCTGGCAGTCATTTTGTGTATGATATTAACAAAGCATAGCAAAACCAAAAACATTGAGTCCAAAACGGAATGGACATAAATAAGATGTCCCCAGAAAGCGACATAATTTTAAACAACAAACAAAAATCTGCCAGACGAACTGTGGCAGGTAGTTTCCCCACAATTAATCCTCCTTACGTTGTTGCTGTTTTTAACATGTCGCAAATTGGTTCTCTTCATGAGACAGGTTTAGTGGTAGAATATGGTGATGGCAGCCCCGTCGTATTATCTCCATTCCGTACTTTTTGGGACTCCTTTACGTAACTTACAGCCTTCTATAGCCAACGCTAGCAATAAAATTATAATTCGACGCGTACAACTTTGCTAGCGTGCTATAATTATGTGCAGTTTACTACACGTGGAGTGTCTACATGTAGGTATCACACGGGTTGATTAACGAGAGCGTGTTTGCGGCTGATAGATATTAGAAATTAAGTTACTTACAAATAGAATCAGAGAATCCCTGGGAAAAGAAGGGGACGCGGTGTTCTGACTTCTGTCACAACATACGCACTTCTTTTTTGTGGTATAGAAGCAATTGCTGTTTAACGAGGGAAGGTATGAGACGGCACTCTTGGGATGAGAATGTAGATGGGTTGTTAGTTGAGTGATGTCCGGTGGGTTGCTCCCAGCCGGTCGCCCGCTGACCGTGGAAGGGGTCGGCGCCTGAATAATGCACGCCAGGCACCCTGTTTGCCCCGAGAAATTGAAAACTGCTGCACACCCTCGCACAGGATTACTTCTCACCGCCGGCTCCGCATCTGTCTAACACACAGGACGCTCAGCACTTAGTATTCTACTCAACATGCATACTTGTTCCACCATACTAATTAACTGCTGCTGTTATGGGAACTGAATTTTACTATCAGGTTTTCAATATGTGTGTTAGATGTGGATTCACGAAGGATGTTAGTACTTCTGATCAAGGTTTAATATACTTCCCAAGCGTGGTGGGTAAACGGTAATTGTCTGGCACTCGGGAGGACGCGGGTTCGAATCCCCATCCAGCCATCCAGATTTGAGTTTTCACTTCACACGAATATCTGAATGGTTCCTTGAAAAGGCCATGACCTAATACCTTCGAATCCCTTTCCCTCAGTCCTTTCCCCCCTCTAATGACGTCAACATCGACGAGTTGTAAAGCCATAGCAATAAATAAATAATTTTCATGTACCAGGCACTAAATGAACCAGTAAGTAGATGATCCGACAGATTTAAATAATTGTTGAGGAGACGTTCGAACCGGAATAATTATTATTTTATTTCATTCTGAAATCAATTTCACGACTTATTAGATAATATGCTTCACCTCCTTCTATCTCGAACTAACCATTTCACCTCTACATACCCTCTACATTCTACTTCCTGAATTATCTAATTCATAAATTTTAATCTTCGTCTTCTTCTACAGTGTATTCCTTCGACTGTTTCCACCAATAGAAAATAATAAGACTAAAAATATGTGTCACCATTATGTCTCTGCTTTCTGTGAGGATTTTTTTTACAAAATTTCTCCACTCCCTTATCACTTACAAATCACATTTCTTTCGTATCCAATCTTCCCATTTATTTTCAACATCATTCCGTACCACCACATCTCAGATCTTCAATATTCTTTATTTGTGGTCTGCCTAAGAACCAAGCTTTCCTTTCATAAAATGAAATGCTCTATAGAAACAGTTTCAAAATCTTTTTTCTGAGTCCTTGAAACTAAAATACTGCAATTTATTCAAGACTACTATTGCAATGAAAATCGGAATGTTTGCCCTAAATCATGTAATGTAATCAGGATTTGATTGATTATTAAAAATAATTCCTGTGTTCCAGGTTTTGTTAACATTTTTAAACATTACGAAATCAGTCGAGAACACGATATTACTGTCAAGTGAAATCATAACAAAAGCATTTTAAATCTCCTGGGCACAATGTATATCATTAAATGAGAGTACAACGAGATACATTGATCACAATACGACAGCGTGAGCTATCCAGGGATGTTGGGTGGAAACTTGTTGCAGGACGGAA
Organism: Vandiemenella viatica; assembly: GCA_031002005.1. Taxonomy (NCBI): domain Eukaryota; kingdom Metazoa; phylum Arthropoda; class Insecta; order Orthoptera; family Morabidae; genus Vandiemenella; species Vandiemenella viatica. Next base: position 326,223,573 of record CM061920.1, on the reverse strand, counting down.
CGTTGTGGACGAGAGTCACTTTACCAGCATGTAGAACTCCGTTTGCGCTGCCCGTGGAGATCAGCGTGCGTGCGAAGTGGCGCTAGGCGCTGTGTTTGCAACACATAATGGACCCATGAGTAGATCTCTTGAAGCACCGCATAACTACGCATTACTAGAATACGAAACTTTGTTACGTATGACTGCCACGTGTCCTGATGCGCCGGTGGTATACTATAACAATGGCGTTGGTAGCTATAATGGCGGCTTCCCACGGCCTGTTGTTTTGTAGGCCGCGCCAAGCATCCCAATTGTGCGGATCAGCACGCGCCATAGGCTAGCCCTCGCCATCCAGCAGCCACCTTTTCACCACGTTGCCTGTGTCGTTTCAGCTGCCCGGGCGTTTGATGTTTACCGAATGGACGACGGATAGAGGCGTGCCATCTCTCCAGCAGAAGCTGGTCCCTTCCCACGGCTCGCTGTTCAAAGCTATACTGGCGCGGTCGGTAAATGCACAGGCCGTGGGAAGCCACATTTAAGGTCCGCGCTCACTAGGGCGGGCCGCATCGCGTCGCGTCGCATCGCAGAAATGCGTCTGCAATCGCTTACATTAATTCTAATGGGGTAACGCACACCAGAGGCGGGTCGAGTCGGGGCGGAGCGGGCCGCGTCGCGTCGCACTGCCGGATCGCTTGGCCAGGCGTATTTTTCCGCCTGTGCGCCTCGATGCGCTTAGTCGCGACCAGGTTTGCGATAGGAGCTCCATCAGCAGTGACTGACTTTTGTAACTTGTGTGTTCCTATTTCTGTGAATTAACTACATTACTTCAACAAAATTAGCTGCAAATTTGCACGCAGGGTGGTGGATGATTTCTGAAAAAAAATATAAGTAATTAAAATCTGAAAATTTAATTACTTTATGAAATTTAATAAAGATTAAAAATTATAATATCTCTAGCTCATGATCACTTGTTCTTTACTTGTATGTTTTAGCTTAAACTTTTCAAACGTAATGGATAAAGAGCACTGCATCTCATTAGTAATGACATTCAAAGAGTTTTATGATTTACAAGACGCAAAATACAATATATATTTAAAAAAAAAAAAAATTGGGAGGAAATAGGAAACTAGTTAAAACAACCCGGTATAATGTCATGTTTCGATTTTTTGTTTATTTTACGTGTGTATTATAATTTTCTATCACTTTCTTCGAATGCTGTTTCTAAAGCTTCGTGTTACCAACTAACCTAATTGTTTAAAAATATTTTGTGAAATTATTCCAAATCTTAATGATTTCTGATGTAACCTAGAAACTTGTGTAAGTCAAGTATTGAAATTTCTATGTTGTCATTTTCGTTCTTACCTTCTGCAACCCAATTCAAATATCGTTAATCAAAAGGTTATGAATGCAGCACGTGGCTAGTATTACTTTATTTATCTTATTAGGTAACACCGACATTCTTCTTTCACAGATTTGAAACCTTCTACTTATAACACCAAAGCAGTTATCCATCACCCTCCATAGTTTATTGAGCCTGTAATTGAAAGTTCGTTTCTCTTCATTTCATTTTATCTGATATTCTGAAATAGGCCTCATCTCGAAAGGGGAAAAAGCTTCATTTACTACTATTACATACAGCATTTTATCTCATTTGTCAACGTGAAAATTCAGTTTTCCTGCAGCCATTGCCTCACCTAAATTGTTGTGGCTAAAGATTTTGCCGTCTCAATTTTTTTCCCAATCCTCCGGCGACCAAAATACAACTGCAACTGCTATTAAAACCATGAAAAACATTCATTTTTCTGCATTAAAAATAAAGAGAACCGCAATTCTGTAATACTGTTGTAACATGTTTGCCACCTAATGTGCCTAAGAAATGCGGAAAATTCCTTTTTAAATTAAACCCATTGCCTTTTCTGCTTAATTTTCTTCAATGAATATATAAAAATAAGAGCCCTTTGTCTGAAGTGTCCATTTGCTGTGCAGAAGCGGCTGGATAATCGTCGAGAACCGAAGGCGGTGACAAAAGAAATGCGACTCGCTGCGTCCAGATGTGCGTTGCAGCATTTTCGCTCAATGCGATGCGATGCCGTGCGGCCTGCTGTAGTGTGCACGTACCTTTAGTATTCCGGGGATCGCGGGCAGCTACCTGCTGATAGAAAAGGGGTGTCCTTGAGAATCCTGCGTGGACGAACAACACGGATTCCACGCTTGCTGTGCGTACAGTAAAGTTTTATTTTAGTTAATATTTGTTTGATAGTTGGTACGCGTCCCTTTGATTGACAATTCACTCGTAATCGGTATTCAACTACCACAGTATATAACTATTATTTTTTCAATGTTGGTTTTCTTGTTGCCATTCCATCAACGCCTACATTCCTCTGTACATAATCTAACGTGTATACGGACGTTTAAAATGCCATTGGTCGAATATCTAAGAGAAAATTAGTGCACTTATAGACGATTATGTCTCTCAACGTACAGACCGCAATCCAACGCAATATATCTGGAGAGGGCTGCACCACAGGACTTTACATTTATAATCTTTTTCGTTTACAAATATTAACATGCACCAACCTTGCTTGCAGTCTAAGGTATGTTCTGATTCAACTGACCTGAAAGACATTTACGGCATGAGAGAGAGCTCTTTAACTAAAATTCTGCACTTTGTTGCATCTGTCTCTTTACGACCCACGTGTACTGGAAATGCTGAGTGCTTTGGTGGCCCAGTGGTGTGTGAACAGTTAACGTTGTGACCTCGTATTCTGGAGGATGCGGGTTCGAATCCCCGTCCGGGCATCCAGATTTGGGTTTTCCATGATTTCTCCAAATCAGTCCAGACGAATTCCGAGAAGCTTCATTCAAAAGGGCCATGGTCGAATTCCTTCCTGTTCCTTGTCCCCATTTCCATCCCGCCTCTATCGACGAGGCGTAAAGCAATAAGGAAAAAAAAAAAAAAGATTATGGTGTCCCACTCGAGATCGGGAGCTTCAAAGTTGGAATCTAGGCAGCGGGATTTTTAACTATGCTTAAAGTGGTCATCGCGCCTTGAAAAGTTTTCTATAACGATTGCCACGTAAAACTGAAAGTTTTTTTTTACCTAGTGTGACTGCAGGTTTATTGTTATTTTTGACATGACAGAGGCGGATTGCATTACAAATTTAGACACTATCACTTAGGGGGGCAAACTAACTCTTCGGAATCTAACGGCCAACAATGCAAAAACACATGTATTTAAGGACTCTTTTAATGGAAACACAAACGTTTTTATCAATGGTTCACACGAACAGCTAGCTTTCTCCACGCGTATACGTTTAACCAGACCGATGGAGGAAACTCCTACGCCATAATCTTCAGCAGTACTAGCCTCTGACGGCCTTCACTGATGCCGGGTAGTGGTAATGATAGGTCATCGCTGATTTACTGATTTACATCCATTGCTTTGAGCTAGACGCACGAGTTCTTATTGACGTTGATCAGTAAGCATAAAAAATATGTCGAACACAATTTTCATCGTACAGTGCTAGGATTTACAAACAGGCTTCAAGAAGAGTAACTATTGCTTCTATGAACGTTGTGCAAATTATTTAGTAATCTCACTATCGTACAACATTCATTATTTTACAATGAGAAGAGCACCTTAACGGCCAAAATTTTAATGGGTACATTATTTATTGTGCATGTGATCAAATGGGATGAAACTAACACCCCGGTATTATCCTTTCCACACACCTATTTCTGTGACCCAAAAAGTCGTTCTGCGTTCGCCATTCCTTCGTAATTATTTGCGATCCCTGACTTCCTTGCCAACATATGAAATTTTTCCGACTCGCTTATGCCTGAAATAAAGAGCTGGTTTGTGGTTATGGTCGCCTGTTCCCTTCAACATACAATTCAGAATTTTTCCGCTAGTGTCCATCCAGGCTTCATCGCTACTAGACGCCATAAATTTTCAAAGCACTCTATTAACCCCCTTCCGAAAGCAGCTTCCTTACCATACCAGTTAATGAGTGTATTCTGTGGTAATTTCCGCAGACAAATCTAGTTGCCCTGTTTTGCATCCCCACTTCTGTCTCTAACAACCACAATGTTGGTTCCGTATTACTGAATCAATGGTCCGGCTGTTTTATCTTATTTCCCCTACACATAGATACCTCCTCATCTTCTCCTGTAAATGCAGAACTTACAAACCTATTTTTGCCACCCGTTCAATGTGTCCTAACTGTTGAGCTTTTATGAATTAATATACAAGTATATTTACTCATTATACTCCTCCTTATAACGAAACAAAACATTTATTTTTCTACCTCTGTAGCTAAAACTGACTTTTTTTTGTCCATGTTGACATATACAGCTAGATTTCCTTCCATATCCTCTTTCAGCTTTTCTTAATCCTCTCTCGTTTGAATCCTGTTATATACCATGTCGTATGCAAATTGCCTAACTTCTAACTTCTGAATAATAAATACTAACAATCGCAGCAGGCCTACGATTTTCTGTTACATACCTATTGTCACTCCCAGCGTTTTTGGTACTGCATTTCTTTACCTAATTCTTTGCTTCCTACCACTTAAGAATTCTTCCAAACAGCAATTAAAAATCTTACCCATCACAGTGGTTTTTTATCTAATTTACCACCTTTTTATGGCTCCTTCTATCATGTACTTTGAAGAGATCCAGTATTCAACTACGAACTTCGCCAATTTCATCACAAATATCCTATACGTAACTCACTAACCGAGAAATTTGCATGCATATTGCATCCTGAGCTCATGTTCATCTTCTTCACCACCTTTTCCCAACATTTTTGGTCAGCTTCCTTCGATGAGTTTTACTTACCACTGCTATGGTCAAATTTGCTTCTTTGGTTTTGCGGCCCCATGGCCTTGCTGGCGCCAGACATTTTATATCTACTTCCAGGTCGTACCACGCACTAATGTGGCAAGTGAAATGTTGCCCCTGTCTGTGAAGGTGTGGTAAGTGTATTTTTTGTATGTGAAATGTGTAGTTTATGAGGCGGAGATTGGAGACCGTCATGTCATTCGCCTTTCTACAACATTCTACAACAGGCTTGTTATTTTTTTTTTTTTTTTTTTTTTTTTTTTTTTATGGCTTTAGCCGTCCGGCTATTTTGGCCATCGTCATGTATTGTATGCCCCTTGGTTTTTATATTCTGTTTTTAATCTTTGTTACGTATTTTTTTTATTGATTTTATTGCTTTTGTCGTTGATGTGGATAGGGTTTGTATCAGGTCTGTTATATCCTTGATCCTGAGTTTGCCTTGTATTATTTCTCTCCTTGCGTTACAGTATTATTAGCATCTTAGTAGAAAGTGATATATGTCTCCCACATCATCGCTTTGTTAGAACTGTCCACGGTCTTCATGGTGTACATTCTGTCTCGTAGGAGTGCGTGACATGTTCTCAGTCTGCTGATTGCTGTTGTCTCGCTTCTGTTTGTTTTTAAGAAGGTGTATCATGGTTTGTCGTACCAGAGGCTCTTGTTCGGTTTTTCCTCTACCCATCTTTTTCGTTCCACTCCTGCTTCGCTATGTATGTGAATGTGTAGTTGTAATCTGTGTGAGGGATGGGTATCTCCTCTATAATTGGGGCCTTTTGTTGTCCCCGGGCTATGGCATCCGCCACTTGATTTCCTCTTATGCCGACGTGCCCCTGGATACATTGTAGCTTGATATTTCTTCCCTCCGTTGTTCCATTGATTATTTGCGTGGCTGCCTCAAATGTTAGGCAGTTGTTTACATGTACTTTTGAGGATTCCTTTTATAGACTGCAGAGCAGAAATATGTCTTAACAATTCCCATTTCCTTTATGTACTGAATGCTTTTGATATAATTATGATCTCTGCTGAGAATATAGAGGTTGGGATTGGTAGTCTATACCCCTCATGTTCTTCTTGCAACATGTCGACGTATGCTGCTGTGCTGGATTCCTCGCTCTCTCTTGATCCATCTGTATATATTTGTCTCCATCCTTCCCACCTTGTGTTTAACGTTTATAGAGACAGCTGCTTTACGCTGTCAGTATTTTGCTCGTTCTTCTTTGACACTTCTGTTATTAGGTCTATATACACTGATCAGCCAGAACATATTGACCACCTACCTAATAGCCGTTATGTCCGCCTTTGGCACGGATAACAGCAGCGACGCTTCTTGTCATGGGAGCAATGAGGCCTTGGTAGGTCGCTGGAGGGAGTTGGCACCACATCTGCAAACACAAGTCACCTAATTCCCGTAAATTCAGGAGAGGGGGGCGATGAGCTCTGACGCCACGTTCAATCACATCCCAGATGTGATCGATCGGGTTCAGATCTGGCGAGTTGGCGGGCCAGCACATCACTTGCAACTCGCCACTGTGTTCTTCGAACAACTCCATCAAACTCTGGCCTTGTGACATAGCGCATTATCTTGTTGAAAAATGCCACTGCCGTTGTGAAATATGGTCGTCATGAAGGGGTTTACATGGTTTGCAACCAGTGTACGATACTTATTGCCCATCATGGTGCCTTGCACGAGCACCACTGGACTCATGGATGCCAACGTGAATGTTTCCCAGAGCGTGGTGGTGTAACGGATAGCGTTCTGGCCTCGCATTCGGGAGGACGGCGGTTCGAATCCCCGTCCGGGCATCCAGATTTGGGTTTTCCATGGTTTCCCCAAATCACTCCAGGCGAATGCCGGGATGCTTCCTTCAAAAGGCCATGGCCGAATTCCTTCCCATTCCTTGCCCCCATCCTTTCCCGTCTCTAAAGACCACGTTGTTAAAAAGGGACGTTAAACTGTTACAAAAAAAAAAAAAAAAAAAAAAGTTTCCCAGAGCATAATTGAGCCTCCGGCAGCTTTTCTCCGTCCCGCAATATAGGTGTCAAGAAGCTGTTCCCCTGGATTCGCACCCTCCCTTCGGCATGATGAAGAAGGTATCGGGATTCACCAGACCATGCAATGTTCTGCCATTGCGCCAATGTCCAGTGACCATGGTAACGTGCCTATTTCAGTCGTAGTTGCCGATGTCTTGATGTTAACAGTGGCACATGCATGGGTCGTCGGATGCGAAGGCCCATCGTTAGGAGTGTTCGGCGCTGTGTGTTCAGACACACTTGTACTCTGCCTGGCATTAAAGTCTGATGTTAGTTCTGTCACAGTTCGCCACCAGTCCTGTTTTACCAGATTGCCCAGCCTACGACGTCTGAAATCTGTAATAAGGGGTGGCCGCTAAACCCTCGACATTTCTATGTGGTTTCACCTAGGTTTCGCCACTTGTTGAAGACACTCACCAGAGCACTCCTCGATCACCCGCAAGTCATGCAGTTTCCGAAATGCTCGTGTCGAGCCTCTGAGCCATCACAATCTGCCCTCGGTCAAACTCAGATAGATCGCGCACCTTCCCCATTCTAAACACCGATAGCACGCTCACTGATACTACAGGTACCGTGCGTGTGCAGTCATTCATCGTCAGGGGACACTGCTATCGGCTGGACGGGTTTATATCGATGGTAGATAGGTAGTCATAGAGTTCTGGCTGATCAGTGTATACATTGTTATGTATCTTCTAATTGCTGGGATATCCTCAAGCTAAAGCTCTAGGTCCACGAGCCTATTGAGATGTAGACTATTCAGCCGTGGCTTTGCCACGTTGCCCAGGGTGCACCACGAGGAGGCTAGTCTACTTTTGTAGTTACTGTTTTTCTTCTGCCATACGAAATAAATAAATAAGTGTATACATGTCTGTACAGTTCTGGCGTGTTGCTCGTGCCCGATGCCGTTGTACCTCCCCAATTCAGCATGCGGCACCTCAGTGCACTGAGCCACGCTGGCGGGTTGTCTCCTTAACTCATGTTGCTGATCCAAAAATCTTTATCTTCTAATACATTTCTGACTGTATTGCAGGCTACGTCGCCGTACCAGTGAGGTGGCGTTCTGTTGGGATGCAGGTTTAGGTAGCCGGGCTGTGTCCCTGACACCACCACTTCCCCCGGCGCCGCCGCCCGCATTCTGCCCGTCCCGTGTAATTGGTGGTCGCTCGCGTGTTTGATGGCCTGTGTCGAAACGCCGCTATCTTTAATTAACAAACGGCTGCCGGCGGGTGGCGGGCAGCCGCTGTGAAACACTAGGAGCCGCCCGGCTCCCCCTGTGTCCCTGATTGCGATTTAGCCCGGAGAGAGGGGCCGCATTTTGATTTGATTGCAATCTCGGCCGCTCTGTATAGAAGTAGATTAGACAAACGGCTTTTGTGGCCGTCGTCCCCGCAGCACCGTCAGCTAATGATGTGGCAGCGCGGTCAAGTGTGACGGCGCTGGCGTGCGCCGTTTACGATACCACACAGTTCTGGCGTGTTTGCGACCGATTCGACGGTGCGAAAAACCTGGCTGATGGTACTAATGCAGTTAACATTTGTCACAGGTGTAGCCACGGGTCTCAAAATTCTATGCGGCAATGATAGCAATCTATACTATTATAAATCTGTAAGCAAGCTGCGTGTGTCTCTTTATTTGAACGGGAACTGCACCAAAAGTCCCGCAGCAATTTGGATACGGTTTTCAAATTTTTAGAGCTAATGGTCCGAATCAGAATCTGCAGAAATAGCTAGTGACTTATATGTAGCATGGGAAGGAGGAAGAGATTAAAAACCTTTAAGTATGTAAAATTGTGGGCCACGTATCATTATACACTTCAGACGCGCACTCCTTTCGTAAAAATCTAACAAAACATAGGATTTAATTTTTAATTTGTTTTTGCTATACAGTTTTCTGGACTGCAGTACTTTTTAAATAAACGGAATACTTGAATCAAACGTAATCAGCATTTACTTGCATCGTAACAGGTTAGTTTCCATGTGAAATGCGTTAGATTAGTAATATGGTAGACTTACACAGACGGAAAAAAAAAATCCCAACACCAAGAAAAAATTATTGTAGAGTAATGAAATTTGGACAATGCATTTGTCAAGTTAACATGTTTAATTGATTAAATTTTCAAGATCACAGGTTAATTTAAGCTCAAGAAAATGCATTTCAAATGTGAAATACTGTTAAATTAATAGCCGGTGTAACCTCCAGAATTTTGAATGCAAGCCTGCAAACGTGAATGCATTGTGTCATACAGGTTTCGAATGTCACTTTGTGGTATGGAGTTCCATGCTTGTTGTACTTGTGCTGTCAATACTGGGACGGTCAGTGCTGGCTGTGGATGATGCTGGAGTTGTCGTCCAATGATATCCCATACGTGTTCAATTGGAGACAGATCTGGTGATCTCGCAGGCCAAGGTAACATGTCGACACTCTGTAGAGCACGTTGCGAGACAACAGCGGTATGAGGGCGAGCGTTATCCTGTTGAAAAACTCCCCCTTGAATGCTGTTCATGAATGGCAGCACTACAGGTTGAATTACCAGACTGACGTACAAATTTGCAGTCAGTGTGTTTGGTATAACCACAAGAGTGCTCCTGCTGTCATAGGAAATTGCTCCCCAGACCATGACTCCAGGTGTAGGTCCAGTGTGTCTAGGCCGCAGACAGTTTGGTTGCAGGCGTTCCCCTGGCCTCCTTCTGACCAACACTCGGCCATCACTGGCACCAAGGCAGAACCTGCTTTCATCAGAAAACACAACAGATCTCCACTCCGTCCTCCAATGAGCTCTGGCTTGACACCACTGGAGTCGCAAACGGCGATGGCTTGTAGTCAGTGGAATGCACGCTACAGGGCTGGAGTCATGGTCTGGGGAGCAATTTCCTATGACAGCAGGAGCACTCTTGTGGTTATACCAAACACACTGACTGCAAATTTGTACGTCAGTCTGGTAATTCAACCTGTAGTGCTGCCATTCATGAACAGCATTCAAGGGGGAGTTTTTCAACAGGATAACGCTCGCCCTCATACCGCTGTTGTCTCGCAACGTGCTCTACAGAGTGTCGACATGTTACCTTGGCCTGCGAGATCACCAGATCTGTCTCCAATTGAACACGTATGGGATATCATTGGACGACAACTCCAGCATCATCCACAGCCAGCACTGACCGTCCCAGTATTGACAGCACAAGTACAACAAGCATGGAACTCCATTCCACAAAGTGACATTCGAAACCTGTATGACACAATGCATTCACGTTTGCAGGCTTGCATTCAAAATTCTGGAGGTTACACCGGCTATTAATTTAACAGTATTTCACATTTGAAATGCATTTTCTTGAGCTTAAATTAACCTGTGATCTTGAAAATTTAATCAATTAAACATGTTAACTTGACAAATGCATTGTCCAAATTTCATTACTCTACAATAATTTTTTCTTGGTGTTGGGATTTTTTTTTCCGTCTGTGTATATTGTCTTTGATAGACAGTTAAACAGTTTGTCTCAGGTATGATACGTCTTACGTGATCGCTAAAGGCTGTACAAAAAGGACGTAATTACGCCAATATTTCTTCCTTACCTGTCATTATGGATACGAAATTCGTTTATTTTTTCCCCCTCGAAGAACGATATCTGATAAACAGCTACTATAAATATTAACAGGTGACAATATATTAAATATATACCTCCGGCCTCGGGCATGGGTGGTTTTAATTAAGTTTTTTGTTCGTCTTGCGCTGTCTTCACCGTAGTGTCCACAGTATCGTAACTCAAGTCTGATACAACAGTTGGTACAAATAAATGGTCGCAAAGACCGAAGATATATAGATAGATAGACAGAATCACATATAAGAGGAAAAGTAAGTGAATTCTGTTATTTAGGAAGCAAAATTAAAACTGACTAGGTGGCTTGTACGAAAATTTCGGGAATGATATACGGTGAATAGTGAGATTGGTGGTTTTAGCAGGATGAAATAAGAACCAGGGCAGTTGTACCAACTGTTTATTTTTCAATACTCTGTGGTTATGCGACCATGGCCCGTGCGAAAATTCCGCTATGTGTAGGTATTATGTAGCAATAATGCGATCACTCCTAATCGACGCCAGCTAACCGCAGAATTTTGATTCTGACCCATCGCACGTTCGTGATAGTTTTTAATTTTGTCATTTACGGGTTGAATTTCGGAAAAAAGTATTGTCTTAATTAATTATGTTATCAAAGCGGATAACGTAATCTTTTAAATGATACCTCATTTCTTGATTTTGGTTAAGTATGAAGGGAGTAAGATGGTTCCTCACAAAAAAAGAAGCAAGAATCATGTCAAAAACCGATTAGCTCTTATGTTAAGAGTCTTTTTGAAAAAGAGAAACTATTTATTTATAAATGAACGCAGTTTTTCTCGGCGTTGTATATTTATGATTTTTTCTCAAGAATAAAACCGAGTAATACTATTATTTATACACAATATTTTGGTGGCATTAATCTCCATCGCCATCTTGAGGTGTAGTCGTAAGACTTGAAGTTTGCCTAGTGCACTTTGATTAAAAACGGACATGGCAACGATAGACGTTGTTATGTTGCCTAGCAGCAACTCATACTACATTAGACTGCTCGTCAGCAACGCTCAGTTTTTTATGCTTCGCGGGCGTCTAATGAAGTCTGAGATGGCTGCTGGGGAACATAACAACGTATATCGTTTTTAAACAAAGAGCTCTAAGAAAACTTCAAGTCTTACGACTACACCTGAAGATGGCGACGGAGTATATTTCGCCGAAATATTGTGTATAAATAATAGTAGTACTAGGTTTGATTCTCGAGCAACATTAGTAAACAAACTATTTATTTTCAAATATTGATCTAAGACTCAGAAAGACGTTTTTAATCTGTGTGTCTAAGCTCGGCACTTTACGGCAATGAAGAAACAAGGAAAATTCAATCGCCACTGTGACTCAGTGCGTTAAGTCGCCACACACTGGGTCACGGAGCTACAACTGGACTTGGCGTAAGCCATGGGCGTCGTGTACCGATCGTCCTGATTACGGTTTTTATGTGGGTCTCCGCAGTCACCAAAGCCAATGCTGAGACGGTCTTCACTTTACATCTCATAAACTACACATTTCACAAACAAAAATACACAGTACATCATTACATGTTTCACAGCCAGATGGCAACCCTTCACTTCCTCTTCTAGCGTAGCGCTACAGGCATGGACGGAAGACGCGAGCACTTTGTAACCAGGCGGCCGAACCTGTGCCCCCGGTATCTCCCAGCCAAAAGAAGCCATACTATAAAGAAAAAGAATTTTAAAATTAAGTTTACAGATAAGGTACGAATTGGATGTGTTTTAAAAGGAAGTTACCTGAAAGAGTAGACAGGATCACATTTTAAGATATGCCGGATTGGCTAATTTGCTTGTAGAAGGAATAGTTAAAGCAAAAACAACTGCCGTAGAAAATATTAAGTGGATAATTGATGACGTGGATTGTAAAGTATATGTTGAAACGAAGATATTAGATCAAGCTTGGAAGAAATGGAGTGAAAGAAACTGCTGTTCTGTAGTTTTTCTCGTCTTTTAATCGCTGTTAGTACCCAGGCTCTTCGTTTTAATGGGTGGTTTGGCACCAGTCAGGAAAGCATAGTGATTGCATGATGTCGACCATGCGAAAGCCCTAAGTAAACAAAAAGCCACTGATAAGAGTTTTAATCGAACTAGTTCTTTCCTCCACTAGCTCAGAAAATCTATTACCGCTGCGAAAAATTAATTTATAAAATCACTTATGAACATTAGTAGATTGTGCTCACTACGGTTTCTCTTTAGACTGTTTTCGAAAACTCTAATAAGAAGCGAGGTTGCTTATACTGGGATGAGTTCTCCACTAGATTGGTTCAGGATTGTCATTAACGTCGTGAGGGGGTGCAGATAAATCACGTTTAAGTCAGCAAACAGCGGGTCCATTGTTGGGGTTGAGCACGCTAGCTGGCAGGGCAATGCATTTCAAAAACTGGAGCTAATGCTGCCCGTAGCTACTGGTTCTCCCTCCCTGGCGACTGGCCGGAGAGGGGAAGATAAATTGGCCGAGCAAGGGAGCTAGCCGGACCAGGGGAGGGAATAGGGCTCCATCAAGTCGAGCCGCCTGTCTCCAGGAGAGTGTGAATTGCAACTATAGACTGCGCTTCAAATGGAGGAGTAACTATTTGTGAAATACTCGACGTGGTGTCAGATTTCGTTCATAACTTTTATTTATCGAGATATGATATGAAATAATTATATAGACTACATACTGTACAATATCCTTTCTCCCGGTTTTGATCTATACTGTTAGGTAGAT
>CM061920.1:326071035-326209404 GCA_031002005.1 Vandiemenella viatica | reverse complement strand
TAATTTTAATTTTTGTTACTTTAAATCATATTTTTTTATTTTTGTCTCTTTTATACTATTGCCGGTAGTGTTAATAATGCAGCATTATTTTGGTTACTTGGGAAACTCATTGTTGTTAGCAGCGCGCGGCAGTCCGGGGATTTTCCGTTGTTCGGCGAGAATGCGCTCGCTACCAAAGTAGGTCAGTCGTTACGCGGCCTGACACTAAATCATTTCGGAAACTTTTCGCCCAGAGAGTAGGGAAGTTCTTGCAACGTTGGTCGCATCTCCTTCCAGTTCATTTGAGTTGTCATCATTTTCTGTGTGGCATCTTCGGGTGTGTCGTTCCCGCGGTGGCTGCATTTGCTAAGACTTGCGTCATTAGCAAGGATTGCTGATGTAGCAGCTGGATGATGACGTTGAGGTTGTCATGTTGGTTGCGGTCCACCTGATGACGCAGATGATGGGTAGCGGACTGCATCTTCACCGCCGCGTGTCGCTTAGATCCAGTTACAGCTTGATGTAGGCTGGGCGGATCTGTGGAAGATGAAGGCACCAGCTCGTTTGTGCGTGACGCTTTCCCGTTGGCGCGTAGGTTCTGCTTAATTGGGCAGCCGCTGTAGCATGCTGGGTGTGGGCCGGAACAGTTGGTGCAGGTGGGCGCCCCATCTCGTGGGACACTGCATTCGGCAAGACGATGGTATAGGCTTATAGGGTGTTAAGGCAAAAGCCTTGGCCCTTGTGAATTGATAGTACGAGAATTGTAAAAGTTGATTTTCACCTTCAAGAATTTTCAAGTAACAGAAAAAGATGTTCATGTTTGATTACTTCAAGATACAGAATAAATAGACTTTACTGGATCTACGTGTTATCACTTGTGGAGCGTCCCTAAACTACGTGGCTCGGTCTAAGGGGGGTAGGGGTTGGCTGGAAAGCTACGTAAGGGGGGGGGGGTTTGTGGGCCAGGCCACGTAGCTTTTAATTCATATTATTTGTCACAGAATGAGGTACAGAACACACAAACAGCAAGTAAATATTTATTTCGGTCATTAATTATCTGAGTATGTAATTTATGATAATCTAACAAGAGAAAATAGTACAAAATGTCTTTTAGAATCAGTAGGGGAAAAAGCTAAGTGCTACACAGGGGGGGGGGGGGGAAGAGAGAAAAGCCACGTCAGGCTACGTGGGGTAGGAGAGGGGGGTTCACAGTAGGCCAAAATGGAGCTACGTGGTTTATGCACAATCCCTTGGTAGTAATAACACATCTCATTTGGATTGAGGAATTTTAAAAGTGTGAACGTTATAAAGTTGGTTGGAAGAGTGGAGGAGAAGGATTGTAACATTACATTCATATGCTCGAGACAAATAAAGAGTTGTCTGTCAGTAGCATCAGCAACTGTTAAATGTGACACACAGGGATGCAGCTAGTGGTTTTGTTATATCACACATACTTCATTTCTACACTTCGCAAGATACATTCTTATCCCAAGCATAGTGAGTTACGAGCAGAAGAATTTCACCCACGACGTATAGATTTAACAAAAACACAGTTCAGCTCAATGGAAACTAAACGACTTAAAATTGGAATAAAATACAATATGAAAAGCATCTCGACGTATAAGTTTATGAAAGTGTAATAGTAGAGACACAATATATATTAATTAAAGAAGACAGAAAAGCAACTAACAGTGAAACTAGAACTGACACAAGAACTTATAGTCGAAAAGCCATCACAGCCAGCTCAAGTATGAGTTTAGTTCATCCATTGTATTCAGTTTCTCCACGTGTGTGTATATATCTTTCAAGTAATTCCAGACACACCACATGACGGACATGACAAGCACAGTCACATACAACACTTAAACACCCATGCCCTCGGCCGGACTCGAACCGGCGACCTTCGGCACGCGGGGCCAGTGCTCTAGCCCCTACGCTACCGAGGCCGGCGCAGCAGATATTAGTTACAACAGATGATAAGGGAACGGAATAGTACTAATAAAAATTCAAAATTGGAGAACCGAAATGGTTTGTGTGGATATGTTTTTAAGTTGCTGCGCAGAGAAATGCTAACAGAGAAAATATCACTTCAGGAAAAATGCTATCAGTTGATTGCTTAAAACTGAAACACAAATTCCTTAATTTTAATGCAAGTGGATTGACTAATCTGCAGTAAATATTTAGAAAAGGTGAGTTGTATTATTCATAAAGATGTTAAAAATCCGACTTAGTCGTTGTCTGTTTAAAATAGACTGACATTGAGGAGTCTGATGACAAACTCAAGAGTATCTGAAATATCTGGAGAAACATCTCTTTAGAAATAATGTTACTCTTCACATTATGGATAAATATATTTACATACCAGCCATTTCCAAAACATTATTAACTTTTTTTTTCTAAGGTTTACGAAATGAAGTTCGGACTTGTATCAAAATTACTCTAACGGCCAATTTGACCTCCTAATTTCGTCAAAGCACAATCAAGAATATCACCTTTTTTTTTTGGCCTAACGCCTTGTTCGATGTCGAGGTCATTAGAGACGGGAAAGGATCGGATTTCTGTCATGGTCTTTTGAAGTAACCATCCCGTCATTCGCTTGGAGTGATTTCGGGAAACCATCCAAAACCGAAATCTGGATTGCAGGACAGGGATTGGAACCCACTTCCTCTTGAATGTAAGGCCAGAACCCACCACGCTCGGTAGGAATGCCCTGAATACTGTTAGAAACCCATCTGAATTATGATTCTCATAAATAAGAATATCTGTTACAATTCTGAATAATACGATTCCGTTGGTACGAATCGCGTATCTACTACGAAAATTAACTTACATTCAAGTAGATACTAATTTGCAAACTTTACTTATACTTTTCGATGTAAAGTCAAAATGAAACATGCCCTGTTTTAGACCTGGGACGACGGGCTGTACATATTAAATCAGTAAATTTTATGTGAATGGCATACAGCAATACAAACAGACGAACAGACAATTTTTCGTTTATTTCTCAGTTTAACGATTACATATCAAGATAAAATGTGCCTCATTTTACTCCTTGGACACTGGGATTTACTGTTTTAGAAATCCTACGAAAAACATCCAGTAAATCGCACTTAGGGTTGCAACGAAAATCGGTCAACCAATAATATCGTTCCAAAAATATCGATATTTTTAAATGGTTGATACGATAATATCGATATGATGCAGTGAAAACTACAAACCCCTTCGCGCTAAAAAAATCCTGCAAATAAATGTATGGGTGAAAGGGCCAAATTTGACTACCCTAAACTCTGATTTAGCTCGATAGCGTCCTTTGCTACTCTGTGGTTCCACTCCGTTTCATGTGCGTTATTCGTTCCACATTCATTTACGTTCACTGTTTTATTATTTAATATGTTGCGTTACGCATGCGTTCGTTAATTCATGTTTCTCTCTTGGACGTATTACAATATTCTAAAGGGGTTATAAAATATGACCGCCTGACCGATACAATTGCATATTGATAATAGCACTTTTAATGCAGTTGAAGACAAAGGTTTTAAGTTTTAATGAAACCCCTAGCACTATTACACAAAGTCCCTTTTAGTGGAACCATCAAAACAAAAATTGATGAAAAATATGAAAATATTTCCAAAGTTGTGAATGAGGAGTTGAAATGTGAAGCATTTTTTTATTTTTACGAATAGAATAACACCGACTATTTGAATGTTACATTTTTTTTGCTGGAAAATTAAACTGAAATCAGTCATGATTGGTATACTAGTTGGATTAAGATATGTTCAAAATTGCAGTTATCATTTACTCAAAGTAGCCTCGTCGGTAGCTTCTGAACCTCTGTACTCACTGTCACTCGAACTAGGAATGGACTTCATGGGGAAAGGTTAAGCAAACTACGTTTTCAGGATCTGTTGACGCTCAATATTTGCAGACCTAATTTTTTTCATTAAACTACCTCAGATTTATTACCTGATTTCTAATTTCTAAAATAATATATACTAACATCTGAGAATATCGATATTATCGGTATGATGTGGCCGATATTATCGATATCCGCCTGGCATTGATATAAATATCGATATTGATATTAACTAGCATTCAACGAAACAAAACTTGTTTCTCGCAGTTGAAATATGTACACTCTTTTATAAAAAAGGTTGGTATTACACCAACGTGGATTTTTGGGGTAAATTTGTTCATCTTGCTTAACGGTTATCCCTTGGTCCTCAGCTGGGGGAATGAAAGGTGAAAAAATAAAATGTCCTGATGCAGTAAAGTAGTGCGATAAAGCACTATTATCTGATATTCGGAAGGGCGGGAGTCAAATCCTGTGCGTCCATTAGGGTTGTTGATATTTTAAAAAATATCGGATTTTCGATATATCGATATTTTAAAAAATATTTATATCGAAGAAAAAGCATCGATATATCGATATATCGACCCCATTATATAAAAACAATGTTACAAAAACAAATCATTTTACAAAAATGGCGAAGTCTTGTGGCTATTTAATGATGAAGAGTTGTGAGATATTTTTCTGAATCAAGTTTTGATTTTCTCCAAAAAAAAAAATAGTTTTTCATGACGTCACGGATAAATATTTTTTTTTAAAATTGTGGTTTAGCCATTATACTACTACTTTACTAAAAGGAAAGGCAGAATGTTTATGATTTACTCGAAGACTTGTGAATCCAGAAAGAGCATCGAGGGAAATCTTGGCTTTTGTGAATTTAAAAGCTCAATAATACAACATTGTAGAGGCATTTATTTATGTTGATGTTCTATTATCAGAGTTTGCATAGTGACCAATTCACTTTTTTTACAAGTATTGTTTTATGTGGAATTTAATTTCTTTTTGTAGGTTGATAGCTTATTCTGAGTCTTCTTACTTTTTTGGACCAAATGTTTGCACCTTAGCATAGATTGTGTATCCGAATTTATCAATATTCCTGCTTGCATCCAATTTCCATATCAAAATACTTTCCTCGACAACGCATGCTCATGTAAAACAATGGGCTGGAGTCCGATTCGTTCTGTGCGAGCTTCGCCGTGTCTGCATTGTTACCATCGGTGTAGTACTACCAATAACTTCCAAATTAAATGTAGTAACAAAGTAAAATTAATTGTGTTTTTTATGCTCCTGATCTTTGTGCAAAACTGAAATTCAAGGCATATAGCCTCATCAAGAAGAAAGCAATTAACCTACACATTTTCTCTAAGACGTTTCAGCTTTTAGATTGGCATTGAAAAAACACAGGAACTTTTCTTATACTATGGGGATGAAACCAAGTATGTGTACCAAATTACCATTTTCTAGGACAACTGGATGTTGCATAGAATTATGATGAGAGAACGTCATAGTTATTTAAAAGAGTTTCAGATCCAAAAAAAATCCAAACTAAGGTGGTGAATGAAGTAAAATTTTGCACCAAAACTCATGTCAGAAACTTCATTGGACATACTTTTCAAGAGCATGAACTCATGTTTTTCCCGTTGTTTCTTCTACTATGAATGGAGAACTTCCTACATTAATTGAAAATTTCCGCTTCTTTGATATTGCTTCGCAAATGGGTAACGTTTTACCATAATACAATTTTTTAAAGCTGAGATTCTAGGTGGAATGCAGGATTTAGGGCGAGGGGTGGGGGCAAACCGGGGTACTTGCTCTTGGCGATAATATCGTGTCCAACAATGCGTTTCACAAACAGTTAAAGTGGCGACATCAATGCGTTTGGCCAACAATCAAGGAGGTGATTCTCGGGGTCAGGCTGGCAACAATGTTTGAAGAGGCGGCAATCTCAGGTTTTCCCCGGCTTGGAAAAATCCTAGAGCCGCTACTGTCAAGGCAGTTCCCTTGGCGTTAATGTTTTTTAAATGCACCAATCTATGATAATAAGTTTTTAGCATAGCGCTTTGTAAAGGCAATCCAAAAGTGGTAGATTCTTTTTTTCAATTTCTTATCTTAATAAATTCATAAGTGATATAACAAAACTGGCTGTAACATAATTTTGGAGCTCAATTCTTCTGTTGGTATGGAACAAGAACCGTATCCAATTCGCGCGAAATATTTAACTGTGGAGTGCCAGATACAGGCTTATAATTTCCGGGACATTTCTGGGCTAAAAAGTATTTTAGCGGTATGTTTAAAGAGTGAACAAAAATGCAAATTAATAAAAAAATTCTATTTTAGGTAAATATGTTATCTAACGTATATATAGCACCTCTTTTAACTTTATTAATTAAACTATGGTAGAAAGTAAACATCAGGTATTATGAATCAAAAGGAAAAATACTAAACTTAAAACAAAAATTGACCACCTCGTTAGGAATTTTTTACTTTGGTACAAAATCAACATCGGGTATTATTAATCAAAATCTCAAAAATATTAAACCAAAACTGAACACTTCTGTTAGGCTCATTAATTAAAATTAGGCAGAAAATCAACATCAGGTTTTATCAACACATAAAAAATTAGCATCTATCTTTTGCTAAATCAAAATCAACATCAATCCAAATAGATCTTAATCATCTACTTTTAAAACATTTAATACTAGATTTTGCCATTTTCATATTTCTCCGTCACTGCTTTGCAAAACTGATAAAATTTCTCAGCAAGAGTCTTCAAAATTGATTGAGTTTGCAGTTCAGCTTTGATCGAATCCATGAACGTTCTGTTTCACTCTTATTTCATAAATTATTCAACGGACTAAAACTTGTCTCGTAAAAGTCATTGCTTGTTGGAATTGACAAAACAAAACCAACTATTTTTTTAAAATATTCAAAATCATTGAAAACGCTTGTTCTAAAGAAATTGGCCCAGATTTTATCGTTTGGAAAATCTTTTGGAAGGACCTGAAAAACACGTTTCAGACATGTGAACTCTGTATAAAGGAAGTTAATGTTAACTGCATCTAGAATTTTCAAATTCCCAGAAAATTCAAAGAGTATTTTCCTGTCAGTTTCAATTCCTCTGATTTAAGGGACATTCCATCCTCCCGCTGCAAGCATGGGATACTTGACTTGGCCTCATGACCACCGTGGTGAACTGAGTTTGAGAAAAAAAACTAGTATACGGAAATTCCGGGACAGTAACGCATAATTCCTGAACACGAGATCAGACACAAAATTCCGGGACATTCCCGGATTTTGCGGCTATCTGGCAACCCTACCCATACCTGGTACAGTACGATTAGTTTCTTAATGCTAATACTTTTGCATTGATTGAAGACAAATTTTAAAAACTTTTCAAAATGTCCAGACAAGAATTCTAATGAATATTGAATGAGTTATTTTACCTTTGTTTTTTACTTCTCCACAGGCCCGCCGCTAGCTGTTTGAGCACCCGCGTGCAATAACAATTATGCCGCCCCCTGTCCAACTACAGCCAGTGGTGGATCTAGGAAATTTCCGAAACGGGTCAAAAAACTGTGATGCCGCGTTTACACTCTCGCGCGAGCTTAGACGAGGCGAGGCGAGACACCGCGAACGCGAGAGTGTAAACGGTGCACTCGCGTAGTCTCGCCTCGCCTCGTCTAAGCTCGCGAGTGCCGCTCGCCTCAGTGGCGGTCTCTTGGCGCGAGTCAAAGGCGCGAGCACATTGTTTACAGCAGAGGTAGTCAACCTTTTTACCTACCGCCCACTTTTGTATCAATGTATACCTTATGAAACAGATGTAAAGCGAGTTAAAGCCCATAATAATAATTTGCCAAATACTTTGTCTGACTTTCGCTACGTTTGGCACAATAAGTCTTTATAAAACTACTCACTGTAGTTAAATCTGTCTTTTTATTTATACTTTGCGTATATAAAAGGACGAAGTTTGGTGAAATTAGATTTTATTATTTGGTTTATTAATGATATTCCTAAGGCAGATTATGTTAAAATAAAAACTGGATATCTTGGTCAATTTTGCAAGGAACAAACAAAGGTCTCCTCTTTCAGTTTCTTTCTTTGGCTATAATATGATTAACAGCACAAATGCCTGATTACACGAGATATGAAGGAAAAGTTTTCATTAAACTGAATATCAGTTGTCATACATTTTGATATGACAGGTGTTTTTTTTTTAATTATTTTGCCACGGGTTTTCATATCCATCACTATCGAATTTATGTTTACTTTCTGCGTCTTATACGATTTCTAAACCTTCTTCCTGTCAAGTTCTAACAGCTTCTTCAATATTTGCGGTAGAAGGATTTTTCATTCAGTCATAAACATTGAATTTCAAAATATCTACAAATCGTTTTTGTACGTCTAAAGTTAGTTGAGGTGGGTACTGAATCTGTCAATATCCTCTGGAGTTATTATCGTTTATAGATAATATTTCTGGAAACTATTGAAATTTTCTTCTTAATAGATTGTAACGCAGTAGTTAAAAGTTTTCAATAAATAATGACACACAGAACATTTTGGTAAACTATAAGCGTTTTATTAGCTCCTTTAAGGTGCAAATCAACATAATTAAATCTATAAATGAATGCAATTTTTCTCGGCGTTGTTTATTTATAAACGTTTCTCGGGAAACAAACCGAGTAATATTGTACATCAATAATATTATACTCGGTTTGTTCACGAGAAACGTTTATAAATAAATCATTAAATCTATTTAAAAAACCTTAAAAAGTCAATTAATTTTTAGAAAAATAACGAAAGCGTTTAACTATTGGACCAAACCCCCACAGTCCACCACGAAAGCTGGCACACCCACTAGTCATCCATGAATGAATTCTTGCGAGAGTGTAAACGGCAGTTCGCGTCAGCGCTCGTGCACGAAGCGCGAGGCGAGACGCGAGGCGAGAGTGTAAATGCGGCATGAGATTGCCGCCCCCATTGTTGCCATCCCGAGTGTCGCCGCCGACCGCCCGTAGCAGCTGTTGAGCAAAAAAAAAAGGAGGTCACCCGCTAAATAATATGCTGCCTGGCACGCCCCCTTACGGCGGCCCTGCTTCTCCATGTGCTCGTATCGTTCATTGTTTCTTAAAATTCTATCTATGAAAATGTATTGCATGTGCAACACAGGTAATCGTTTTCCCTCCAATAATAACTTGGAATATTCTACCAGGAAAATAACTACTTATTTTTAAAAAATATCGGACTCCGATATCCAGATTTCAATATCGATATATCGATATATCGTCCTAAAAAATATCACTCATAAATATCGATATTTTTTTAAAAAAATATCGATATATCGATATATAGATATTTTATCAACAGCCCTAGCGTCCATTCGGATTGCGGTTTTCCGTGGTTTTCCGTGGTTTTCCGCATTCCCCCACGTGAATGTCAGGATGTTTCCTTTCACAGGCCAGAGCGACTTCCATTCCCTTCCCTCCCCTTAAAACGAATCCTCGAGAACCTCCAGCAGCCCGCCTCCCAGGGAGGAATGAAACCTAAAAAAATGTCGGTTTAATATTATATTTTTTCTATAGATTAATGTTGTTTTGGTTACGTAGCTAAAGGCTGTATAGGAGTATTATATCGCACAGTGAGTACAGAACGATCTGGTACTTCTGTAGTATAGTAAAAATAGTGATCTTAATAACATGCTTCTTAACACCTCCATCGAAGTCCGTTTCAAACGGAACAGATAATCATACTAGGAAAGACTTAGATACAATTTTACGTGGAATGCAAACCATTAATACTCCCAAAGTAACTCACAATCTGCAAATTAGCACTGGTCATCGAAAATCCCGTCTCGGACTTCACATCCCCAGTACGACAGTGAGCAATCAGGCATAGGAGCATGGAGCAAGCCACGATACCTCGATTTTATTGGCGAGGTATTGAACGGAACTGTGATGCGTTACCTGAATCACAGTCAACTCTGAAGGAATAGCAAAGTCACAGTATTTGGTGAACATAATTTCGACGACTTTTTGTAGGGTGTGAGGTGTTCTGTGGGTACTTGCAGATCAGTCGGACTTTCAGATGGACACAGACGATGACTGAAACTTATAAAAATGTTGAAAATATTCTACAAATTAAAATAAATTTAAAAGTTCCTTGAAACTAGAAAAGAGTCATAACGTAATTTCTCTTGCAGTATATTACAAAGCGTTCCACTTTACAATGACTGCTAGCAAACCAGTTTCTTCTTCCCTTACACATGAACATAGACATCGTAGCAATGCTCGAGCAAACAATACGCTTTGACAAACTCCGACTTATTTTTTTAGCTGTTTATTTTCGATCGGGTAAAAAAGGGAAATATACCAAACAGTTAGCATATTTAAGTGAATAGCAGTACATGTAACGGACAGTGTGCTACAACTTGGCATAAAATTATATCACTTCTGCTGTATTATTACTCTGCTTTATTGAATAATCACCTTTTTTTTCGGAATCTGAGGCCATACAGCCAACTCAACAGTGTTTATGTGTGATCCAGTCCTTTCAGTTTGTTCCAGTATGCATTTTTCAAACCAGTCATACACACCACAAGACGGACATAACATTCACAGACACAATACTTAAGCACCCATGCCCGCAGCCGGACTCGAACCGGCGATCTTCGGCACGCGAAACTGGCACTCTAGTCCCTACCCTACCGAAGCCGGCGGCCTCGTTGGTTGTGGCACTGTGATGCTTTCATGCGCCTGACATGTGTTTAACTGGTTCGATTCCTGACAGTGAAAGAAATTTTCATCATCAGAACTTGTCCGACAGTGGTGGTGGTACACAACTCCTAAACATAAAAGTCCTGGACTGAGTGCACATTGGAGGCGTACGACACTGTTTATTGCAATTCATCCCTTAAATGGGGACGTTAAGCCTGGCTGCTATATTGGTGTGTGCCTGAATGGGCTGGCGTCGGGTTTCACCATCTCCGTTCTTCTATATTGCATTAATTGACAACACAAATAACACACTATACAGAACAAACACAAACTACATTTATCCTCATAAATAGTCTTCCATCAAAACCATTCTAGTTTAAATTTACCAAGGAAAAGTACCCTCCGACCTAATGGTTGAGGTGTAAAAAGAAGAATACTGAATTATCTTAATTAATGTTTGCAGTGATGTGGGTAAGTAGCGCCTTTGCTGTCACGCCTGAGAGTGGTGCCGTGTTGATTCTGAGGGGTGTCTGGCTGGTCCCGTCTGGCTGCCAGCCACAGCCATTACAGATACGCATCACTTCATCAAACCGCCCTTTGTCCCAGCTGCTCGGAAAGCTAATATGGAATACGTCGCGAGCAAACAAATACTAGGAAGCATATTGATCGACAGTGCCCCCAGACCATCGAGACCACCACTTCCGCTACGCTGGCTACAGATTACAGTGCCAGTTGTTCCAACAGTGATACGTCACCGAATATCCCGCGCCTGGGAATGAGTGTTATTTCTCTTTAACAGCCTGGCTGAAAAGTTGTCGGCTAATGTCCATTATTTTAGGCAGTAATCTATACTTTTATACTCTTCCTTATACATCCCTCAAAAACTGCCGAAAAAAATTTGGGTGGGTTTTTCACTGTTTAAAAGCTCATCGTCTTATGATTCTACGTACCCCGCGAACAGTGCACGAACCAAGAAAACGTATGTGCCACAAATCGCACAGCATCTCGGACTCCTTTACGAGATACCCACCAAAGATCACACTACAACACAGATAAACACTACACGCTTCGGAGTCCGTTAATATTCTTTTTTAATTAAGTAACTTTGGTTATTTACTTCTTCAGTTCTGTGAAATACAGCATGTTAGAATACTTTGCGTCAAAGAACAACATTCCTATTATTTTTATTATTATTATTATTACTGCGCGATTCACTAAAGTGTGTGGCGGAGGGTGCATTGCACCTATCGAAAAGGGTTATGGTTTGGAAGGGTTATACGGGATATGGCAGGAGGCACCCATGGGCTATTGTGAGGAACCATCCCCGCAATCGCGTGGAGCGATCTGGGAAAACCCAGATCAGGATGTGTGACGAACGCGCCAGTGTGGCTCAGTGCGTCAAGACGCCGCGCGCTGTTTCGGGAAGATCTGAACCAGGCATGAGTCAAGGCACCCGCACTTCGGCTGTCCTGAGTCGAATGCTGGGATCTGTGCCTCAATCTCTGCCTCATAAACTATACATCTCACGCACACGCCTCGCAGGTATATGCCTACACTTCATTTTCCCCAGTAGAATAGCACTCAAAACAAAGAGGCAAAAGACGGGAGTACTCAAAATCAATTCAGCCACGAAGCGGCGGAAGTTACGTCTTCGGAAATTTTCTGAGGAAAGAAGCATACGAAAAAAATAAAAAAATCGTAACGAAATTGTCAAGTTTTGTATCATGATATAGATATAGAAGATAAAGATATAGAAGAAGATGTTTTGCAACTATAAGAAAAATAAAAAGCAAACGCAATACTACCCACACCATCGTCCACTCATGCTAGTTTTTGAGGAAATTCGGGTGGCAAAAAATATATTTACAAAATGTACTTTTTTATCTGTCTGTAATTAATCACTACGGTCACAAAATATTCGTGAATTTACTCGTTTGCCACTACCATCGGATTCTGTGCTTAAGCTGAGAACTTTCCGAACAGGCAGTATTCAGAACTTCTGGCAATTTTTGTCGAAATCCATTCACTTTTGCGTCATGCGTGGAAAAAATAATAATAATAAAAAAATGGCTCTGTGTCAGGGGAAATTTTCTGACTTACCGGGATGAAATATATCTTATTCCTGACCGACGACGTAAGCTATCACTTTTTGCGGTTTCCTTAAAATGCGTCAATTCGTTTCTGCGTGATATGCAAACATACAAACAGACAGACAGCAGACAGAAGTTCTAAATTATACGGTTTTTTAATCTCATCAGTAGTTTATGTTTCAGTGACTCTTTTTTCAATAAATTAAATGTATAAACACAACTTTTCAACAATTTTAGTATGCTACGTTGCCCGTGGGAAAATTTTGCAAATGATATACGATGAATAGTGGTTTTTAACAGGATGAAAGAAGAACCGGCTCATTTGTAGCAATTTTTTATTATTCAAATGAAACAGGCATGTAGGAAAATACTTACAACGTCTTACGAAAGAGCTAGAAATACCGAAATGTTTCCCTAACAGAAACAAAAATATACATAGTTCCTTACTCTAGAAAACACACATCGTCAATATTTCTGTGATGTGTGGTAATGTGATCACTTCTTATTGACGCCAGCGAACCCTAGCAGCTTGACTCTGAACTATCGCATACCCGTGACCTTCATAGTGCATAATTTTGTCATTTACTGGATAAATTTTGAAAAATTCCTTTCTTAATTTGTGATGTTACCAAAGCGGAGAACTTAATCTTTAAAATGATACCTCATTTACTGAATGGAGAAAGATGGATTGCCACAGAAAAAAAAGGTTTGGAAATAATGTATATGACAGTATAGATATTGTTATTACATTCCTCTCCCGTATTGTAAATTTCTTTGTTTTTGCTAAGCTTTCATAAGTTTCTCGGCTCTTTTGTCAAGTTTTCCAGCCTGGAAATTTTCCGATCAGAGGCCGAAGAAATCAGGGTGTGATTGTCCAAGACGCAGTAAAAGAAACCGTTAACGCCGGCCAATCTCTCCGGGCGGTGAAGGCGAGGTGCGAACTCCATTAAAATTAACGCGGCGCCCCGCAGACGGACAAAGTCGCCGCCCGGGGCACGACCCGACCCGCCTCGTAAAGCGGGATTGCGATTGGCCGGTTTTACGCGCGCTGACTCGGCCGACAGATGTAGGTGAGTCGAGCGGAGGGTAATTTCTCCAAGGTAAACCCATTAATCGGGTTTATTGCCGGGCCGGGCGGAGCGGCTACCAGTGTAAACCTTGTTTCTGGCATCCGTACCCCTCACCCCTTCCAGGGCGTCTTTTTTTGTCTTGGCGCCGCTCGCCGACGCCCGCCGACGCCAGCGCCGCCGCCGCCTCCGCAGCTGCCGCCGCCGCCAGCGCTGGTCGTCCTGTGATTTCCCAGAAGGCCACTAAATGTTTTAAAAGCCCCTCGATACGGGGCTGCAAGTGAGCGGCCGACGGACAGCTGGGATGGAGACGGGGTAAGAGGACGGACGAAGAGAAGGAGAGCGGAGGCGAGGAGTGGGCCTAACGTGTTTTCAATTCGGCCAGGCTGGTTAAGGGCTGTCGGTTAGCGCGTTGGCCGCCATCAGATATCGGGCTAGCTCGCAGTACACTACTTGCTGTCTTCTAGCTTCTGGTACCAGATAAATGCAGTTACCCCATACAGTACAGGTGCCCCATACCGCAAAGGCTTGCCCCATAATTCTCATATGACCCCGAAACACTGCCGATAAACTCGCGTTAAATAATGGAAAAGCTGTATTGATGAACATCGGAGCCTAAACAGCAAAAATTAGCGTAGATAAGACTTGTAGCCTGTGACATTAAAGTGCATTTACAAGTGCAGGAAAAATTTATTATTACTATTTTCAACCATGAATATCCATAAAATAAATTACGAAAAGCCGTTTGAAAAGAATACACAAAGAAAATGTTTTTTCGTGCTTTTCTCCGTAGCTTACATCAGTCCTTTTATTACGGAGAACAAGGTGTTGGATAAATTTTCCGTTGAAATTTGATACCTGTGATCTGAATTTTATTTAAAGGTTTGCATCTGGTTAGCATAGAGGTTATTACGGGAGGGAAAGGATTAGGGCAATACCAGAAAGATTAAGTTAATATTACTATCCAATATTTGAAAATGAAATAATCGTTCAATGATGCCATGAATTTCTACGAGTATGTCATTCGGTAAAAGTATGATATAATAGTGGACTATGTCAATTTTGTAACTATCTACCGACCGTGGTGGGTGAACGGTTAACTTTCTGATCTCGCGTTTGGGAGGACGCGGATTCGAATCCCCGTCCTAGAATCCAGATTTGGGTTTTCCATGGTTTCCCCAAATCACTCCATGCGAATGCCGGGATACTTCCTTCAAAAAGTCCATGGCCGAATTCCTTCCCGTTCCTTGTCCCCAGTCCCATCCAGCCTCTAATGACCTTAGCCGTCAACGAGGCGTAAAACAATTAGTAAAAATAATAAGTAACCATCTATGTCTATAAAATTCAACCCATGTATACCTGTACCAGAAAAAATAAAAACTACTTAGCAGTTTCTATACGATTCTCCACATGTATGGTATATTTTATGTTTTTACGTTACATGACGTCAGAGCAGTAGAATTTTAAATATACCTTCAGAAACACAAAAAATACGGACGAATGAAAATACTGTAGAGGTAAATCAACCCTAATCCATCCCTTCCTAAGAAGAGCACGGGTGAATCGAAGTTTAGGTTAATTCCGGAAATAGCTGATGTTAATTGGATGACTGTGAATTTGGAGACTGAAAATATTGTAGGGGTAAACCAACCCGAAACCACCTCCATCTAATTAGGGTGCTTGTAAATCGACTCGTAGTTTAATTCCCGAAATGGCTGGTGGCAATTTCATGAAACTTGGGACAGAAATGGCTGGTATCAGTTTCATGAAACTTGGAACACGTTTCTCATCGGACGCATAAAAATGGCATAAGGATAAATTAATTCTATCTCACCTCCTTCTGGGCAGGGTACGAATAAATCAAGGTTTATTTTAATTTCGAAAATGATAGGTGCGAATGTGATGAAACTTTGTGCACATGTTTCTCAGTGAGCGACTTAAATAGCATTCACGTAAATCAACCCTGACTAGACTCTCCCAGTAAATGATAAAATCAAATTTATTTTTAAGCAACAAGTAAATGCATATGGTGTTATTGACCGGTAGTCTCTGACAGGTATTTCGGCCCCCTAAGTGAATTAATTTAAATATGCCACACAATCCGTCTGTGCATAACCTAAGCACGAGAAGTCTTTCTCACTTTCGTCCCGATAACAACTTTGGGAACCTTCCTGATCACCCGTTCACCAGAACATAAATGTCTTTACGCTCACTCTCAACAGCACTAGAAAATTCGGCTGTGTGCCGATTGGTCATTGGTGGCATCACCTCTATGCTGTTTCCGCCAATCCAAAAGTCAACCCCCAGCATCTAATTTAAAGTGCGCCGCAAAAATTTGCAGGTGTTTACAAAGCGGGATTTTCAAAACAACATCGTCCTCTACTTTTGCATTGAGCAGTTGCCTAGCTGGCGACTGTAGCTATCATACGTGCTAATTCGTTTTAATATATCCTCCAAATGCGTTGAACCATGAAAAATGTGCTTAGCAAAACAGCCTGCGCCTCATCTAATCGGTCCCCTTACACACACACACACACACGCGAACAACTCTGTAGAACGTGAAATATTTAAGTGTCCTATACCGCACTCATTTCATTATTTACTGTCCGCGGAGATATCAAATAAATGTATGATTAACAAATGATGTGACAGAAATCAGTGCTAAAATAGAATCTAATTTGCGGACAATTGGTTCTTAAAAATTCTCAGCCAAACATACGAACCTAATTATACTCCTGGAACCACAGGACTTCGAAACAGCTTCAAAATCTCATTATAGCACGTTCAGTTAGCAGAGGCGGCTCAAAGTCAGTTAGCTCTATCCCCACTCCGCTGCTCTTTCCTACACATGCGAAGGGAAACAGTGTCCCTGACAATTTTGCCTCTGGCCAGCCTGGACACAGCAGTATATTAGGAGGGTTAGGGAAAAGGGAGGTGAAGTGCGGAGCGGGGCAACAGAAATATGACCTTGAGCCGCCAGTGGAGAGTGAACAGGGTATTGTAGTTTCTGTGTTAACCGCAATCAACGAAACAAAATATAGACGATCAGATACTATTTTCTTAATATCCAAGAAAACCTCCACACTCATATCTCTTAAATCTTATATTCGTATATTGCGGACTACGAAACTTAAATTCTTAAAGTGTTTAAGGCATAGTATACAAGTCGAAGTAGCACCCAGTATTCAAACTACAGCAGTGAAGTGGTCATATGATAAACATTTTTGGTTCAGCAGGAAGTTTTTTTCTTTGCATATAAAATAAAACATTGACATGGTGACTACTAACAGTTGCTAAAGATTGAGGGAAGTTCTTGCTTACTTTTGTGAAAAAAGAGGTATTATCTGATATAGGTAAGGGCAAATGAAAAAAATATGTCGTATCCATATTTACAAACAGCGTTGATATACATCAAGGAAAAAATATGACTGTTTCGATTTATCGATATTTTTGGCTAAACCCAATAATTATAAAAAAAATCCCAATATATAGGCTATATATAATAAAATTACTGACATATGCAGAAATTACGGAAAATTTACTAAGTTATCTATTTTTACACTCTATGACACCAATATTCGTCTGATGTCAACTTCAAAAGAACTCTCTGTTTTATATGTTCCCCTGTCAAACTAATCCTATTATCCGGTGCCACCAATTTAACAGCAGAAGCCAGTCTTTGGGACTACAGAGAAGAGATTTGGCATATTAGGTATTTCGTCAATTCATTAACTGTTATTCATCATCATCAATGAAAAAAACGGTTGGAAAAAGAAGCTGTTAATTTACGGCCACCCTCAACGTCGCAACGCGGGTACTTAATCAGTATTCTTCAAATGTACAAATAACTTAACTGTTAAAATTCAAACCTGTTCAAATAAAATATCGATATTTCGATACAGCGATATATTTTGCCCAAACCTAATTTTATATTTTCGATAGCAACGCCTAAAACCATAAGTAACATAACTGATTTTTAATATCGCCACTTTTAATGGACAACAATTCTTCCGACTGTTCACAGTATTTAAATATCAATTTGGATATATATGTATATATTTTAAAATCTTTTTTGGGTTAAAGATGGTTAAATAATTCAAAAAATGTGCAACTGAAAAGGAGCATGCAGGATATGAAGATATATTGCTACCTAATAGTCGTAACATAAAGCTCTGAATTGCTTGATTTAAGCCCGTCGAATCCCTGGAGTAATTTTGACACAACATTGATTACACGTGTATTCGTTGCACTTGCAGATGGAAGCACAGAAAACTGGCCCATTGATCAAGTCTCGTACTTCCCTGGGATTTTGTTCAATAAATTTGCATGCATAATTGCTTAACTTTTGGGTTAATTTTAAATCATACAAAAGCCCGGGGAAGCAATATATTTAGTAATAAAATTGGCAGAGATGACAATCTCAAATATTTAACAGTCCTGCCCGAGGTGGAACTTGATTTGACGCCAATCCGCTGGGGAAATTATCCACTCCTGTGCTATTTATATTTGTCCATTGAATTATAGCCAGCTTGTTCTTTAGCCTGCGAAAATGGACGGCGAATGAACATAAAACGTAATATGGGGCAAAACAGCAAATTACCTCTGCGTGATCAACGGCTTTTTTTGTTCGGGACATCGAATGCGAGTTTTTGGCGGAATAACTCGCAACTCTTTCGTGTTTCCGTTGATCCCCAGTGGTCCTCGTGCACCTTTTTAAACCAGACAATAAGGCTCAGATCACTGGTATGTTAAAGTATGTGAGTTCTAGAATGTTTAGACATGTGCTCTTTGAAACTTCGTTACGAAAAGTTGAAGATTTCATTTATCGTGTTATTGCTTATTACCTACCTATCCTGATTAGCTCGTGCATGGGGTATCGCGGGTTCAAATCCCCGTCTGACCATCCATTTTTCGATTTTCCAACATTTCCCGAAAAATTCCCTCTCGTTCCATGCCCTCTACTGTTAGTATAACTAATACTCTGCGATTCACTAAAAGTGGGTAGTGGATGGCGTGTCGCATCTATTCTGTTGTGTAATTGTTTATGCAATAGAAGAGATATATCGGATATGGCAGGAGGTACCCATGATTTATTTTGAGGAACGCTGGTCGGTATGTAACAAATGAGACAGTAAGATGACCCTTGCATTTCGTATGGTATGTGTTACAACTTGCCGGGGTGTCCAAGCTTCGATTTACACGTAAAATTGTGGTTTATATTTACCTGCTAAAATGTTCGGCCAAAATTATACGAATACTAGAGTGCTGAATTAATTAGCTAAATGGAACTCTGTCACTTACACGACTCCTTGGCCAATAACGTCATTTAGCATTTTTAATCTCTAAATCTTAACTCATTCAATAATGTTCAATGCTCAGTGAATAATGGAAAACACAGGAAGGATTCAGTAATACAATATGAAATGCTAGTGCAATCATATTGTATGATATGTATTGCTTTAGTGGAATAATCTTTGTAGTTTAGATTCTGTCTAATAGGGATGACACAAGACTAGCACAACACTTAATTAAAACGACCTATGCCTCAGACAGGAATCGAACCGGCGATCCCTACAGCGCAAGGACAGCTCCACCTCTAGTAATTAAACCATTCTAATAGGCGACCTAAACCACACCCACGGCCGGCCTCTAATGACCTCCACGTCGACAAAGCGTATAGCCATAAGCATAAAAAAAACACACACACATGGAGTTTCCCAACCAAAACAAGTGATATGAAAAAAGAAAACTTCCTTACAAAATTATGTTACACTAGGGTAAAGTCTATTACATGGGCCGTGTGGTTGGCTATTGATTTTTTTTCTTTCAAAAATTGCATACCAGTAACTAAATTCCCGCTCTGTCCTTCATTTTTTCCCTACTTCTTCCACAATAGGCAGTGGAAGATAAACAGAATACACAATGCTTAAAGCTGATTTGCAGTCAGAAAAATAACATAGAATCTCTGCCTGCCATTAGATGTTTTTTTTATCTCCACCATTCGTTTTTGTACTACTTTCAAATACTCGAATGCCCGTCAAAAATGATGAGAAAATTATTATCATCATGAAAAAGTATCTAATGAAAGCATAATTTCCAAAACGAATGACGTTTATTTATTTGTTTGAAGTATTTCGTGATTTCTTACGTTTCGTGTAAAATTTCTCCGTGTTGTTAATAAACGTTCCTGTTCCTTATCTTGTATCAAAAAAATCTTTTAGTATGTTGTGAGCAGCCTCTAGTAACTATGCAATAACATCAGATGCTCTTTTCCTCACATTTAACCGTTATATAGCAACATGTAAATTCAAGCGAACACGGTTATACATCTTCATAACTATGTAAGCGAAAATAAAATCAGTTGCAGTTATTTATTTGAATATTCATGGTTAGCAAAGCAGCGCTGCGGTGGCAGCCAGTGTAACTAGCATTTCAGACGTCATCGCTCGCCATAGGTTGCCGAGCTATTGAGTTCGCGTCCAGTCCCCAGGCATAACGCATTTCAGTGGATACCCCTAAGAGATGTTAACAGCTTCTCAGCGAGCGTGGTGGGTGTGCGGTAATGTTCTGGTATCGTGTTCGGGAGGACGCTGGTTCGAATTCCCGTCCGGCCATCCAGATTTCGGTTTTCCATGGTTTCCCAAAAATCACTCCAGGTGAATGCCAGTGTATGGTTCAGTGCCAAATTGTTTTCTGTTGCCATCCCCAAGTCCTTTACTCCTTTCCCACCTCTAATGCACTCGACGTCGACGAGGCGTAAAACCACAAGAAGGAAACGGGTGCGTGTATCACACATACACTCGCAAAAAGTGAAACTTCTATGTATTTTTGCTGTGTTTGTTTTTCTGTGAGCTTTTTTGTTTTATGTTTTTGATGTGTCTTTTGCACTGGAGTGGAGAAACGATGCTAAATTTATTGCATTTTTACAGTTGATAGGAAATTTTTCCGACTTATTCTCGTAAAACAAATGAAAATTATTAAAAAATTAAAGACACAATTTCCTAGATTATAAACAGTTGCATCTAGATTTTATGTTGATAGCTATTATATCGGGAAACATCTTAAATAAAATTATCTTGTACTGTTCTCACTATCAATTTTCATTAATAAATAGCTTCTAATCCAGCTTTCAGCGCATATTGTGGTTCATAATTTAAATAATTTATTATTATTATTATTATTAAGAGAGATTTTCCTCACTTCAGAGGTTTTACTCTAACACAACAGTAAAAACTCGGATCACAGATCTTGAATTCATCTTCTCAAAATATTTTTCCAGAAATTTCCATCTTGTATATCTTCTTCTTCTGCACCTAATCTTCTCATTGCTATTTGTACACTTTGGAGCCAGGTAAATATGGGCCATCCTTTTTTCCTCCTTCCTTTAACTTCCCATTTTTAAGAGCTTAAATAACACTTTCCCTCTGGTGTATAGAAAGCAGAATGTTAAGTTAAGTGCTAATTCGCAGAACGTTAAAGCGCATGCGCAATGAACGCGTAATATGTAACGTTACAAATTTCTGCGTACCACACCAAAAGAAATTTCATTTCAAAATGCAGCTTTGCGGTAAATGCTTATACCTCACACCTTTATCTGACTTCAAAATCTGTTCATATTTTCACTCTCACTTAGTGGTTTAACTTCTAAATGGCGCTACGAGCAGAAATCTGTTACACATATACGGGATGAAATACTAAAGACCGCGAAACTGGACCGTGAAAGCGCTTCCTTCCCGCGACAGCCTGTGACTGATGACTCTGCCAATCAGAGGGCGCGGAAGTTGGCTTCTGGTTCCCAGGAGGCCGGCTAATGCAGGCCACGCGCCTTCTTATCTCGCGCCGCGCCGCCGACAAAAGGCGGTCGCGTGGGGCCGCTAGGGGCGCCACAATAGCGCTGCGCACCTCCTCTCGCGCGCTCTTTATGGTTTAATATTGGATTACGCGCCGTCCGGATTGTTACATCGATATTGCCGTTTTGTGCGCCCCGCCGGTGCTGCCGAAGAATGAGAACAGCCCGAGCAGTCTTTTGTTCCGCGCGATGTTGTTTGCCCAGCTGCGTCGCCTGCCGAGGATGGAAAACACTGTGGGCAAGTTGTGTTGCCTCAGGTAGAAAGCGAGCCACACCCACCGCCTCTAGTTTGCATTTAGAACCTCGCTACTTGTTACTGATACCGGCCTCTGTTGTGCAGGACTCTTTTGTTAGTGAGAGTTTAAACCAGTGTTTCCCAACGTGGGGCCCACGCCCCACAGGGGGGCAATTTGGTTTTTTTAGGGGGGGCAATTTAGAAATTGACTTGATACGACTTTACCGCTTTCTCTTCAGGTTATTTAAATGCAATGCTAGATATAGGTACAAAATATAGCAATAAAGCAAATTCTTAAATGGATCACACTAAATTGCCATAATAAATATTTATTAAAAATCTTTTGAATTTGAATTTTAGTATTTCATTATATGTTTTTTAATTTTACTTACTGTGTTTTATGACAATATCAAAGTGTTTTCTTTCAAAAACCATCCTAATGAGTTTCTTTAATAACAAATAATTTTTTATTAAAAATTATGTATGGGGGGGGGGGGGGCAAAAAAAATTTAAAAGTGGGACATGACCCAAAAAAGGTTGGGAAACACTGGTTTAAATGCTGGAAGGAACCCCTTCGTTGGTGTTCTTGGCAGATTCGTACCGTCCAAAGTCATGAATTCTTCTGACATGCTTTGCTCTCCGGTGTTATGTTGCGTTTATTTATTTTGATTAGGCCTTTTCTATTTGTCGAGGATATTTCTGCAGGATTGAGATCTTTAAGAAAGCCTTAGCCCTACGCTCACTTGCAATGATATCAGTAATTTTATTTATCTGAACTGATTTTAAAAACATGGAAAAACTGAAATTTATTGAACCATGCTTGGTGTAACATATTTCATCGGGAATAAACAGAGACAAATGTACTCGTAATCAACGCTTTATTAAGTATATGTTTCGAATTTTTCACAAGTCCACAGCATACATCATTATCGGAACTGGTGCAGATGTAATTAATGTTTGGAAAATACGAAAAATTTCGAATGTCTTGCTGTTGGATATTAATTTCGGTAGTTTCCTGAACTGTTCCAAACTCCTTGAAACTAAACTATCTGAATTATTCAGCAATAACCGAGTTAAAAAGTTTAATAGTCTACTGTATTCAGAGGGGTAGTTTAATTCTTGATCACATCGCTTGTAATCTACCCATATCTCTGCCTTTATATTTTACCCTGTAATCATCAATTACTCGAACTTCTTAACCAAAGATTGACAGTTGTCAATATATCAACTTACATATAGACAGATGAGTAACGTGCAGGCAAATTTGAAATGCTAACTACCGGTATCTATTATTGTATTGTTTTAATGAACTCTGCAATCAAATCTACCAATCTACACATTGAAACGTTCAATGATAATTATTCAGTCACTTTCAAAATCGTTTTTACCCTCTGAAATGGTGAGTGAATTTGTCTTAAAAACAGCAGTTCTTAAAATTCATGTAGTATATGCATAGACCAACCATATTAATTATGACACCATATTAACTGTAGAGTATGGCATAACTGAGAGTAATGTAGAGGGCGTAATTTGCAACATTCTATAGCGAGACGACTTCATTCGCTGCTACCTCTAGTTTTCGAAAAATACTACGAAAACGATGATTCAGCACTAAGAGCTCCCATAGATAAGGTACGGTGGGATTTAAATAGCTTTTGGAATAACAGTATCTCGACTTGAGTTCGATCTTCGTATAATCGTATTGCCAACCCTATCTTCTTGACTTTAAACTCTCTGGCTTGCGGTGAAATATACAGGATTCCAAGGATGTTATTTGTTTTACCCGTCCCCAAAAGTTAGTATTTGTTTCGGCAGGTTGACTTAGGGGAACCTGTCGTTGGCTGCAACTGGACAGCGTAAAGAGAAGTGACTGAACTTTAAGCCTCCCTTCCCAGCGTTTAATGGCTTTCCTTCTGCAGCGGTCCTTAAATTCAGAATACAATATTTCTGTGTTTTCCCATTACTCAAAATATACTCCACCTCACTTTCTCCACCGCAAAATAGATTCCTTATATCATTTCCTATTAATTACTTAATTCTAAATCTACAGTTCCTAATTATTCGCGCTTTTACAACGTTCTTGTTCTATTGTATATAATGTGACACGCTGATAAACTTACAACTTGTCTGTTCACGAGTCTACTTTGGTTTCATTGTTAGAAACGACCCTTGTTGCAGGTTCTGCGTGGGCGACCGGTTCTACCTGTGCGAGAACAAGATCCTGTGTGAGTACGACTACGAGGAGAGGCTCGTGTTCGCCAACATGGCCTACAACCCGTCCAGCCTGGCGCACATCAAGCGGCAGACCAGTCTGCTGCCGGTAAGAACATACATCCACTGTGTCAACAACAAAACATTAAACATCGGTCTTTGACATGACTTCAGCTTGGCTATAAGCTTTTTAATTTAGGCTGGCACCGTGATAAGTCGTTTTAATATAAATCCATACTTTATTTTTTACGTCAACCAGATTTCCAAGTGTCCTTCCGAGATACAGGATGTAATAATACTCATCTTACAGTCTTCAATGTGTGCTAATAAAAAGCTTTGAGTTAATTTTGTCTTTCCAGTTTACTTCTAGTTCGATGTTTCTATAATTTAATGCCTATTTGAGTATGGAAATATTAGTGAACAGACTTCCTCACTCTGTTCAGGCACAAAACATTGCCATCTGTACAACTATAGCATTTCATTATACATGATTCGCAGTGTCTGTAACGGATGAAATTGACTTCATTATTATAGACATGGCTTGCATTTTCCTCATCAACCAAACTTCTTAATGCATCCCACAAATAACACGCGAAGATGAACCAAGTTTGCTGACAGACGTGGTGACAGAAAAGATTTCCATTTCCCTGCAACATTAACTACTGAAAATCCTCAAGAGCAACCCAATATATGAATAAAATTCACTGACGATTGTAAACTACAACATACTGCTTCATACTTACAGCTCTTTCTACTTTAATGTTTCGTCTAAAAAGCGATCCATCCTCACTTAATTATCTATGATGTCTTACAACTGCTAGGTCTTCTTCTTTATGGAAATCTCAATTGGTACGTGGAAGAATTGTCTTTTAACTTGTTCGAACAGTCCATATTCCAGGTATTCCGATGTAAAAAGAAGTAAGCTGACGCGATCAGATGTGTTGTGCATTCGATTCCGTAGCAACAGCAGGTCTAGTTTTTAATACGAGGATTTCTTTCTGTTTCCCGCATGAAGGTATCCGAAGTTGTAGGTTCTTTTATCATTATAAAACTGTTGGATCTCGTTGCACACTAAAATATGCTATGGGTTTATCATTCAGCTTGTCACTGACTCTGCTTCACAGACTTGTTAAAATTAATTTGACAGTGCTTATTTTTACTTTACTAATAACTCAGTTTCTGAGGCAGTGCAACTTGTGATACTGTTACATTCTTCTATTTTATTACATTTCTCCTTTTTCTTGTCATCTGCCTATCGACTGGTTTGATGCATTCCACTATTTCTACGACAATGACTTACTGCATCCAGCAGACAAATTGAAATGGCAACTGCGGCAAATCTATAAATGGTCTGAGATCGAGTGGTTAACCGGTACACTTATTGCGGTTTAAATTTAATCTATCCAACATTTCCTTCTCTGTTTTAACACAGATACTGTACTTGTATTAAGCTGTTTCTGTGTCATGAAGCCCTAAATTGAATCAGTGTTTTCTGAAAGGGCGTTTGTGACCAAATGTAAACTTTCGGAAAGCTGACAAAAAAAACAACAAAAAAACAACAAAAAACAAACAAAAACAAACAAAAAACAAACAAAATTCAGAAGGATTATTAGAAACTATTGTTTAGCTTTATATGGTACTTTCATTTGAAATATGTTACCTCAACATGTCACATTATGCCTTTTCAAAAGAAACTGATAGCTCTATCCTCAAGCAACAAAAACCGCCAGAAAAGACAAATGTGTAGAAACTATCGATTACGCCCTTTCAAAAAAACGCCGATTCAATTATTATACTTGTTTCCTTACGCTATTTATTCTCGTCATATTTCTAACCATAAAAATCTTTCGTTCACTGTTTATTTTTATCGTCCCTATCCTCCAATGATCAATCGGATTTGATTACCGATTTATGATGCTATAAACTTGCTTCAACAAGCTACTGTTTTTGCACTATGACATCAGAGATCATATTTAAGCTTGCAAGTTGAAGTAGGTATCCTTAGTGATTTTATATATATATATATATAAAGGGTTTTACAAAAAGGTACGGTCAAACTTTCAGGAAACATTCCTCACACACAAACAAAGAAAATATGTTATGTGGACATGTGTCTGGAAACGCTTACTTTCCATGTTAGAGCTCATTTTATTACTTCTCTTCAAATCACATTAAACATGGAATGGAAACACACAGCAACAGAACGTACCAGCGTGACTTCAAACACTTTGTTACAGGAAATGTTCAAAATGTCCTCCGTTAGCGAGGATACATGTATCCACCCTCCGTCGCATGGAATCCCTGATGCGCTGATGCAGCCCTGGAGAATGGCGTATTGTATCACAGCCGTCCACAATATGAGCTCTAACATGGAAAGTAAGCGTTTCCGGACACATGTCCACATAACATATTTTCTTTGTTTGTGTGTGAGGAATGTTTCCTGAAAGTTTGGCCGTACCTTTTTGTAACACCCTGTATATAAACTGAAGATAGTACCAACTTTATAAAATCAGGTACAGGAGTACAGGAGCATTGTGGTCGTAAGTGATTAAGCTTTAGGGCAGACTCTGTAGATTGCCTTTGCCTGTTCATACTGAAAACAACCATCCTACTTAATTCTGACAGACATCTTCAACTAGGAACCTGTTGTGAGCGATGCTATGTGAGCGAGGTAACTTTAGAACCCGAAGTAAAGGAGTTGTTGGAAGGAGCCCGGTGGTGGTGTGGAGTCTTAGAGTGACTGTAGGTTTGTGTTTGCAGCCGGGAGCTGCGAACGGCGCCCTCAGAGGGGCGGCTGCGACGGCAGCGTCGGCGGCGTCCCCTGGCGACCTCAACAACAACATGGCGGCGGGACTGGTGGCGCTGTCTCCCGGCCAGCACGCCAAGTCGCCAGCGGCGCGGTGAGCGGCCGTCGCGACGCCAGTGGAAACGGCACCACTCGGACAATAGCACGGCGTCCCCTGTGTGATGCAGGCGCCCACAGACACGCCAGTGAACGCTCTTCCCACCGTGACGTCTACCGAACAAGTTTTCATATTGTGACGATAGTTATTCGTTATTACACACCGAAACGTATTCGGTACTTGATCGACTCATTACTGATTTGACTGCAGTGAGATGGAACTCGTTTAGTAGATGTGCAACCAGAGATGTTCAGTGTGGTTCAATATTGATCTCATTTATTGTTTAAGATACAGTGGTAATGTTACCAATATATTTCATTCGTATACTAACAGTTTTGTTCCATGTAGTGAGTATCCCAAAGATACAACGAGAGTTTCTGCAATGACACAATTACATTTTACCTTGATATATCTGGAATATTGTGATATGGATCTTGAAAACAGTGGAAGAAGATTGACAATATTGACGCCTTCGACTAAGCATTGAAATCCTTAAATTCCACTTTTAATTGAAACCATTTCAGTTTTTTGATTTAGCCTTCTTTGTTATACATCCATAATTCTCATTTTTGAAAATACAAGAGCGTAATTAAAATATAGAACTAAATTCCGCCTTCAATTGCAACGATTTTAATTTTTAGATTTAGCCTACTTTGTGAAACAGTCATAACACTCCTTTTTTTTTATGTAAAAATGTGTAATTTAACTACTGAGCCAACCCAAGAAGATAAGAACCTCAAGGGAATTATAAAACTGATGACTGTAGTATGAGGAAGAAGCTTTGAGAACACAAAGAGGTCAATAATAGGATCAACCCAAATAACTAGCTAAGTCTAGTTCAAGCCAAAGCCCAGCATTCCAATGCTGCTGTACTAGTCGCTAGTTACATGATTGTCTTGTTGTTAGCCTACTGTGTCGATATTAAGAAAGAGTAAACTATTTAAGTTCTGTCTCTACAGCTTCATAAAATGTACTTGATCTACATTTCTTTTCATCTATCAAATCTAAAGCTACTGTCTGCAGTGGTATATTTAACCAATGTCGACTCCTCGATTCAGTTGAGCAACAAACGTACTGTCACATGTTGCTTTATAAATCAAAAAATTTTCTACCTCAAAATTGACACAAAGGTGTTTGAAGAAAAAAATTTCTGAATCTTTCTTTTTTATATTTGTTTATAGAAAAATTAGAAGTTTAAAATGTTTTAAAATATTCGTTATTTCTA
The DNA here is from genome assembly GCA_031002005.1 of Vandiemenella viatica. Lineage (NCBI taxonomy): Eukaryota > Metazoa > Arthropoda > Insecta > Orthoptera > Morabidae > Vandiemenella > Vandiemenella viatica. The sequence goes on along the minus strand of CM061920.1, from coordinate 326,181,288 downwards.
ATTATGTTGAGGATTAGAATTTTATAACAGCCTCATCAATCAACATTTTAACAAACATACTCCAATCTTGCAAGAGTTGCTTAGCTCAAAAACCACGAACACAGTTCTTATGTCATGACAAACTCGGTTATTAAAGAGATGCATTGCTTCGGATATAAAAGATATTCACTGCAGCTTTCCAAACAGTTTTTATACCCCTGGAGAAGTTGAATTTTGTTAGAAGTGGAACATGGTAGGTGAAGAGGTGTTCCTTTGCTGCGGTTATAACGTAAAACTCTCCCACAAAGGATGACGTGATGCGGCTGCCAGGTTCGAGGTGAATTGCAGTCTTATCTGCTATCATTATCGCATCCTCCTTGCATTTAAATGACTAATTATGGCATAGTTCACACGCAAGGAAGAGCCACTGCCCCGCTACCTGTTCGGGTGCAAAACCGAAGCAGTGCATCTATTTCTGTATAACTGGATATGAAACATTCATGTTTTCCATGCTACCGTGTTGCTCAAAAGGATGTGGTGAATAAGCGGAAATGTATATTCTTTTGAAGTCATATTTGAAGTTATACTGTAAAATTACTAGCCATAAAATGCACACAAATTTTTCTTTGAAACATCGCAAAACAATGCTTCATGTTAAATTAAAAATCCAGTATTACGTTTTATCTTTTTTTTTTTTTTTTTTTTTTTTTTTTTTTTTTTTTTTTTTTTTTTTTTAATCTTCGGTTTTCTACATATATGGTATGAATAGTTGAATACAAAAAATGTACTTCTTTACTGCTGTGATCTTATTATTTAAATGTCATCAACCAAAATAGTTTTGTTAATGTTCTGTAATTAACAACTCTTGAGTTTTTGAGCATTTTGGCTGCAAATATCCAAAACATTCTAGTCAAGCTACCAAACCCACGTGTGTGACAGAAGTCGATGACTTAAAGTTTATTGAAGGTGTGTTTTAATAGTGTGAATGACACTTTTGTAACCGATATAAATATGTGACGATTGAGAAGAGGTCGTACTAGACATTACATGAAGATAATCAGTACACTTGTATAATCCACTTGGAACAGTGTCAACAATCTGCGTGCTTCCAGGAAAATACTTTGTTTTTCTCGATAGAAATCAGCAATAATGAATGACAGTTCTGACGGAGATAAACGAGAACAGTAGCCGCTAATTGGTATCAGTAGTGTAAAAATCAGTTTTTATCGCAAACAGACTGATGTAATGTCGATAGGCTGTATCTCCAGGCTCATGGAATGTAAACTGCAATAGCTTGCACTAGTTAATTACTATAATGTATTCCCCGTTTTGTGTATGCCACTTGTACAGATTATCCAAGCGTAAATGGCCCCACAGTTCTGGATGTATTTGCTATGAACATTGTAATTACAATGTGTACCTCCACGCCCTCGCTCCCTGTATGCCTGCCATAACAATAAAGGTTGAGTTTAATAGCTGCCGGTGTTTCATTGTGTTCGACCCTTTCTCAGTGAAGAGCGGCAACTACGTCGGAATGGAACTGGGCACACCGAATGCTGCGATGCAACGGACAGCTAACGGTAAGTGGAAATGGGCCCTGTGCAAACAGTTGTTCGGTGATTCACGACGCATGGTTGGACAGAGTCGATCATGTCCGGCGCTTGTTGTGTGGTATGCCTACCTCGCACCACCAGGCGCCAGTCTTCCCTGAAACGTATTAAAGAAGCTGCCTGCCTTACTACTGGCTGTTATTATTTATTCTGCGGGAAGGTATCATTAATTTTAATTATTATTGAAATAGTTGAATCCAAGGTAATATATACAAAAACATTTATTCAGTTTTATTGTTCAGACAGAATATCTCTGTTATCTGAATTTCGAGGTGCGTTCAAACTTTGAGTTAGAGTTTACAATTTATTTAAAATATAACATTTAGCTAGCAATTTGAATTGGCTATTTTCAATAAATTCTTTCTTCATGTCAATGGACCTGTGCCATATTTTTATCCACTACGTTATTCCTTATGCTTTTAAGTAGAAATATTTTCTGATCTCGTGGTGTAGTTCTTTCTAGAATTATACTTGTTCATATGTGTAATCCTGACTTCATTACAGACATTTATGCTGGTAACATTTCCTTGAAAAACTGTTTTTTAACTCTTTCGCATACTTTTGCTAGTTTTTTTTTACTAAGTTTAATAATAATTCGTTATTCTACCTTAGGATTCACTATTTTACTCAAGTCAGTGAAACAATGCTTATTGCACAAGAATCTAAATTGGTGTCTGAATTTCACTCTTGCCTATTTTTTACTCTGCCACACGCTTTGGCGCTCAGACAGTAAAGCAAAGCAAAGCGCGTTTACTTTCTTTCTATTTTTTAAGCGTCTACGCTGATAACTTTTCTATAAAATAATAAAACCATTACATACAATAAAACCACTGTGAATAGAGCAATCTCAGATTCAATCACTTTTCTGCATAATTGTAACGAATTTATATGTTAATTTATGTCAATCCCAAGGTTATTTGTTTCTTGACGTATGAAGTTTTCTGTACCAGTAATTCCTGATTGGTTTGGCAGTCGTTTTCTTATATTCCCTGTGACGTCAAAGTTTTAAGGTGACTGGAAAGTGAGTTTCAATGTGAGGTTGAATAAGAACTAAGTTGAACTCGTTACCATTGAAAAAAGACATGAGGTGCTGGAAAGCTCCAGTCTCCTAGGTCTAGATTACCCGTCGCACAGTTGTCTCCCATTACTGTGATGGCACATAACCAAGATATTTTGTGTAGTTTCACGTACCAGATTATGAAGAATTTTTATACCAGAAAGACTCAAGCCAGAAAACCACAAGTAGAATTCTATACACTGCAGTCCTTAGAGATTTTTTGCCACTTCATAGGCTTGCAATAGCCGGTCTCAACAATGTGATGAAAAATTAGTTTCGAAACATAACAGGACTCGGTGCAGACATTAATAATCAATATGAAGATACAGAATAATTGGCATCCACTTGAACACAAACTTACACTAATAATATTCACAAACCGGAATTTAATTTAAATGTGATGGAGGGCAGGCTCTGGTGGAAATTTCTCTTCACGCCCATTTTCCCCCTTTTTGTACCCGCCTACTTTAGCCATCTAAGAATTTTAATTTTAAATTAGTTAAGCGTTTATGGTAAATTATTTATTACGACTCTTGGTAACTTATCCCAATTCCTGACTCCCTTACCGGCAAAAGACAATTTTGCCACAGCATTATGCCTGAAATCAGGTGGCAGCTTGTGGTCATAATCATCTTTTCCTTTCCATGCACCACTAATAATTCTTCCACCAGTTTCTTTCCACGCCTCAACAACAATATACGCCTTTTACACTACCAACACTCCCTTTACATTTTTCATGCTTTCCATTGAGTCCAATTCGACCCCTTCATCATATCAGTTACTGATTTTGTTTTGCAGTAATTTCTAAAGACAAATCTAGCAGCCCTTCTTTGCACCCTCTACAACCCCCGTATTTGATACTGAAACTGTGTCTCCCATGGAACACAACCATATTCATGGAATGGTCTACCCAAAATTTTGTAACTTAACTCTCTTGCTTCAATGGTACATCCCCTCATCACTTTCTCCAATAAATGACCTAAAACAATGAGTTTACTATCAAATTTTATGCCAAGACAAGTCCATTTGAGATCTTCGACAAGCAGTTCCTTCTCCTCGCTACAATCATAACTAACTATTAAGCTGACTCTTCTTTATTTTTGTTTTAGTCCCATGTTGACCTACCTAGGTAGATATCCTGTCCAGATCACTCTTCAGTCTTCTCTTGGTTTTATCCTGTTATATAACATTATCATAAATGGATCTTGCTTTCAGGAATTATTCTCATTAATAAAACATGTATATAGTTTCATATTTAATTCAGATGATTCACATTTGAAAATTTAACATAACATTCTGTTGGTGATAAACGATTTGAGGCGATATTAGCAGCCGTTATGGTAGTTTGCTGATGATGTTGTTAGCCATTGGGTAGTTAAGGGTTCTGCAGATTATTTAGAGATTCAACTTGATGTATACGTTATTGCAACATGGTGAGATTGATGGAATGTTAAATGAATTTCAGTTATTAGAAGATAACGCGCATAACTAATATGTCAACATCTACCAAGAGTACAACTATGAAGTTTATCTCATGAAAATGTTAAAAATTTTAAGCTACTAAATAAATCAATACAAAACAACATGAAATAGGATCAGCACATAACATCGGTCGTTATAAAGGCTAATTATCGACTTTTATTCGTAAGTCAAATTTTGAAAATGTTTAACGAATCCATAAAAGAAACAGCGTGTAAAACTCCTGTGCATCCTCATCTGGAGTATTGCTGTGCTATACAGGATTCGTATGCCGAGGAAATGATTAATAGAACTGCAATAAGAGTCACACGATTTGTGACTGCTTGCCACAGTCCATCGAAGCAATCCTACAGGACTGATGTGGAGATAAGATGGGTCTCTCTGCTAGTTGGACGGTGTAATTTTTGTATAAAGGTATTGAGTAGCATGCGAACAGCTTATGTCATTTATGAATTCTGTGAAATCATACATTCGTCACAAAAGCAGGATAGATATGATAAGGGAAATAATGAACCATGCTTTCTATGAATGATTTCTTCCCAAGTTCTGTTCGGGATTGCACTGCAGAAAATAGACGCGAAACACCTTCTACAACCCACGGTGTTCCGTGAACTGCTGTGTATAGATTTAAATATAATATGTAAATGTGGCGACTGAACACCAATTTACACGCTCCTTCCGTTTTTGTTACCTCTTTGATATTAGGCGTAACACAGAATTCTGTACAAATTTTAACTGCAATACGTATTTATGTGTTTTGGATCTATGTAACTAACAGTTATTGGATAAGGAATTAAATGTGATAAGTATTTGATTAATGGTAATGCTCTAATTAATTATCCTAGCTATCGTGTTTGTAATAGTTATCTATTAACAGTTATCACGCTTACTAGAACTTCTTTTGGCCCCATTGTATTTATAATTTTGTCTCTGCTAGACAAACGCTACTGAAATTGTATTTGTTACCTAAGTTAGCAAAGAATAGTTTTGAACAAATGGATCTTAATATAGAAGTTAAAAATGTAAAAAAAAGATGAATCTTGTGAGATAAGAACATCTACGATTTTTATATGAAATGCACTGAAAATTATTAGATTGTTATTTAGATCATCATAATCGCAAAAATATTACGCTGAGAGACAGATGACCTGTCTAAAACAATTAAAACCTAATGACTAAATCTAATAAGAGAATTAGATTTGTTCGCTAGTATCATACATTCCATACGAAAGGGCAAAAGAACATCGACAACGATGGAAAAAAGTAATGTAGATATACAAAAGCACTATCAAAAAAGAAACTTTCCCAAAAATAGGATCTGTATGTCACAATTAATGAAATCTTCGGACAAAATTATGTCAAAGAGAATAGCAAAACAATTTCTGTTTACAAATTCAACATTTAGGAATTTACGATAATTATGTATATAAGCCCAAGAGTAAAAATGAAAAGTTACAACTGACTTTTAGCACTCATCATTTTTTTCCCTTATCACTGGCTATTTTTCTTATCTATCGGAGGATTAATGATTACTCTCAGAACGCTACAAAACTCAATGAGTGACAATCTTTAATGAACTGTAACAAGTATTATTTCTTCTTTTTTTAATTTAAAAAACGTAAATTCAATATTTACACATAGAGAGCTATGTGCAGACCAGCAGCTACTAATCACATTGCTTCCCTTAAGTAGCCATATTAAGTCTTCGTTCTCATACTTGTAGTATTCTTTTATGATTTGTAAGGGGGCGTCCACTAATGGGGGTGGGGATCCTATCTGATCTCACCAAAGGGGGATCCGGAATTCCGGAAATATACCTCACGTAATTGATGGGCGTCCCCTAACTCTTCGTCTGGCATTAATATATTGTCAAGGCGTCAGCCGGGTTTGTTACTAAACTGTGTACTCACTATACTGCCAACTTCCACGTCTGGTATGTAAAACAATTTTTATAATGTAAGGTTTATCTAGTTTTACTTACTAGTAAATAAAGTAAATATGTATGACATTATTGGTAAGAGGACGCCGAAACGTGATTCGGGCGCTTAATTGTGAGAGAGTTTCAAATCACCTAGTAATACACTTCTGTTACGACATAATCCTGTAAGTCTGCCGAGTTAAAGGGAATCTAGTCACGGAGCATCCTATCGCATTTCATATAAACAAATCAAATTTTGTCAGTTAGAAGGCAAGTATGACACACAAAAATTCCAAACAAACCCGGGACAAACAACGAACCTTACGATCTTCAATCAAGCACCTTAACCATGTTTTTTCCTAGTGATTATTGAGAATAATTGTTAAATCGTTAAGATAGAAACACATACTTTACATTTTTTGCCATCAGCTTATTATTTGGTAAAATGTTCACAGGAAAAATACCAGTAATATGTGTCCAAAAATGTAGGACCATTTAATTTCTACATCATGAATATTTTTTTTTTTTCAGGCAGTATGTTCTTTCTCTTCCTCTACAGTTATTTTCGCAATTATAGCATACGTAAGCAAATTACCCAATCCTGTACTTTTTAAAACAGGATCTGCCCTTGTACATCTCATTTTGTGATGTTCATCTACAAAATTTTTTCATCAAAAGCATTTATACTTCTTACTCAGGTTTTTTCAGTCTCTCGGATAATGTCGTAGGTCTCTTTTTTCCTCACCTTATCTTTTCATCCGAATGTTTTGTCTCAATTATCTGCTTCATGAACTAAAATCTTCCTCTTCCTGCACAATTCTAAAATTTCAGCTGTTCAGTTTGCTAAAAATTTAACAGTTCTATAAAATTTGAAACTTCATCAATTCTCCTACATATGAGTTTTGTTAGAATTTGCTATAAAGTGCTTTCTTCAGCCATTGTTTTATATACTGTCTTCGCAATCTGTAAATGAAAACTGCAGTTAGAACAGAACTTCAAGCGTTATAATAAGGTAATGCTATTTAGATAGTTCAGGTCAAACATTTACTACATGAGCTCTTGCCTTTTGGGTTCATTCCTCTGAACATAAATGTTTCTCATCATCAGACATATTTGTCATATGTTTGTATGTCAAATAAAATTACATGAGTATACATAGTACTGAAGTACGATTATGATTTTTGCGAAAGAATAAATAATAGTACTTCAGTTTATAGTAAAAAAGAGGTAGCGTAGTTTACATTACGTATCGTTACTTAGATGTTAATTTTCAAAGCTTCAAATCAATGTAAACATTCTCAGTCTTAAAAAGGAATGTAAATCTGATATCTGAATGATATTTACTTACCATTACACTGAAAAATTGTTTGTTTTATCAAAGGAATAATGAAATAATGTTGAGGAAAAAAGATTTCTCATTAGCAATCGTCAATACGGTTTAGAAGAGTGAATAAAACGTTAAGTTTTTGAATTGAAATGGTTTCAACAATTATTCATGGCCTTCTTTCAGACATCCTAGGGTGTTTCTTAGTTCACAAATAAAGTCAAACATACATTTTCTTGGCCAACTTATGGCTGGCTGTCTATTGTGGATAAGTCTACATAAAATTTCAATATTTTTTTACTTTTGGTATCTGTCATTTTCTCTATGTTCTTGTATTAAACTTATTTTCTGTTTTTCTTCGAAAGTTATCTTTGTTCATCCGTAGCCCTACAATTTTCCTAAACATGTTTCTTTCATTCTTTTTCAGTTCTTCCTGTTACCCTCCTGTAATCAATGTCAGTTAGTATGTAATATTGAAGTGTCCAGCATCCGTTTAAAAAAATCGGTTAGATAGCAAAGAGTTATTGAAATAAGAGCAGTCTTGTTCGTGACCATAACTGATTTGCCTATAGTTTGAAAAATTTTATAAGTAAAATACCGTCTACAAACAACTATTGTGGTGAATGTTATTTTTTATTCCACATACGCGATTCGCCCTTATGGTGTGGAGCATCATCAATGGCTGTAAAAATATGTTTTATATGTGTATCATATATATATATATATATATATATATATATATATTGCATTCAGAAGTATAGTGATGATCCTCACATACAAGTCCGGAACAGTATTTTGGGTACTTTTACAGACCTCTTTTATTATAAAATTTATTGTTCAAAAACTGATGAAAAGTGACCTAGAACCAGATTGATATTTCAGTGTTTAATTTCATAGTTATCATGTTACCTTGTACGTATGATACATTGCTATAATTATTTGATAGCAATTTTCTTAGTTGCAGCAAAATAAACGCAGCCGACACTGAGCTACGTGATAAGGCCGTGGGGTGTTCTTATAGTCGGTTAAGACGCTGTATAGAGCCAATTTGTTAAACAAGGCGCTCTCTGAGGCGTGTGAGGGATTACAGTGGGGAGTTTTTAAGGTCTCGACGGCCACGTAATCCCCGGGCCCGAGCAACAAGAACAAGTATCGGGCATCTTCGGCCGGGGATTACGCACGGCGAGTGGATTAAGGGCTCCTGGGGCTCGGTGCCCTTGCAGATGGCGCAGATTAACGCTCCTCCTGCCCTCGCCACCCAGTCTGTCAACCTGCCGGAAATTGTCGCCTCGGAGGCGCGACACACAATTTCCGAAGCCGTAAAAACGACGAATGCGAACTGATTTCCCTATTCGTCCAAACACAAGGACCACGTCTGCGAACGTAACAGTGGAAGATAAACTAAGTATTTTATATTGCCCTGAGGCTAGTTTGAGACACCTATAGGACTCCTTCGCGTGCCTGAGTGTTGTCCTATTTGTGGGTGGACGATTGTTGTTAGGTGTACTGCCTGTTGTAGGAGAGGATACCGATCTATTCAGAAATACTTCTCCGAAACAAACCAAGGTTAAGGTTTCTACCTGATGGACGAGTCACTATCAACAGAATCGTGTGCCCTTAATTCATAGACGTTGCGAAGTTTTTAATTCAGAACGCTAATACATCATGCATTCGTCCTTTTCTTAGCCTATTGGCTTAGTCCAGCTTAGGAAAAAAAATTTCACCACTTGTCTCGAACCATTTAACATACTAGCAAGCTCTAGAAGTTTCAACCGCCTGGTCCAGTAGTGTGGAGAGTGAAAAATAGTTAAGTAAAAGTGTTTTGGTGACTGGCATGTTGAAAAGTAAGTAGAAACTCTCAATTGTGCGTATAGTGCGTTCAGTTAACAGAGACGGCTCAAGGGCACTCAGATGTCCTTACCCCTACATGGGAAGGGAAAAGAGTAGCTGATGACAAATTTACCACACATTGTGATGAGTCAGATAAATATTTCTTAGTCTGAGCTAATTTTAAATCAGATAGAGTACATAAAAAGATTAATTTGCGCAGGGCTGATTGTGAAAGAGTATTTTGGAATCGTCGAAAACAAAAGGAAAAAATGAAGGAACTGTTAACAATTTAGGTTGAGTGAGAACGGATGCTTTTGGTTCTCGGATAATACGTAAGAATGGCCTTGAGAAACAAACGTGCAAACACAAAGTACGATACGAGCTATAGAGCTGTAGCTATTAGTTTTAAAAGGACTGTTAAATACAGTAACAAAAACAAATACTTAATTAAACGCAATTACAATATTCTAATTAATTTAAAACCAGTAGCAGTCTTTTTATTGCCCCAACACCTATCTGGGCACAGTGTCTGCTTGGAGGAGTTTGCAAAAGGAGGGAGGGTGAGGTGAGGAACAGGGAAGGGGAACATGACGTCAGCTGAACGTGATCAGGGTAAGGTCTACAAATGACGCAAAAGTTGACTTTAGGGGGGTTATAACCGCTCTAGGAAGCATGAGACCTTAAAAAAAGGTCTCCAAAACTTACGAGGTCGATTAGTAGAGGGGAGGGGTCTCCGTAAAAATCTCACGTCATGTTAGAGAGGGGGGGGGGGGAGTCGGACCAGATTTTATGAAGTCTCGCCAAAGGGGGGGAATCCGGAATTCCGGAAAAACACCTCACGTTATTAATGGATGCCCCCTAAAGTGTTTTGCTAACTGTCCTCGGTTTGACTGAAGGCTGAGCTGTAGGCCTTCATCGGTAAATGTTAGAGTTTCTATCAATTTCTTGTTCTACAACAGTTAGCAATATTTATCAGCAGTTAACAAACATTACTTCTTACCAAGTCAAAAGTAATGCAATGTTGTTGCAGGCCATGTTTCAACAGTTGCTTGATTAATTTCTAGTTGAAAATATAACGCCAATGCAACTGTTTCATTTATTTATTTTGCGTCGTACGCGTTTCACCTCTCATCGAGGCATCATCAGCAACGAATCTGTGTTACAGTTTTTATATACAGTTTTATCCTATTATTACATAATTATGGGCTTGAGATATTTTATAGCTAAAAGTTACTTACTATTTACATTTGTTACTATGGTATGCAGCTGCGCATCTCCGTTTTCATATACAAAGCATGATGAGAGGTCGATGATAGGTGAAACGCGTACGACGCAAAATAAATAAATGAAACAGTTGCATTGGCGTTATATTTTCAACTAGAAATTAAAGTCAAAAGTAGGTTGTAAGGCGCATTTGTGAAGAAAATCTAACAAATTTTTCCTGAGCGTATTGATTTGAAACGAAATTTCAAATTAGGGTTGTAAATTATGTGATCTTTTTCATTTCTACTCCTATTTTAAAGTTGTTTGTGGCAAATTTTTAGTGTAGAAACTTCTTATTACTAGAAGCATCAAATGATTGACACCAACAACGCTTTCATAAAGTTAATTTACAATATCACTTAACTGATTACAACATATCCTGCTTCATGATTGAAGAGATTATAATTGGTGAGCGTTCTCGCCTCGCATTCGGGAGGACGGCGGTTCGAATTCCCGTCCGGGCATCCAGATTTGGGTTTTCCATGGTTTCCCAAATCACTCCAGGCAAATGCCGGGATGCTTCCTTCAAAAGGCCATGGCCGAATTCCTTCCCATTCCTTGCCCCCATCCTTGCCCCCCATCCTTTCCCGTCTCTAAAAGACCTCGATGTTAAAAAGAGACGTAAAGCAGTTACAAAAAAAAAAAAAAATAATAATTGGTGGTTAATAACTAACAAAAAAATATTACCGGATTCATTATTTACGTGAAGTAAAATGGGGGGGGGGTAGCGAAATCTCACGAAACCTCACCAAGGGGGAGGGGTGGATCAAGGCGTATCTCACTTGAGGTTTTGAAAGTGTTGTAGGACTGTAGAGCTAAAAAAAAGGTCTCAAAAATTACGAGGTCATTAGTAGGGAAAGGGGGAGGGGTGTGTCTCCTTCAGAATCTCACGTCATTTTTAGAGCTGGAGGGGGGAGAGATCCAGATCTCACGAAGTCTCACCAGAGGGGAGAGGGGGTCCGGAATTCAGGAAAAACACCTCACGTAATTAATGGACGCCCCCTGACTGTGAAATTCTCCGTCGTTATTTAGGTCTCAGCTGTTTCACGTATTTTGTGGTCATTTGGGACATAGACTGTACGAGATAATGTGGAAAGATTCATTTAATATCAAGTAGATCCACAGAGTCAAAGGGTACCTGCTGTGTTTGTTACTGCAGAAGGTGAGCCAAACAAAAAGTGTAGCTTATGTGACAATTGATTCTTTCCCGGCGTACTGCTACTGCGACGCCACGTCACCGACTGTGGGTGATGTGTCGTCGCAGTAGCAACTTCGACCTTCAGTCCACCTGATGAAGACAGCGGATGAAGCTGTCGAAACGTCTTGTATGGCAGAAGAACTTATCCGGCAGAACACTTATGGAGAATTTTTATCAGTGTAGCTAATGCCAGATATTAACTAGCGTATTTTCTTCCTCGTAATTTCAAGTCCCTTGAAAACACAATACTGCAAGAAACCTGATACCGTACGAACTGGAAAAAATAAATGCCAGCAGTAAGACTCTCTTGATGCCAAAAGTTAATTTAATTCAAATTTCAATTGCGATGGAGCACACATGCTCTGGTTGCAATGTTCCTGCACCAACACCTTCCTAAGAAATGATTTTTTTATCGCCCTCCTATTTTGCTCTTTACGAAGTCCAAATTTAAACTCTTTTGGTACATCCAGCTCTCTTTTAGAGAATATTGCATCGTCTCTCAAAATCGTGTTATCAATACGTGCAGCATTTAAAAAAATATAACCCATCAAGCGGATCCGTAACTACAATCTTATTTGCATAAGAAGTCAACTGTTTACCAGTAAAATTAGTTTTCTAATGTTTAATGAGGAGCAGTAAAGATACCCAACCAAAGCAAAGTCTGCTGAATAACAATACATAACATCAATCACCATAAAATTCTAACTGGCACTTGACAAATAAGGCTTTCATGTGTTTTGAATTTTTTAGTTACGTCTGTAAACTGGGCATGATACCATGACGCCGTAGTAACACTTTGTTTTTTTACTATTTTATGACCAAACACACTACTTCCATAATATGTATATGACACTATATAAGGATGGTCTGACATCCTATAAACTTTTAGGTCGTCTATTACATAACGTATTAACATCTTTTTCCGTCTTATTTCATACAATATGTGATATGAAAAGCTTTTGACGACGTGTGATCCGTAATTAAATCGCTCTCTGTTATTAAATGCAATACTATTCCAAATCACTGCACTGTGGGTAAGGAACCAACAGCTGCACAACATTTGTTACTCCTGAAGAAAGAAGACTGAATCTTTGTTACAACACATTTTATAACAACATTCTGCAATCCACTATCAACCAAATACAAGAAAGTATTTATTTGTCTTCGAAGATTAGCATAGGTTTTTAGACTTTTTAAACGCTCATCTTCGGTGCAACATTTGCACTGCGAATTTTAGAATAAATTTCACCAACGGCTTGTTATCTGGATTCAGATAAACAGTAGCTCTAAGTAAAAAAAAAAAAATCCTTAGTCCGCAGCCAGATTGTTTGTTGGATTCTCCCGAACGAGGCATACTGAGCCATTGTGTTATACGTCGAACGCTGAGGTTCTTTCCTCTGGGACCTGCGGTTTAAAGAGGAATCCGAACCATAGAACGTCCTGATGTAGCTTATTCGATTAAACAGAACTCTTAAAAAACCATTGAGGCATCACACCGCTCAACTAGTTTGTAGCAATCTCAAAATTGGTTTAGAACATTTACATGCACTTAAACTCAAAATTAAGAGATTATTTACAGCCAAGAACCTCTCCTCCATTCCACTAATCCTTCGTCTAATGTTCTTCCAAACCTCATCACCAATTCACTACTGCATTTGATACTCATTATGCTGGTACCGCACTGCTTCTTCAACTATATAGCAACACCATCTCTTTCCGTCCTTAACAGTCCTTAAGACTCAACAGAAATGCTTAAAATTTTGCAGAGCCGACCTTTAGGATCAATTACAGATCAAGCTCATATTCTGGCCAGTTCTGGTAATACAATTATGACCTTTGGCCTTAAAGTCATCATTTTTGTCCCAAAAATTCATTTTTCTCGCTTTTAGACAATATGCAATGAATTTTTAGTTTAAATCGATCTTAAGATGTCCAGTAATGTCATGTCTTCATGACCTGTGAAACTAAAAACTCCTTTTCATCACTTTCAGACTCAGAGCAATACATTTTTGGTTTAAGGCGAACTTAAGAGATCAAATTCAAGAACAAGATCAGATCAGCTATCGAGGTAATCCCAGACCCAGGACAAAGTAGACATTTACATACTTGAAATTACCTGCCAACTGGGAACCATACTAGACCAGAGAACATAACCAACACACAGTAACCGGGACGACTACATACAACCAAATGTCTGACCAAGTTTTCATAGAAGATTTCATGCATTTGTATGGTGCATTTCCTCATAACTCTCTGATACATGCCAGATTTTGAAACTTCTCGCTATCACTCCTCGCATTGCACTATGTCACATAACCTTACTTATGTCAGTATACTTTCAAAACCAGTTTAAAGGATCCTTAACACACTTAAAACCAACAGCAGATCATTTTAGAAGCATTTTCCAGTAGTTTGAGAGTCTGGAAACATGTTAGTAAGGAGAGTTTGAGTTATTTTATAAGTTTTCACAAGTACTAAAAAAAAGTTAAAAAATTTTGGAAGCCTTTTGGCCACATTCATTTTCAGAGGTGTAAAACGGATGACAATTCATATTAGGTCTAAAACTTGCATTTTAGAAAATTGTATTAAAGAGATATCATGAAATTGATGACTTTGCAAGCTCATTGAAAAGATCGCATATGAAAAAGTTTTCACTTGATTTTCAACGGACAGAAAAGATTCTTAGCTCAAAATGTTCGGCACAAAATAATACGCAACATATGAAAAGATAGAGCCAGTAACTATCAGGAAAGTATGTTTTTTAGACAAAATAAGAGATTTCGCTGACTTTGCAATTCAGCATTTCTGCTGACATTAGAGTCTGAGGGCATAGAAATGACATTTAGATTAAAGAGAAGTTTTCACTGAACACATGGAGTAATTTTCGTAAAGATTCCGACAATATATTAGCCGTAAAAGGGAAATTAAGGTTTAAACGTGATGGCTGCTACAAAGCATCATTTTGGAAACAAAGGATTAGGATTAACGGAAATTGATAACAAGGAGATAATATTACCATCTAGAATCGAATTTAGCAAGGTTTGAGATATATTACAAATCGGTAAAACTCATATATTTCTAGATAATCGACATCAAAGTTTTTATCCGACTTTGCACTTATAGTCAAAGTCGATTTTCACTATCAAATATATTTGGGATCTGGACCAGTTATGTGTCAAAAGTTGAGGAAATTTTTATACAATATTTTGATAACAGAATAATTTCACAGACTGAAGAATTGTATGAATGATGACAGATTAAATCTTTTACAACTTCAACTCGAAATTCACAACACCTAGGAGAAAAATTCTCATAACTAAATTGATGTTTGAAATATGCTTCACAACATATCAAAATTTCAGAATGATCAGAATAAAAATAAGGTTTCCCTTTGTAAAATCAAGCGTATGCTGAGTCAGCTGACCCAATATGTATATAAAGAGGCACCGCTAGCCTAGGCAGCCAGCAGTAATCCGGCAGAAAATAAACCGAGAGGACGGCGTGTTGGTTCGGTCGTGGACATGTAGAAAATTTTAGTAGTGCCGGCTCACTCTTCCTTCGAGATGAACTTTTAACTTTCACATCTAGGGGTTAGGAAGAAGTTGCTTACTGTGAGAGGATGGTTTAACCTGTAATCATCTATTTCGGATAGAGGTCTGATACTTTTCTATTACGTCTTCGCTGGTACTGAGTTTATGTTAGAACTTTCGCTAAATATATAATTTGGAATCAATCAGGAAGTCTGAAGTTGTATTTTGAGAACATACCTTTATATCTTGGGGTATCCTTTTTTTATTTTATGAGGGATTGGTGACCACAGGCAAAGAACAAATAGGTACCAGGACACAATCATAGTTAAGACAAGCTGCTGTATGCTACAACCACACTTCAGAGTGTCGTTACAACTACCAACTGAGCTGTTTATTAAATTTTATATCAAGATATTTTAGTTTTATGCTAGTGCACTAATGACCTCGTTATCGACGCGCCCTAAAGCCACAAAAAACAACAACAACAACAACAACAATTTGTTTTATGCCTTAAGTCAGCAATCCAAACTCTCCAGCGTATAACAGATACTTCTCTACTAGGGTACGCAATAAGAATTTTTTATATTTATCCCCGTTCGATTCTGTCGCATATCCCTTTGCAGCTCCACCTCGTGATTTCTCGTGGCAAGAGCTACTAAAAATATCATTTTCGATGGTTTTTTCGACATCACTCCAAGAAAATTACTGAGGGTGTTTTTTTTTTATATAAAAAAATTCTGCTTGTCTCTTTTAGTATGGGCGATGTCGAGGTCATTAGAGGTGAAAAAGGACGCGGGGGGGAGGGGTTTGCAAGGAATGGAAAGGGACTCGGCCATAGTCTTCTAAAAGAACCGGCATTGCCTGGTTTGATTTTGGTAAACTATGGAAAATCCAAATCTGGATTGCTTGACGGAGCTTCGAACCCGCATCCTCCCGAATACTATAACATGATTCTCTATGGACCTCAACATCAACGAGAGCAGTAGATCCCTGTTAGACTCTTACTTTCAGGAGATCCTACGCGCTAGAGTTCGAAAGAGGCTGATCTCCTGTGTGATCGAAAGTAGGGTAGCAAACGCCTTGCACGTGAGGAAGATAGCCTAGTATTTCATTTCCCCACAACGAAGGGAGAGAAGCTGGGAGAATAAGGTAGTGACTTGTGCGGAAATCCGACTTTCTTCTTTTCCACTTTTCCCCTCCGGGAATGGGCGAAGTTGAGTCTCGCCTCATGCGAGTTCTTATATCGACGGATTTGCACGCCATTTAACATGTGGCGCCCGCCTTTGTGCCGGCGCACCAGTTATCGCCGACAAAGTCGAGTGACCAGCGGCAGGCAAACGCCTTACATCCGATGCACACAACTCGCTGCGTGACCCGATAGGCCGGCGAGAAATTTGCAGCCGCGGGTTGTGTCAAACTGCGCAGCCGAAATTCATTTCCTCCCACGAATTGCGGGCAGAATTGAAATTGAGGCAGTTACGAGCAGTTTTACTGCATTGTCTCAGAGAGAGCTGCCTATCCTGCATTCCTCTTGCCAACACAGGACTACATCACATATTTGCCTTAATCAGTTCAGACGAAAAAATCGAACCTGAACAGAGAAGAGGCATTACATTTCTGTGATTTTAAATACGGTTTTAAAGGATGTCATCTTTGCGGATGCGGATGCTGATGCGGATGCGGAAGTGGAAAAATAAATTTTTAATTATTTAGATTTCAATAGTTTATCAAAAATAATTTAAAATCAAAATAAGTATAATTTTTTATACCAAATTCTACATTTTCAGAACTAACGTCTATTTCCATATAATGCTGTCACATTGATTTATTTTTTGCCTCATCTTTCAACAACAAAAAACATGGAATGATGTCACAAGTGAATTAAATTACTTACTTAACTACACACGCATCTAAAAACAATCTTTGTCATGTGAACTTTGTGGAGTTCGCGGCTCGACTAATTCAAGCGTCAAGCACAAGGCCACGCCACCGCACATCTCCACGCCCACCACCCGCCTTTCCACCGCTCTAGCGGCCCATTCACAGTACAACTTGTAGGACCTACGTTCATCCAATTTTTGATGGGCCGTGAAAGGGGTTAGAGGATTATATGTAGGACGTGTTGGATGTTGTGGGACTCCTAGACAACCAACACGGGTCCTTGCTGTAAGAACAAGCTATGACGTTGGATCATGATTGCAGGTAACATCCTGCGAATGTGCTATAAGGAAGCAAGCTGAGCCGCGAGAAAGTTAGAGTGGAGGAATTGCTTGGAACATTTTGTTGAACCACTTTTATCAGCGTGAAGGGGTGAGCGCATCCTATTGTAGTTTTACACTTTTTTTTTTTAACTGCTTAACGTCTCTTAACAGCGAGGTCTTTAGAGATGGGAACGGATGGGGGGCAAGGAATGGGAAGGAATTCGGCCATGGCCTTTTGAAGGAAGCATCCCAACATTTGCCTGGAGTGATTTGGGAAACCAAGTTCTACACTGATGTCCTATAAGTTGGACCGTGAAGAATCTTTACTTTACACGCAAGTTCAAACATGTAAATTCGTCGCTTAGATAATAATCCCGTTTAGTTCATTGTTATTTTTATTGAAAGGTCGTCAGAATAAAAACTACTACGTTGTTAGTTAAGCGATGATGGGCAGAATCCCGTATAAAGTGAAAAGAATACTATATATTGCAATGTAAACAAAACATCCGCTATACTTCCGCAATAAATATTGCGGATGCGAAAGCAGATGTAGCATTTCACGCGAAAGTCTCGCACTTGCGGATGCTGAGATCCGTTACATCCCTAATTTTAACAAACACGCATATTAGTGCCATTTTGGTTGAGTGATCTAAGCGCCGTCTGAATAGTTTCAGGGAAGTAGAATAGGCCCAAATTAAAACTTCGGACATTGGGATTATGAATTTTGTATGGCTTTCTGTAACCATGTCTAGACGGTCTCTAATCTCTATAACAAAACTACACATCCCACACAAACAAATTATGACTTGATTTACTGAAGAAAAGCTACGCGGTTCAGAGTTATATGGCAACACGTTTTACTCACTAAGTTAGGTCAGTGACACTGGCAGGGGGAAAAGATGTGAGGTCAGTGAACACTCTTTCACCAGGTACCTAGCGGTTCGTTAGGAATCTCGTGGCAAATGTCACACTAGAGAAAAAATACTGGATATTATTATGAGGGTCGCTGAAAATTGGAAGTGGTGTAAAGGGGGACAGTATTACACAGTGGGATGAAAGAAGTGCTTTAGAGTAATTGAAAACAAGAGAATTTTAGAAACAGCAGTGGGTACGTTGAATTCAATGAGAGATGGATGAATATTGGAAGAAGAACTACGATTAATATACGAATTCAGGAATAATATATGTATATCCTTCCGTGTCTGCGATAATTTTACCACCTCCAATTATGTTGTACCAACTATAGTATCAGGATTTGCTCATAGAAATATCGGTCACCGAAGTAAGGAAAACGCAAGACGAATAAAATGTATAGTAAAACTCATCCATGTCAGAATCGAACCGGTGGCCATTGAAATGGGAGGCGAGCACTTTAGCCACTACATTACCACGGCTGGCAAGAAATTTTCTTTTTAGGTAAGGCAGCCCGGGATTTGCCACCCCGCGCACCGTGGTGGTGTACGGCGCTGACACGTTGTTAGCTGGTTCGGTTCCTGCTAGTAGAGAAAGCTTTCAGCCTCAGGACTTGGCGGGCTGAGTAGGAGAGGGGGTGGTGCACCATTCCTGATCACCAGGTTCAACACCAAAGTTCTGGGCAACACTGTTGATGGTGATTCATCCGTTGGATAGGGACGTTAAGCTTGGCGGCCCAAGTGTCTTTCGGAAGAGTAGACCTGAGTGGGCCGGCACCTTGTCTCACACACTTCCTTCTCTACACTGAACCCGCGCATCATGACGGCCATGAACACTTACGAATACTTTCACACTGGTGAAGGCAACGGAAACCAACCCCCAGGTGATCTACCCACACGTTCCGGCAGTGTAGTAAACACTCCCCACGGTAACCACCTACTCCCAGAAACGAGAGAGCCGCTCACAGAAGACGTTATGGATTGGAATAAGTTATCGACGGAGGTGATGAAAATTTTATCCCAAACAATGATAAAATTTTAAGAAAAAATATACATAATGATATATTAGATGTCGAAGGAAATTGCTAATAAAAATAAGGTCGATCGATATTAATAGTAATAACAAATATGCTAGTGAATGCCTAGTGTTGAACTATAGAGAAGATAAATTTGAATTACTAGAAGAAAAAAAAATCAACACACCTTGGGCCCAATGAAAACAACAGAACTGTGGAAATTAATGAGTAATAAGGAATAATCAGAATAATAGAAAAAAAACATAATCAATAACAAAAAGGAGATTGCTTTTTTTTTACCCATATCTATAGAATGTATGATAACAGATTAGCAGACAAGATATTCAGTTACCTTTGGGGGGGGGGGGAATCACAACAAACTGGATTCAAGGCGAACAAGAAAGATTTGGAAAGTGAAAAGATGGGAAAAAAGGAAACTATGGAAAGGGATATCTTTATAAAGAAGGTACTAAGTATGATAAGTATGATGAGAGAAGGAAGAAACATAATTAAATGATGAAAAAATATTGGAGTAAATGGAAGAAAAAACAACACAAAGGATAAAGATTTGTAATTGGCACGTGGTTCTAGCAAGCCTTATCGTAAAGAAGAAGGGGAAAAAATTTATAGAGCATGTTTAACAAATTGCAGAAGGACTGATAAAATAAGTTACATTTCCATAACATAGTAACGCTTTTAGGGACCATTTGCAGTGCATGCATGAGCGTCTGATCAAGAAACAACGCTACTATCTCCCTGTAATGTTCGTACCTTTTGGCTGTTTACGCCTTGATTTTAAATACATCAAGACGCTCTCCGGAACTATGTGCTGTGGAGGAATGCAGCCGCAAACACACAATCGGACGAGTTATTCCCCGATGGGCCCTCTGTTTCCTGCTGAATACGTAAAATACTTCCGTGATTTTCGCACTGCACGCCAGACGCAAACCGAAAGAATTTTACTGCGGCTTCCGAGTTGACGGTGAATGTTTCATGTGCTCGGAAGTTGGTAATACCGGTCCACCGAGGGCTGGCTTAGGTCCTGAATAAAGCTCTTTTTTCGGCATCCCTCCAAAGTTTCTAATGACCAAAGCTCTCTCTCTCAGAGTTCTGTGAACAAATACCGTAAGTTATGTCATTAAAGTTTGTTCACATCTCCTCACCGATATTTTTGGCTTAGGCAAAACTTTCAGTCAGTGTCGTTTTCATTGGTTCAGATAGCTTCGGGTACTTAAATCATAAAGTTATACTTCGGTCAATATCAATATCAGCCCTCTTCAGGGACAAATTGCACTTTATCATGTCACTAAAATATAAATTTCGTGACGATCGGGAAACGAATAAAATAACTATTGATTGAAACCACCAGCTGGATCATAGAATAAATGGTGTTCTTGTGATAACAGTCTATTTATTGGTTTCATACAGTTGAATATTTTTAGCTGTCATCTTTTAATTTATTTATCTCTACAATACAGCTTAGACAAAAAATAATTTCTGTGGCTTTACTAATATCTTTCAATTTCATGTTCATTATCTATAGAAAAATTATTGAAACCAGTTACTCTATACATGTATCCTTTCATGCAATCCATAGAATTAATAACTTTTTATAGTACTATTACTAAGAGATTAAAAGGCTTTTAGTAGCGGTTAACTTAACTTTACACGTTTGTAACGCTTCAAAATATGTCTTCGTTTTCTTAACAGGATTCAAAGTTGCATATATATAAATCTGTAAGATCTAATAATAAAAGTTTTCACTTTTAGGAGGAGGTTATTTTTTTATCTTCGTGAATATTTCCTGTGACACTTTTATGGGTTCCGTGTTTTTTATGATATCTGATTAATAACACCTTATATACTGCATTTCTACTAAATTATGCAAAAAGTACAAATATGTTGGTCCACAACCTGAAGGTTTGTTGGATCCTCCGGAAGGAGGCATACTAAGCCAATTTGTCAGGGGTAGGACGGGCAGTTCTTTCCACTGCGACCTACAGTTTAACGTGAAATCCGAACCACAGAGCGACCTTGTGTATCTTGTATGATCAAACACAAATCTTAAAATTTCCTGCACCTACCGGGATTTAAATCTGGGACCGGAGCACCGAATTTTTGAAAGCATTAATGCAAGGGATAGTACACCACTCATATTCTGTTCAACCACCCAAGGGGTATGGCACTATGCACAAATGAACACAGAAGAAGATTCGTTACAAGGAAAATATAATTCAGTTATTCTGTCATTCGAGTTTGCATTAATTTTTTAGCAATTCAACGTATGTGATTAATTGATTACATTCATTTTTTGTATCGTTGCACATTAATTACGGCTGAAAATAATTAAAATTCCAAAGTCGGCTGGCGTACGACAAAAGAGTGACGCGATAAAAACAACCATCAAGACGAAAATTTCGGGAAAGTGTACAGCGAAATGTGTGTGGAAGTGCAAAACTCGAAGAAATAATTAAATAAAACAAATGCGTGTAAGTGAACTGAATGAGGTGTCATACTTATTAACCATTAAGTTGTTACTTGGTAGCTCAGTAGTTAAGACGCTTGATTTTTAAGAATCGGGTTGTAGTTTCAAATCTCGATAACACCAGAAATTTTCAGAAGTTCTGCTAGATCATGTGAGATGAGCAATGAGTCTTCCACATAGTTCGCATCAACTGTAGACAGAAGCGGAATATACGAAAAATCGAAACTCTGTCTCCAGGTTATAACAACAAACGAATTTAATTGTATTGATGCAAATGAGACGAGCGTGCGATACACATTGGTAAAATGGTATGTATGAACAAATAATAATGATACCTGTCCTAAGAATATAATGACCAATCAGTTATAGGAACCACTGCATATTTCATAATAACATATCAAACAAAAAAAATGACTCTAGTTATTTTAATGGTGTGGCAAATCAACGAACAATGAACAGCTGATTACGATATTTAATAAATTAACCTTGCTTTTTTAACTACTAATGAAGAGTTTTTTATAATACCGAACTAACAAGGGAAATGTTAAATACGTAATTAGCTGATTATAATATTGTGTATGTGTGTGTGTGTGTGTGTGTTTTTTATTTTTATTTTGCTCTACGCCTTGTCGACTTCGAGGTCATTAGAAGTGGGAAAGAACTTGGGAAAAGGAACGGGAAGGAATTTGGTGATGACATTTTTGAAGGAAGTATTCCGGCATTCAATTGGAGTAATTTAGGGAAAATATGATGCCCGGACGGCGATTCGAACCGCATTCTCCCTAATGCGAGGCCAGGTGTGTTTGTATTTGATCAATTTAGCAGTCTCATTTATGATTAGTTTTCTTTTGTTCAGTAAACAGCAATTTCTGCTAGCAATAGATTTCACGTTCAGAAACCAATTAAGTTTTAACATTTGTATGAGATAGTCACGTTTGCCTTATGTATACAGGGTGTTACAAAAAGGTACGGCCAAACTTTCAGGAAACATTCCTCACACACAAACAAAGAAAATATGTTATGTGGACATGTGTCCGGAAACGCTTACTTTCCATGTTAGAGCTCATTTTATTACTTCTCTTCAAATCACATTAAACATGGAATGGAAACACACAGCAACAGAACGTACCAGCGTGACTTCAAAAACAGTTTGTTACAGGAAATGTTCAAAATGTCCTCCGTTAGCGAGGATACATGCATCCACCCTCCGTCGCATGGAATCCCTGATGCGCTGATGCAGCCCTGGAGAATGGCGTATTGTATCACAGCCATCCACAATATGAGCTCTAACATGGAAAGTAAGCGTTTCCGGACACATGTCCACATAACATATTTTCTTTGTTTGTGTGTGAGGAATGTTTCCTAAAACTTTGGCCGTACCTTTTTGTAACACCCTGTATATACTACTTTTGTGCCATTTTGGTGATAAAGCATGGTAGATATACCTCTTGAGGCATTTATGTGTATCAAGTTGTAGAGAACGGATAGTCCACGACATTATAATCGTCCTTACCACTGAATGGGGACCATTGGATGTTGTGTAAGATGTTCTACTAAATGGAAAAACTTGTTCCGTCCTTTTAGTCGGTTCACAGGTAGCGATACAATGTCTTTTCCACGTGTATTAACCATCATCGAAAGTATGGAATATTAACAGCCTCTCTATTCCTTGACTTGTCACGTATCTCGTTGTTATTCGCTCTGGTATTATGTATTTCAACGGAAGACATCGCGAATTGTTTCCTCAAGTCAGTTCGTTAATAGCAAAATTTGGACGTCTGAACAAAGCTTTACCTTCTTCGCACTGTCAAACCGAGCCAACGTCAAGAGCGACATTTTGGAAATTTGCTACCCTTTTGCCTAGGTAAGGAAGTAAATCCGCTGTCACGATTTGAATGGAAGAAGAGACGGTATGAAAGGATATCATACTCCAGCCAGCACTTATGTGTATCTGTTGTAGTGGCGGTTCCTGCCGTATTCCCCACATTCTCTCTCCCCATTTCTCCTTCTAGGAGAGCAGAAGCCGTCAGTTGTCTCGTTCAGTTACAGCAGATACATATCACTCCTCCATCGTCCGATGATCCTATGGTCTGCTGTCGACAGATTTTCATGTCACTAATACGATAATCATCAGTAAGAGTATCCTCTATAATAATGATACGTGGCTGAATTAGAGAAATCTAACAGTTAACGGTTAACACCACGCACGTATTTCTTTTTTTTTTTAACCCAGTTTACCCTGACGGGACAAGTGGAAAGCCCCGCATGTGGCACGCATCTGCGAGTGCCATTACTAACTGCATAATGTACGCCAACAGTGCTGGCATCTCGCGCCCTAATTATAGTCAGTTTTAATTCACAGCACGACCGAGGCCCGCCATGGCAGTCGGCTGTTTGTTTTGCTCGGTGATGGACCACTCCTGAATATTGCCAATTGGCTGTATATTGTTCCGGAAAATTTTTGCCGCCATTATCTTTTTCAGTTTTAATAATATTGACAGCTAACATTACATATGTGAACGGCGGAATGAACATTTCATATGGGAGAGTGGCAATATTGCTGATTGATATTCTCGGTGGCTAATTTAATTTTCGACGTTATAATGCAGATTCGTATTTGCTATTTATAAGACCATTGTTCTGTTGCGTCCATCAGTTGTTCCTATTCGATAGCGGGCGGGGATCCATAGATGCACTGCTCGCAATTCAAAATACATAAAACTGTTCGAGGGCAACACACTTCATACTGTAACCTATTGGGAAAAAAAGGGACAACAGCAAAACACGATACTATTCGCTGTTACAAATAATTGATGACTGGAAAATGGGAGTAACAGCCAAGTATCACAGATATACAAATCAAATCAGCAATTACGAAATAATTACAAAAGCAATTGATGTTGGAAAAGGTGCCAATTTATGTCATTGCTATATAGGAAAGAATTATGTCTTGCACATATGTGTAAAGCGAAAGAATATTTTGGAAGATGGCCAGGATGCGAAATTCTTAGAGAACTTTTAACTAGATATAATTTGTTTGGGTTGCCTAGAGAGTAATTATTTTTAATGATAATATGCTTTATGGCCTTCACAGTGTCTACGACTCACATTTCGCTATACGCGCTGACAGCGGTTCCGTTTCTTCCGTAGTGACATTGGAATCAAACTGCAGCATAATTACGAGGAATTTTCAGATTTAAATTTATTATTTACTTATCGCCATCGAATCAATAAGCGGTTTAGATCTTTGTTTCGTATCACCAACACCTTGTCACCGAGCTTGGTTAATGAGCGGAGACGTTCTGGCCTCGCATTGGGGAGGACTCGGCTCTGAATCTCCGTGGTTTCGGGAATTCACTCCAGGTGAATGACGGGATTGTTCTTCCAAAAGGCAATGGCCGAACTCCTTCCTGTGCCTTGCCTCCATTCCTTTCCCGTCTCTAGTGTCATAGACATAGGTGAAGTGTAAAGCCATAAGAAAAAAAGGAAATAAGCGTCCTCGTATTTCGTCCAGCGATTTGAGCGGCAGCTGATTTGACATTTCTTCATTGAGTATTTTGTGATGACGTCGAGGAGGTGGATCGATGAAATCAAGATGATTATTCGCTTAAATCTTCAGCATAATCTGAAAATCGTCCATGGTGCAACGACAAAGGTGTAATCAAAACGCCAATGGAGTCGCGACCTGCAGAAATGATGTTATCGACTGCTGCTGATGATGGTAACTCCTTTAAACATTTTATTGTTATTTCAATTTTTTTATTTTATTTAAAAGTAAACCAAGTAATTTACATCAATTTTATTTTGTAATATAGTCATCCTTCTCTCCATTTCAATTGGGCAATTTTTAAGATAGGTGGTGATTTCTTGAGAAACAAAAAAAGTTATTTTCTGCAATCACTGTGTCTAGATATAGTGGTTAGGTTTCACTATCGACATTTTCTCGACGATATTTGAATTCTTTACTTTATTATTAGACTCATATATCCAACAAATTTCTGCACTGTACAGTTTTCTGAGTCGTTCCAAATTGTGAAGGATTTGTGCTTGCTTTTGTTAGAGATTTAACAATAACCAAGTGTTCCACGGTTGAATACATTTCCGCATCGGTCAAAGCTGTTAAGCAAATAAACCTTCAAATTGGCTACTGACCGAATGAAGTGTATTAATGCTATTTCCGGTGAACCAGAAAATGGAATTCAGATTACCTGATGTTTCTTTTATTAAAATTTGATGCAAATGATCACGATGTTGTTGAATGCCGAATAATAGTTCGATGTGCCGAATTATGGTTTTTAGTGAAAATACTCATAACATTAACATGATATAAAATTAGAATTTGGAAGCCGCAACATTTTCCACTCTCGTGCTGTTGCTCAAAAGACTGTGGCCGCATTGCTTACCAGTTCCTTGCCTCACTCTCTTCTAGGGTTAATGACTGCCATTATCGACGAGTCGTAAAGTCATTACATAAAAAAAGTTATCTGACTGCAGTGAAAATGTTTTAAGTTGTTCCACATCAAGAAACGGAAGACAACCCTCCTCTTCCAATTCTATGGTATGGTGAACTGCCACGTTTGAATTGGGTTCACCACAATATTCAGCTCACCATGGAATTAGAAGACGGTGGTTGCCTGCAGTATCTGATATCCGAGTTAAAAGAGTGCCGACGATACACTGGGACACTCGGTTTATCGTAAACCTACCCATACAGACTTGTATTTTAACGCTAACAGCTGTCACTGTCCTGCGCAATGTAGCACCATTCTCACCACCTTGGAGATACGAAGGGTTTTGTGACAAAGATAGCCTTGCGGATGAATTATATTACTTTCGGAGAAATTTCTCAAATAATGATCATAATGAGGGAAAGATTAGTCGCGCGTTATGGAAGAGGGGAGACCGACAGAAAGATCGTGTTTGAAGCCAAGAGCCTTGCCTTCCATCCGTTGATGGGTGGCAGACAGTTGACCAAACACGGAGCGAAGACAGTTTTAAGACCACCCTAAAAAATTAGAAAATTGATTCGCAACGTTTAGGAGGATCTGGGATTATGAAACCATGGTGTGTAGTACATATGATGTGAATATGAGCTTATTACATCGGACAAACCCAGCGGTGTGTCTAGCACGCAAGAAAGTTTCACCGGGGTCAGGAGGAAAGATCAACGGTGGCCGAACACAAGTGTCCAAGAGGCACCTACATTTAAATTCGAAGAAACAAGAATTTAGCCAATGCAAGAGATTTTTAAGATAGCGTAATCTCTGAAGCTATAGAAATGAAAAATGCTGATTCTTTAGTGAACATGGACAAGAATAAGCTTTGCGTGGCCTGGAATCTGGCGATCAATATGTTAAAGATGAAACGCGCTGATAAGAAGCAGAAGGGTTGTGACTTCATTGCATAGATTCGGCTTTTGTCTTTTTTTTTTAACTCCTTTATTCTCTCAACAGCGAGGTCTTTAGAGAAGGGAAAGGATGGGGGGCAAGGATGGGGGCAAGGAATGGGAAGGAATTCGGCCATGGCCTTTTGAAGGAAGCATCCCGGCATTTGCCTAGAGTGATTTGGGAAACCATGGAAAACCCAAATCTGGATGCCCGGACGGGGATTCGAACCGCCGTCCTCCCGAATGCGAGGCGAGAACGCTAACCGTTACACCGCCACGCTCGGTTTTTTGTCTTCTACCGTTGACACTGCCTCGCCAAACAAACAGTTACAGCGCCAGTGCGTTTGCCCTTGGTTGGAAATCAGGGCAGAGAGTGATTCCCTCAAAATGTCCCATGGAAGTGGGATTTTTAAGCATCTGGAAGCCCTAAAGCATATCATTAATCTACAACGCCACGAGACGCTGCGTTCTCACACATGCAAAAATTATTAGTTGTACAAGAAAATTTGTTTGGGTTTTCTAAAGTAAAATCTACTGGTTAGAAAAATTATCTGTCAAGAGAATCGAACAGTCTCAATCAAGTTAATTAATATCGAAAAATTAAAATCAGAAAAATTAGGACCTGTAACAGCTCCGGTATAGCATGAAAGAAACATATCTGGCTGCGTTACAGAGTTTCAAATTCGCGATTGCCTTCAGCATTGCAGGACTGTCTTCTTCGTGAGGATGGTAAGGTTGATCATCTCGTGTCTGTCCTGATGAAGTGTAGTAGTCATCTAATATAATGATATGATGAGCGGCTAATCAGAAGATTGGAGCAGCCACAGGTGACTAAACCAAATTTCTCGTCATGGCTCGGTCACTAGTTCTGCACCGTTGCAAACTGAGTACAGATAACTAGACTGTCCACATGTGCTTGACGCTGCTCAAGCATCTTTTGGATACCGAGTTTACATTAGTCCGATACTATATTTCCGCTAAAAACTGAGTAGTGAACCTAGGTTTTGTGTGTTGTTGTGTGTGTATATTACAGAGCTGAAGCTCCTTTCAGTCTTACATATTTTTATACAATACTTATTCTTTAAGTCCTTATAAGACATAATTTCTTATTACCTAATTACACTGATATTTACTTACTTATAAGTATCGTCCTGTGATGTATATTCACTACTAATTTTATTTCAATAATACAGCACTCATTACAATAATTTTTATGTATATACGTTCAACTAGGACTACGTTAAGCCTTCGTAGGCTTTAATTTGCGTTGGATGCGTATAGTACATTAGTGTTACAACTAGGGTTGTCAGCGCTAGAGGGGACCTACAGTTTAACGTGGAATCCGCTCTGGTGTACTTCACAATACACAGAGAACTGTGCCAGGCCGGCCTCGGTAGCGTAGGGGCTTGAGTGCTAGCTCCACGCACCGATGGTCGCCGGTTCGAGTCCGGCCACGGGCATGGTTTGTAAAGTGTTGTGTTTGTGAATGTCGTGTTTGTGTTGTAGTGTCCTTGTGATTATACTTGAAAAATATGTGCACTGGAGAAACTAATACACTGAAAGAATCAGAATCACATTGAGCTGGCTGTGTGGCCTCAGTAGCAGAATGCCATTTAAAAAAAAAAAAAAAAAAAAAAAAAAAAAAAAAAAAACTGTGCCAGAGCTGAAGGTCTAGTTAAGGACTTTTGAATATCACTGCCAATGGCAGGGATGCGCGTTGTGGATACGCAGCTTTACAATAATTTATATATAACTTTTTTGCTGTTTCAGTTTCAACCTTGTATATATTGTTGTGATTTTTGTTTTGGTGCAAGTATTTTTGTGTTTTGAATCGTTTGTATGATCATTGTGTGATTTTATGGTTTCAGGTGTTTGTTAGGTTTCTTTGGTTATTACAATTGTAGTTATTATAGGTTTCTCGTAGTCTTTCGTCGAGGTGTTGCGGAAGTTGCTCGGCGTGCGTCAATTCGTTTTCTAATTCATCTGTTCCTTGGAATGTCTGGTTCGAATTTAGTGAAATTATTCTTAGAGATATTTGTATTTTGGTTTGATGATTTACTTTCTTTTTTGTCAGTATGTTTTTTAAGTCTTCTCCATCAGTTGTTAGTCTGTGTCCGTATTTGGCCCTATGGATTGCCAGTCTTGTATGTAATGGCTAATGGGCTTGTGTTTGCTGGGTCGTATATTTCATCGGAAAGCGTCCGGAAGGTCAGTTTTAGTATGCTCCTGAGCAGTAGTCTTTCTGTCGAGTATAGTCTCCTGGCTGTCGGTTCTATTCAGTGCTGCCAATTTAGCATTTTTATGGCTAAATTTAGCGTATTATAAAGTGACCAAGCATGAAAAAAATCAGTTTATCAATTACCATATTTCTAGCATTTTGTCCTGATAAGTCAACGATTTTCATGGAGTAATAAATTTTGGTATTGTTCATTTATTTATTACGATAATCTTACAACGAATTGTTATTAATTATTGTTAAAATTAAGTTGACTGTTTTACACATTTTAAAAGTGTAAAGCAGTTTAACAATGGAAATTATTTGACAAAATAAAATAATTCAGTTGTTGTAAAATATTAAACATGTATTGTTTATTTTTAACTAAAATATGTATTTAAGATTTGTATCATATAATTTTCAATAAAAATTTGCAAAGCACTATATATGTCTTACCGACGCAAGCTAATTAATATTGTCTGCTCTTTTCTTTGCATAATACATCGACTAGTTTGGTTTTTCTGGTAGGATTAAATTCTGGTAGGTTTTGAAAATGATAAATTTACCTAAAGGTAGGTTTTTTTTTTTTGGTAAATATGTATGGGGGTATGGAATTATTGTAGTAAAGTTCTATTTTTGTAGGTTTACGATTTGTTTGACATGTTAGTGGTAGGCTTGTGACTGGTAGAGAGTAAAAGTGGTAGACATATTTATGGCAGATATTGCGTTTGGTAGTGATTCCCACGGAAGAGGTGTTTATGGTAGGGTTTGCGGTAGAGATGTTACTAGAGAGGAATAACAGATGGAAACTTGTTTATTGGTATAGTTATTTTTTGGCTGGATATCATTGTGATAGAAGTGTTGAATGGTAGTGATGTTCATGGTATACCCGCTAATGATATAGTTTATTTTGGGTAGAGATTTTTCTGGTAGGCCGGTTAATGTTCTGTTTAATTTTGTTGGATTTTTTTCATCATTTTCCGAAAATTGTAGAATATTTATGGCATTTTATAAACGCTGATTCAGCATAAAATATTTTTTAGAGTTGGTAGCACTGGTTCATCCTGCTACCGTCAATATGTACAGCATCCTGTGGAACCAGGTGGCTGCCTTTCCTGCTAATCTATTCACCAGTCCTCCTGCGGGAGGGACAGCGGACTCCTTCCCTTTTCTGACTGCAGTCCGTCAACACCACTCGTGTAGATCCCTGGGGACAGATAAGCTAATGTCACTCACAACAGCAGTGGTAGGTTTCTTTTGAAAGGACAGCATCCCACTGTTTTCCACTTGTGTGGCCTCGGAATATTTGCTACCTGCCCAGTCTGCGTTTCACTTTAATGTAAGCTCTCGAAGTTTTGGCTGTCAAAGATCCTGTATACGTAATTATAACTAATTTGATATTCAGGTCATTGTTCATGGCAGTTTTCAGTCATTTTATAGTTTTAAAAACTTTGAGATAAAACGGAGCTACTCAAGTTTTAACACAGGATTAATTCCTTTATGTACAGTCGTAATAATAATAATTAAATACTGTAATAGGTCGAAAATGTAGCTAAGACGCAAAATGCACACTTGTTTAAAGCTTTTTTTAAAAAACAAAATATCTAACCTTACTGCCTGCAAAATAGAGGATGGAGCATCAGAATATGAAAAAATCCTCCTCAGGACACGTTTTTCTTCTTTATCTTTCATCTGGAATTTAACTTATCCTTATACTATGTAAGCTTTGAGGTGTGGCACCTTTTGCTATATGGATACTTATTCCATATCGTATTCCATTCCACTGGCTTTTACTATGTTAAGAGAAAATACTGAGACAAAACAGAAGTTGGATTTTTATGATGGATAACAATAGACTCTCAAAAAGATTATTCAGTATTATAAATTCAAAAGCTACGAGGATAGACTCGTTGCAGGAAACAAGATGGGACATCATTTAGGTGAGCATCAGGGAGGACATCATGAAAAATCGCGAAGATTTCAGAACATCGGTAACTAAACAGACATTTGTGGTGAAATCTAGAAGAAGGACTGATATAAAGTTGTCAGAAGAACAGAACAAGCAACATAATGAATTCATGAAGAGATTTTGGAAGAATAGGAAGGCGAAAAGTTAAGCTGGTTAATAAGTTCTAGCGTGCTATATAAAATGGCATAGCGAAGAAAAAGGAATAAAAACAGCAACAGGATTTAAGAATATGAAATCATCATTTTAAAGTCGTTCTAAACTACGTCACAACGTCTTTACACAAATTTACAGGTCAGTTGGTTACCCAGTGCACTGCTACTGTACAAACACATGAAAATTCTTCCTAGTATCCATCATAACACGTTATGGGGAATTCTTGACGTATGTGATAGACGATTATCTCATTTGCTTTAAAATCACATATTGGTGGATCTGAAATTCCCCACTAATAATACAATCTTCTACACCTTGCAAATCCATTTCTTATGCGGTTCAGCTGGCAGCAAATGTTCCTTGGATGCTACATTCCAATAATAGATTTGATGAATTCCTATGGAGTCAATAGTTTGACGGTATGTGATAGCAATTTTCCTTCTGTGCTTTTTGGACACAGAACGTTGCTAACTTTATAGCATCCTCTCTGTCCGCGATTGCTTTCCTCCATAAAAGACGAGTTGGTGCAGGTTATCCATCATGATGTAGATTTGAAGTTTATTTTACGAGAAAACATCCTCTTTGATGGTTTACCCTTGGTCACCGATTGCTATTACAAGACTGCAAGAAGTCTACATAGATGTTAGATCTCTCCTGGTCATTCCATTTGAGAAGTGTTTTTTTTTTTTTTTTTTTTTAACTGCTTTACGTCTCTTTTTAACATCGAGGTCTTTTAGAGACGGGAAAGGATGGGGGGCAAGGATGGGGGCAAGGAATGGGAAGGAATTCGGCCATGGCCTTTTGAAGGAAGCATCCCGGCATTTGCCTGGTTTGATTTGGGGAAACCATGGAAAACCCAAATCTGGATGCCCGGACGGGGATTCGAACCGCCGTCCTCTCGAATGCGAGGCGAGAACGCTAACCGTTACACCGCCCCGCTCGGTGAGAAGTGTTTTTTGATATATGGTTAAGAGTACAGTGATAATGAATTAAAGTTTACACTGAGTAAAGCCCCAATAACAACAATGTTAGTGATGATACGAATATGTTATAATACAGAAGGGTTTCACACCGTTGTAAGAGGATAAAAAAATTCTCCGGTTTGTCACCGCTCAAAAAGTATCCCAACATGGGAAATTTTGAACCGAGAATTGTGGCCCCTGTGGCTCAGCGGGTTATAGTTCCTGTCAGGCTGTGCCCCATTTCGGTTTTGCTTGGTTTCCAAAATGCAAGGATAGCGTCTTTAAAAAGCCTGCGGTAGAATTCCTTCCCGTTCCTTGTTCCCAGTCCTCTTCCGCCTCTAATGACCTTGACATCGACTAGGTGAAAAGCCTGAAAGAAAATAACTATGACATTTTGAGTGCTACCATCTTTGCTCGCATTCAGTTGGTGGAACTTGAGTGCAGAGATGATGGTCCTCTAAAAGTCTGAGGATTTCGACATTTTGACGCTACAGGGAACTTGGGAATTATTCAACAGTATGGTACGTTTGAACTTGAAAAACCGATCAATAGTGTAGATATCCGAGTGAAATCAAAGCAATCGTATTCTCTGTTTCATTATGTTCCTTCTGGACTGGAAGCCTCTGCCTGGAGACGCCGACGCTGCCTTGAGCTCCGCCGACTGTTGCCGTGTACCGCGGTGACGTCAGAGCGATGTCCACAGTGTCCGGCGGGGCGGTGAACTAATAAAAGCGCCGACAGAGCTCGCAGTTTGCCCATTAGGCGGCGCTGCAGAGGGATTTCTGGTCGTAATTGCGGCCGAGTGTTTGCGCACCTGTCCGCCCTCCTCCAAGGCGGTACACGGGGGCAGCCAAGCTAGATACAACTGGCGCGCCTTTGTATACTTTCCTTGGTATACAACTGATGAAACCTTTGGAATTATAGGCAGTCACTTTAAACAAGGTTACAAGGTGACACTTTGGCCTCCATCAGCGAGCTAGGAAATGCTGTTGTAGTCCCGCAGTAGAAGACATTCAATTGAACAAGATGTGCTAAAGCAATCATTTTATTCATAGATACGTCAGTATGATGATAAGTAGCCACTCAGCTTCTGCAATTAACAAAAAGCATGTAGCGAAAAACTGTAGCTAAAAATGATATAAAATCAATTTATGCAAAGAAAGACAATCCATAAACGATTTTTTTTCAGAACAAATTTGAAACGAACCAAAAACAGATGAATTATTTTATATCTAATCGAAAGACGCTAAAGTTAAACAGCTCAGGAAGTAAAGGAAACAAAATAAACACGTAACAAAAAATCAATTAATAAACTGACAAAAATGTAGTGAAACAAATGGCAACAGTAGAGATACATTTGAAACTCATCCTTTACACCCTAAACTCACCAACTTAGCCAAAACAAACATTAACAAACAAACAATTTTAAAAACAGACCATAGATGCAATTTACGTTACATCTCAATAAAAAATTTGTTGAAGCAACAGTAATAGAGGCTGAATAAATCCTAACTCAAGAACAGAAAACAAAAATTAAATTAGACTGACAACAAATAACTGAGACAGATCACTTCCCAAACAAGGAGGAAAAACTGGACTATCATCAAAGAATCGAAGAGGGACCACGGTTTAAAGGAAAAACTCAGTCTTCAAAACGTAATAATAACAAAAGCGGGCAAAGGCAACGCAACAGCGTTAAAGGATCGAACAGTGGAATCGGAATCACACAAGAAAATAACATCACACGACTAAAATGAGACATATCAAGTCGAGATCAAACAGCTGTTAGTATTACTTGTATTTCATGTAGAATTATTACGTATCTCTTTATTTTTGGCGTTAAGTTGTTGGGAGTCGAATTCATTTTACAATTAATTTTCAAGAGTCAACCCGAATATCAAGCAATCATCCGGGAACCAGGTTTCCCCACTGCACTATTCGCAGTACATGTGCTATACACTCCACTACAGTTTCCTGTATAACACATGCGTTCCAGTGTCCTGATATCTTCATCATATTTTCTTTCAGAAAGCAGGAGATAAAACCTCCACATTTAACTGTAGCTTCAATAGTTGATTTCACCCGCTTGATGCCTGAAAAATTTGCATGCTTCTTTGGTCACTGAATTGTAATTAGAAGGTGTAGTTAGGGGCGGCTCTAGACGTTGTGACACTCTGAACTGTCACCACCTACTAATTAAGAATAGATTAATAAATAAAAAAATTAGTGAAAAAATTAAATATTTAATAATGATGGATCCTCTAACATACGATAACTTATGAGAGTTAGTGGAAATATTATACATCATCTGTTGATCACAACGTGAACTATTTTGCCGTCGTGGAGAAAGGCACCAGACGGCACAAATCGTGCATGGACACTGACAGCTTCATGGAAACTTGGGAGGTGCTTTGCAAGTGGCGACTTGTGACAATTCTGTTCTTTCTCATAATCAAGGTGAACATGGGCAGTGGGCAGACACGAGGGCTCCGTAACACTATGGAAGTCGAAAAAGTTAGTAACACTGTCGGTAGAGCACAGCAGCAGCTGCGATCTTTGTTAGATTCAACTATAACCCCTAGAATCTGCCGTCGCGATCATCGAAGGAAATGATTGTGCACTGTAGGCAGTGTCAGACTAAGAAGGTGTGGTCCTAGGCACTCAAAATCTATGGGCCCAATGTTTTTGAAAAAAAAATCTGTATTTTATAAGTAACCTACAGAGAAAAAGCTTGGTAGATGACTCATTGAATAGATCAATTTTTTTAAAACTAAACAAACAAATGTTAAAATGTATATTTTGAAAATTACTTTTCTTTATTTTACACCACAGCGAAACAAAAATTAATTTTCTCACTCTTCATATTACTTTTATTGTTTTATTTTGGACGATTTTATTCAGTTTTTATTATTTTTATTCAATAAAAAAATTTAACTCTAACCGTGTAACACGTTAGTGCCTAGTCGTGCCTATTGGGTAATACAGCTTTGCCTGTAGATCAACACGTCCATTTTTGGCTAATCAGTCATTATTTACCTTTTGATCAATTTTAAAGCATTTATAATTGATTCCTTTCATTTGAAAAATCATTTCTTTAATCTGGCAGTGCACACAGGTAATGAGACATTCACACGTTGTAAATTTTTAATTTGCGAGATTCTTAATCAACTTTGAGGTGTTCTTCCAGGCCTCGTTCACTTCAACAATGAAGATCAGTAATCCTTCGAAAAATTTAAGTGTTGTCACTACCTGAACAAATCACTTCGGCCTCCATTGGGTGTAGCTATAGTAACTATTGTAACATGCCAGACCTAGTGATCCCTGATGTTCATAATTATTATTACAAGTAATCTTCTGTTTATCTGAGACCTATCACGACAAGTATATTTGTGGTGGTTGTCGGTAGCACTTGTCAGTCTTTCTAGGAGACTGCCCTGACTGTACTCGAAGACGAGGGCATCACTTATTATAATGGCGCAGTCTTGAGCAAACGGCCGTGCCGGCTTATAATGCCATAAATTCGGCATCAAGAGCGTCTGGAGGCGCGTTAGTTAACTAATCGGCCGTTTACAGCAAAGCCTCGCCTGCCCGGGAGCGCCTAATCCCAGGATCACAGCCAGGAGGCTCGCTGCTCTGCAGAGAGGGGCCTTCAGCAACCTACCAACAATAAAGTTTCTGACTGCAACTCAGACCCATCATATCATAGTAGCTCTTTCAGAATGTATTGCTTCCCACATTCTACCATCAGTATAACCATATTTTATGTCGTTAAGAATCGTTTGTATTCCTTGCGTGTGGTGCTGGTCTGGTGTCGAAAAGACTAGCCATTGAGTGTTCTCCCATGTGTTTTCAAGGAACGCCGAATTGCTTATCATCACGTTGGAAAGAAATCTGTATGAAGGCTACCCCTTGTATTATGTTTTTGGAAGTAATCCAGACCAATGCTCATTCGCCATGGAAATAGGAAAAACCTGCACGATATACAATCTTCTTTTAATCAGTTACAAGGTATTAAGACCTTTAGTGTTGTGGAAGGGTAGTCCAATTAATAGAAGGAACAGTTTTATATTAAAAAAAAAATCAGATTAGTAACTTAAGCTTTCGTAAAAAAAATTAGGCATTTGTGGAAATCTTTATCTAAATCTTCCTTATCAGAGGATAGTTCATTAGCATTTGAACGAAATTTAGTAAGAATCTTCGATTGTGCTGTAGGATTAATATCTAATTGTGGTTCTGAAATAATATATTACCAATGCGAATAGAAAACACATGCTCAGGTCTCTTAATTTTTTTTTTTTTTTTTTAAGTACTTAGCTTAAACTACCATAACACCTCAGCATAATTTCCACCTAGACGTTCATATTTTTCATAACCCGTATGCTTTGGATACTTATGTAAAGATCTGTTTTGAATATAAGAAAATCAAGTGGAGGAAACGGATGATTAAATGGTGTTGTTTCATTGTAAAGGTAGTCATGATAAAGAATTACGCTTATATCCAGTTTTTATATGCCCATAATGATATAAAAAAAGAAAAAAAAATCTAGCGTAGAAATTTTACATATTATTTCATCTGAATTATAGTGGAAATAAATAATTCAGGCGTATGTAAAACATTAACGCACGAAATCGCAAGGCCATGTCGGGGAAGGTGTGCAAAAAGTATATAAATAGTTATGCATAGATCACACAAATATTGATTCTTTCAATAGTAAAAAGAGCGAAATTACTCAAGCCCCATTATTAAACGTTTCTTGGTAAATTGCACTGTTGGATTCTAGGCTATTGAAACCATCACCGTTACGCCATATTTTGGTGGCCTAGAGGGATTCTGACAGACGTCTGCAAAAAAAAAAAAAAAATCGTTAACATCGTGTTTACTTTCTGATTATCATCTTCTACGGGGCGCATAGACCAAGCTGAAACCGATGCCATGGTTGATTCTTGGAATTTCCGATGACGTAGCTAAATCAGCAGAGCGTGTGCTCATAACATTTTATCTTTGTCTGAGTAGGGTTGCTTGACAGCGAGGTAAATTAAAGATTTAAAAACAAATGTATATTTTGCATTCTTTGAAGAATCCTAGACTTGTGTGGACTTGAGACAAGGACATTTACCTCAACCATCTAAGCTACACGAAAATGTCGCAAAGCTGAATAGTAACTTATAACATCCGAAATTCTGTGGTAACCGAAATTTTTTCGTATTTTACGACTTCAATGTAGATTAATTACCCTTATAGTTATTCCGAGAGAACTTAACAATATGCCACGGTAAACAGGTGACGAGATTTGCTTTCGGTTCGCAACTTGTAGACCCACTTGATTACATTTTAATAATTTACTACTACGTTCTCTTCCAGAAATTCGTACAAATATGAAAAATCTTACAAGAGTGATAGAAATTTTAAAGGAGATAGTAATAATATTTAGTTATATCTGTATAAACATGACGTAAAGATTTGATAAAGTTTATTCATCAAAATTAATAGTATTATCTGATTTTTTTCGTTTATGGAAGTGGGTAATAGATTAGATAGTAAAGGGGGCCAATTTCAGTGTTAATATTTAGAAGAGTGTTGTTTTAAAGTTAAATAAGGCAAAATAAAATACATTCTGTGAACACTTCTAAAATTGAACAATTCATATTTCGAACAGTGTTTTATTACTTACGATATTTACGTGGAACTCATTTTGCGACAATAATTATTATATAAAGAGCTTTATTTCGTAGTAGAACTGCACAGTTTTCAATTTTAAATCAGATTTTTAACCCAGCCCGATCTCGATGTTTACATGTGACTATAATCTTATTTTACATCTTAATGATAAAGGTAAAAATAACGTTTTGTTGAGGTGTTAGACATAATATGCGTAATAACTTTCATGACCTCAAATAGCAATGACTCTGACCATACGAATCATGCTTGTTATACGTAATTGTTGTGTTACAATAATTTCACTTTCTATTAAACACACAATTATGACTAGTTTCTTTGGACGAGTTTCCTTCCTAAATTTCATTATACGCAAATACCTTATCATCAATTGAAGATGATTTTTGCAATTTCCAAATTTGAAGATTGTTCCTATTACGATGTGTTGCTTCTGGCGCAATTTTGGATTTATCTCAGATATCAACTGTTCTAAGACGGTATAAATTTGTAACCACATATTTGATCTTTCTTCTTGTTCTTTCAATTTTTAAAAATTTGTAACAAGTTTGCAGCAGCAGGGTGTAAATGTTCAAGGAAAACAGTTACGCAACATTAGAAAATGCTTTTTTTTGTGTGTACAACACATGGACAAACGTTTTAAGTTGCTCTGCAGACATAAATAACTTCTCAGAAAACTGTTAAACATGATATTTAATCACCGTAGGAGTTATTATGGAGAAGGCACTACAGATAAAAAATATTTAAAAAACAGTAGTAACCTACATCTGAATCACGTAGATAATCTTTGAATTACTGAAAGTATGTCATTTGTTCTATCAATACGTATTGATTATGTCTTTATTAAGAGAAAAACTTCATTCTGTAACTGTTGGAGGAACTGAAGTAGTGATACGGTAAAGCAGTACCGTCTGTTAAACCTTCGTGAAGTGAACTTTGCAGCAGTCCCCGTTAAGGAGCCAGATCGGCCGGTCTCCATTTCGAGCGGAAGCGACTACCGCGGCGCCGGCGAGTAAACTTATTAGTTTTTGAGGCGCGACTAAGTCCCGACTAACTACACTTGCCAGTTTCCCTCGGGAAGTCTGTTTTGCAGACGATTAAAATATGCGCGGTAAGTTTCGGAGAAGAAGGATTCCGGTAAATAATCCTATGTAAATCTTTTGCGAGTGAGCGAGCGAGCGACGCGCCTTAATTCCCTCTCCCCGCCGCGCCGCGCCGCCCGCCCGCCTCCCTGTAGCGTCGCGACGCGCCCCTGCCGACGCCGCCAGCCCGGGCGACGCTGCAGGGCGCTCGCTAACTACTGTGTGCTCATCAGCGCTGACAACCTCGTCATAAATAACGAGCACGGCCACGCTACCTCTTGGGCCGGCTCGCCTTATTGTTTCACTCACTCAGAAATCGTGTCCACACGACCTCCTCAGCCAGCCCGAAATAATTGCAACAAACTTGTTACCCGACAGACCGTCGCAATTTGTTTTAAGGGCTGTCTCCGCGTCGCGCCTGCCGCTGACCCAGTAAACTGTACCGCTATACTCCAGACACTTGCTGCACGGCTACAGTGGCCTGCCTCACCTTCTAAATTAATTTCCATCAGTACAAGGATGACTTATAATTGCTCTTTAACATCTAGACACCAAAAGTAATAGACTCTGGTTCGATCCACAAAGATTATCTTTACTGACATCTCAGTTATCCTTTGTGTAATGAAACGCCGCTGTCACTGATGGTTTTATTTTGTTTCATCGAAAATTTTAAGACGTTGCAGGACTGTGGTAGAATAGCTAAGGTTATTTTAAGAGCCAGCAGTTCCGAAAAAGCACCACGATGTAGCAAAAAATAAAAATAATAATAATAATAAATTGATTGCTATTGTTTTGTTTATGTTGT
The DNA here is from genome assembly GCA_031002005.1 of Vandiemenella viatica. NCBI lineage: Eukaryota > Metazoa > Arthropoda > Insecta > Orthoptera > Morabidae > Vandiemenella > Vandiemenella viatica. The sequence continues at coordinate 326,141,241 of CM061920.1, read as the reverse complement.
GTTGCAGACTCCAGTTCTGATGACTTTTCACTCATTTAGTCGGGAAATGACTTTTGGAAATCAGCGAATCGACAAAGAGATGTGAACCTTTGAAACTACGAGTCCATCTACTGTGGGAAACATCCAAGAAAGGACACTTGTGTTGACTAATAGGTGCCGAGTTTGAACTGGATTTGCAGTCGTTAATCTTTGGGTTGTCAACGTCGAGGTGATTATAAGTGGGAAAGCACAGGGGCAACGAACGGGAAGCAATTCGACTATGCCCTTTTGAAGGGACAAAATAGGCGTTGATCTGGAGAAATTTCGGGAAACGATGTAAAAATTTAATCTGTATGGCCAGACGGTGATTCTAGCCTCGAATGCCAGGTCAGAACGTTACCCACAAGACACGGTTTTTGCAGTGGTATTGTTCTGGAACATCCAAGAATAACCACGGACATATGAATTTCTAGTCCAACGTGGAACTTCAGATTCAGTGCAAGGTTAAAAAATTTTGGTTGGTGAAGCAACAGATCGCCTTACTTTGAATTTGATGTTTTTTTTACGATGACAAAATTCAGAAATTTATCTAAGGAGAAAAACATCCGATGTTTACGCTGTATTGTTCGTAGCAGTTACTAGATCTAAGATCACAACGTAATCTAAGAATTTTTGACAGAAGATAAGAAACAGAGAAGTTTATTTAAAAAAATCAAGAAAGTTTACACGAAGCGTAGGTAATAGCGAATATATCAATCAAATAAATAACAGTTATTCGTTTTTGAAATCATACTTTGTAAATTTTCCATAACAGCAAAATTTCCGTTATTTAAAGTCAATTTCAGTTATTTAAGAAACATCCTAGCCAAATACTACGAAAATCTAATCAGAGAAAGTTTACTCATATCAGGAAATATATCAGTAAATAAATTCCTTATACGTTTTTCTTAGAAGATTTTTAACAAAATCGTACTTCCACCATAGGCAATACCCGTCATTTTTGAATGGCGTTTGAACTAGTATTCTAATAAACAATGATTACGAATCTTTAAAGTTACTTAAAACCATCAATCTTGCTAATCAAGTTTTAACGCTTCATCGTATATTATTCGCAAATTTACGCAAAATTTTAAAAAAATCATTTCATATCATTTGCATTTACACACACCATTTCTTCGAATGGTAGGATTTCCGCACGTTCCTAGTAGTAAAGGTATATTAATGGAGCAATGAATAAAATAATATCTAGGGCGAGAACTTTTCAGGCTACGACGGCAAGACGTGGAGAATGTGAGGTGGGGCGACTTTGTGGCTGGCGATAGCTAATCACCAGGACCCCATCTCACACAATAATAAGCTATCGACCGTGCCCACGCCCCACACCCTGCGTCTTGCTTCCCGGATCGCAATTTCCGTTTTCTGCTTGTGTTTATTAACGAGCGGCAGAAATATCAGAGGTGCTGGCGGTGGCGTGCACACACATACTCCCCTACCACCGCGGCCGTGGAAGAAATTGCTTGGCACCAACACGCGGGTGCCATTACTGTCTATACACACGCATCCCACGAATCAATCGATTTATGGAGCTCCGTGCGGAGTTCCTGTTATCAAACTCTACAACATACATTGTACAGCCAAACAGTTACAGAAGTCAGTTTCTTCAATAATAAACGCTTAAAATTTTGTAAAATGTTGTGTGGGGTCACAACCTGCCGGTACTTTGCTAAGGGCTTTAGAGGGATTATCTATACTATTAAACACTAAGCTTGGTCATCATGCAGGTATGTCACGCTGACGTCACGCTGGATTAACAACGGCCACAGACCTTAGTATACAGGGTGTTACAAAAAGGTACTGTAAAGATTGTAAGGATTTTCAGTAGAATTAATGTATGTCAGTGAAGGTAATTATTCCCAGGCCTCGCACAGAGACGTAACCCGATTCTTGATACTCAGTTTAGTCGAGAGGCTAGCAAGATCGTCCCGTGAGAAAGGGCACCTTAACCTTGGCTTTGAAAAACGCATGGTAAGGCCTTTTCAGCCAACCAGAAGACGCGCGCTATGCCCCTCCACCTCACTGGGCTCCGCGGAGGCAGTTAGAGTGCAGGCTTCGAGAGGTGTGTTTTGTGAGCCATGCAGCATGTAAGATCACCAGAGTGAGCGTAATTGACTTTATGACAAGGTAATGTGTTCCAACTCTCTCTGTCTGCTGGCTGGGAAGGTTACCTTGACTGATGGTTTGCACTGAGATAGGCAACTAGTAGATACCAGTTATTTTCAAGAATTATTTCATGTATGTTCTCATGTACTCTTCATTTTTTAATTATTAAAGTCAGTCAACCTTCTAATTGCGCTTATTTATCGCATTCGCCAATTTCCTACATACTATATGTTAGTAGGCACGTGATCGCTTCGGTCATAGAATCACATATCTTTGGTAAAACTAACCAGGGAGTGGTTGATCGAAGACGAACTCGCAGGTTCTTGTGGCACTCTACCTTTGGGTCGCTACAGTACGGCCAAACTTTCAGGAAACATTCCTCACACACAAACAAAGAAAATATGTTATGTGGACATGTGTCCGGAAACGCTTACTTTTCATGTTAGAGCTCATTTTAGTTTCGTTAGTATGTACTCTAATTCCATGGCCCCCACGCTCTCCTGACCTCAACCTTCTTGACTTCCATTTATGGGGGCATTTGAAAGCCATTGTCTACGCAACCCCGGTACCAAATGTAGAGACTCTTCGTGCTCGTATTGTGGACGGCTGTGATACAATACGCCATTCTCCAGGGCTGCATCAGCGCATCAGGGATTCCATGCGACGGAGGGTGGATGCATGTATCCTCGCTAACGGAGCACATTTTGAACATTTCCTGTAACAAAGTGTTTGAAGTCACGCTGGTACATTCTGTTGCTGCGTGTTTCCATTCCATGTTTAATGTGATTTGAAGAGAAGTAATAAAATGAGCTCTAACATGGAAAGTAAGCGTTTCCGGACACATGTCCACATAACATATTTTCTTTGTTTGTGTGTGAGGAATGTTTCCTGAAAGTTTGGCCGTACCTTTTGTAACACCCTGTATAGCAGAGGTTATGAGCATTATTTAATAACAGGTCTATTTATTTAAGCATCCCCGACGAGATTAATTGCCAAAACACTGAAAGAAAAGTATGAATTGCGTTTAAGTTAACATATTAATTATAAGTTGCTTTTTATTTATATTCGTTTTATTTAGACGTTTTCTTTAAATTCTTTGCTGATACATATGGAACATAAAGGCAGTAATTTTCTAACATCAGTGTTAACGGAAGTTTTGCTTAGTTTGAAATTTATTGAGGTTCAGAATGACTACTGGCATTTGCCGTTACAGCAGCGGGCATGAGAAATTTAAGGATTTTATCTTTTAAAAAAATGATATTAATAATAATAATGTGTTTTCATGTTTTCCATGATACTGAAAACATATCTTTGTTTGAAGTAAAGTAATTCCACATTTATCGCAAACTATGTGACGTAGAGCACGATTAAAATCGATAATGTGCGGTATGACGTAAATCGTTAAGATTTATTTTTAATCTCCTTTACTTTCACTGACGCCATATTACTGCGGTCATTGCTTCAGCCACATGTTACTGCATCAACCGTTCAAACGTTGTAACACAGATCTGAATCACGATAAAGAAAGCTCTAAGAACTCGTGAAGATGCGTCAGTGACTAACATGCAATACAGTGAACGTATTAATTCTCGTGTGATCGAAACTTTGATTAACGCTAGCGGAGTTTGTGGGTATGTTTAAATGCAACCTGTACCAGTATGACAACTGAATCTTTTTGCTACAGCGTAAGGAACGAGGAATTTGAATTGAGAATTATTTTATATCAACTTTACTTAGTTAAGCAGCTGTGAATGACTGATTTGCCAGAACACTCCGTTCAACCCGGAGCTGGCCTTTGAAGATAAGCGCAGCAACAGACAGTTTGTATAACATGTTATACTGACACCAGGGATTCAAATATGATAAGTTTCGTAAGGAATGCGATCCATGCACACCGTATGTTGAGGAATTATTGTGTTCCACAGACAAGAAAAGCTTTCGCGGAATCTAGTGGACGAGAGTTAGGCGAGGATTCTTCAAAAAGACCAATAATCGAGTTTTACAGGAAATGTGTTCTAACATTAGTGCAACACTTTTCATGGTTGGTCAGTGTGAACCAAGACTTCTTTGCCAGTCGATGGGATTCGAGGAGAGGATTTGGCGCGGATACCATTTCTGAAGAGAAGTTTGGGATGAGAGGTATCTTTTTTTTTTTTTTTGATTCCATCAAGTACAGAAGGCAGCCAACCATCCCAACCATCAGCTGGACGAGCGACAACTTGCTCCAAAGGCTGAAGCGAAGATGACTGCAATGTAAATGAGTAATGAAATGTACACACTGGTTTCAATTTTTAAACAATTCATCCCTTTCATAGACTCGTCACGCTAAAGGTTTTGCTTTCGAGTAATAATAAGTCAGTTACCAATTTGGGCCAAGACAGCAGTGTTTATACACGTAGCTTTTTATTTCTCATCTCTGCCGGCTATGAATCACGTTGAGTTAACAGATTTCTCCATAGTTTTTAACGTTTGCTCATTATTGCCACATTCATTCACGATGTTTTTCACCCTTGCTTCAATATCTTGCCTGTTCTTAGCGTCGCCTTCTCTTGGAAACCCTGGGGTTTTTCGTCTCTTGTTGAGGAAATAACTCTCTTGGATGTTTTTACATGCGATACTCATTCCTTTCAGATCTCTTTCTCTAAGCAAATGGCGGAAGCAATTTTTAGTTTTGGGTTCTTGTTATGAATTTAACAGATAAGCGTTAAGTAACAATTTAAAGATTTGTTATACATAAGTACATTAGCATCCTAATACTGTCATTATTAACAGTACTTTTAGTTTCCTGAAATTCCTGAACTCAGTGCTACTCTTAAGTTTGCTTCAGTTTGCATGCACAAATACTACAAAATTCTACGATCCTTTTTTTACCACTCTGAACATTAACAAATTCTGTTAAATCCACCTCTTAACTACTATTGTTTCTTCACTATAAAGTTAGATAGATGCATTTTGTCTGGTTTGTATAATAACAAACTGTTCTAGTAATTTTTGTACTTCGGGAGCACATTTAGTGCTTGACTATCGGTCAATACTTGCTAAATATCAACAAAAATGTAGCAAACGTCTGACTCTTTTGTTTTCTGTTAGCTTACAAAAGTAAGGTTATAGAAAATGGCATGAACATACTATATAGAAAAAATTACACTAAATACCTACCAGAACAAGGAAAGGTCATTAAGTGCATCAATAAATTTAGTAATTACTGTAGTCTAAATATGAAATTCGGCTCAAATGTAGGAGACGAAGTAAAATAAATCTATTATACAGGAAGCAAAATTACAGCTGATGGTGAAAACATATGAGCACCCATGGAAGCACAAGACCAAAAATTAAAAAGGTCTCAAAAAGTTACGAGGTTGATTAGTATGGGGGGGGGGGGTCTTCCATCAAAATCTCACATCATTTTAGAGGGTGGGTGTCCGACCGGATCTCACTAAGTCTCACCAGAAGGGTAGGGGTGGGAGGGGGGGAATCCGGAATTCCGGAAAAACACCTCACGTCATTAATGGACGCTCCCAAAGGAACTTAATGATTGAAAATACTTGAAAGAAAGAAAAACTAATCACAGATGTATGTTGAAAATTGGGTGTAGGATAAAGCTAAAAAAGAATATGTTCCTGGTATTATGGGTTAGCCAAGGTATCAGTGGAACAGTGCCACAGAAAGAAAAGACAAAATGAAGTAGGATTTTAAGACATGACGGACGAAATAATCAAAGGAAAAACTGTAGCGGAAGAATAACACTAGCAAGTAACTGTGAAGATGAAGAGATTAGCGGAGGGAGTGAAGACGTGAAACATTGCAGCAAGGAATGGAGAGATTGATAGAAAAAATAAAGTACACTCAACTTGATCTCGCAGATACAAACAAATCTGAGCATTATCAGTATTTTTTAAAAAATGTGTACGATCTCAAATGTTACGGGCAAGAACTAAATAAATTAACTATCCTTTCTAGCAGTAAAATACCCCTTAGCTATATTATCTCATTAGTTTCTGAGTGACATTGTCTTGAAAGTATAGTGGTTTAGGCTGAAATTGTCCATAGGCCTACTGAGCAAATTAAAATCTCAGATATTTACAGATAAATATAGTATTTATGCATTCAGTTTGAGTTATTGTTGCTTATTCTGATAACAACAAAAGTGCGATTGTAGCTGCCTGTGAAGCGACATGCCTGCATTAACTCCGAAAGAAAACAAAATTACTGGGATGCTAGCTGGCGGCGGCACAGCAGACCGTTGCGGCCGCTGAATTGCTACTTGTCGGGCATAAAAAAGGCCGTTCGTGGTAATCTAGGTGCGGGGGCGGCGTGACCCGGCCGTTACAGATACGGCGGGGATGAATTTCAGCATCCACCCCACCCCATCCCAGCCCAGCCAGGTGGGTAGGGGATATCAGCGCCCCCAAACGGCCGCCCCGAGGTGCCCCCCTTCTTTTTGTGTTGGCACCGCCGTTGTTGCGAGCAGGCAAGATTATTGAGGTAGGAGTTGGTTATTGTTGCAGCGGACGCCCCAGGGCCCGCAGTATAGATACGAGCGCCTGCCACCCGCAAGGTGATAAGATGCCCTCCGACCACGCTGTGGCTTTCTGCTTAACCTCCCTTACAACACCTCTGTAGAGCCAAACTGCGGCTGCTATGAACTGTCAACACGGCACACTCATATTGTTCGTTATGCATCCTGTGATTTGTTTCCAGTGATGGAACAATATAGTTATTCAATCAATACAAAAAATCTTCTATGGCATTTGTACTTCCAAATTAGTTCATGACAATCGAGGAATTACCTTTATTTAACCAAAGTTTAATTCCCAAGTTTTGAGAGCTTTAAATCAAATGGACAACACAGATATATTTTAAAATAATATATCTTCACAATTTGTAGAGAACTTTGTGTTTCCTTTTTTGTTTTATTTTTGAGTTATCAGCTCCTCGTCACAAATAATAAAAAAGAATTATTTGAATTACAGCGTATAGCGTATATGAAAACTGCCTGATGGCCCTGTGGTTAAGTCATCTGATTTCAGATCGAAAGGTTCCTTGTCTCGGCGGGGATTTTCGTTGGCCCTTAACCCACATTTACTTCTGGCACAGATTGCTGTGTAATGTGAAGTTCGCCACAACGCTTCTATGGTTCTGATTCCACGTTAAATAGTAGGTCCCCACTAGGGCTAACAACCCTAGTTGTAAGACTGATGTGTACACATCCACAACAAATCCAAGCCAAAACACAGGCCTAACGTGGTCCTAGTTGCTCCAAAATACATGTTGGATTACACTTGTATATCAAATTTATACTTTGATTTTTAGGTAGGATCTATTTATTGATTAATTTTGTTGTAAAGGCTTTTGGGCTGTTTAATGTCAACATCACTAGTTTTTTTTTTTTTTTTTTTTTTTTTTTTTTTTTTTACTGCTTAACGTCTCTTAACAGCGAGATTTTTAGAGACGGGAAAGGATGGGGGGGCAAGGAATGGGAATGGCCTTTTGAAGGAAGCATCCCGGCATTTGCCTGGAGTGATTTGGGAAACAATGGAAAACCCGGATGCCCGGATCCCTGCCGGGGATTCGAACCACCGTCCTGCCGAATGCGAGGCCAGAACGCTAACCGTTACACCACCACGCTTGGTAACATGATTAGAGCCGGAGAGAATTAAAAGTAAGGACCTGGAAGGAATTCGGCTATGGTTTCTGTATTCATCTAGATTTCGGGAAATCATGGAAAATGGAGATCATTCCGGGCCTGGAATGGAACCCGCGTCCTCCCGAATGCCAGGACGTGTTCAGTGATTCTCAAGTAGTGGTTCGCGAACTACCTGTGGTTGGCGTAGGTGGAGCATATCTTCTGGAAACATTTAGTTAATATTTTTAACATTTGTTTTAAGTATAATTCATTTTTAATAGATCACTTCCATTTTCGTAACTGTGTTTCCGTAGGAATTCAAAACATGATGCTGGATTTATTGTGTTATAATGGTACAATAGAATATGTCCTAAATGTTAATAATAGGTAAATAATTAGGCCCATATAAGTTAATGGTATGTTGAATTATTTTCACATTTTGTTGATCCTTGGGTTGAAAAAAAAAAAAAAAAAGCTATATTTTAGTGTAAGCACACACAAATAATGTTGTGAGTTTTTCTCTTCAGCTCACGAGATTTCTTCTCGTTTGTAAGAACGGAGTAACGTTCCATATGAGGAAAAGGTGCATCTCCAAGATACAGTCTCAATATATAAATACTTCAGATCATTATCCATCATTGCTTATTAGTGAAATGAAACATTATATCTTCATAACCGATATATTGTGTTCAGGAAAACCACGAGAATCATGGTTCAGTATTATAATGATGGACTACTAACACTGCAAACTCCTTACCCTATCCGCCGCCATACATCCCAGGTGTGATTACTTCATTCTGCTAGTGGATTAGTGGGAGATATTCATTTTTCTTATTGGCTCAACGAATTTAGCCTGATTTTCTACTTCTGTAATTTGCCCAGGTAACCTCGTAAAAATTTCTCTTACAATTTTGCTTCCGCAATTCTCGACGCAATAGGCCCAAGTCACACCGTTGGGTGCAGAAAACTAGTCAAATTTGTTGCTGTCACCTGTTCAGGATGAACGACTTGTGGGGCCAACAATTTGTCGGCCAGCGCCCTTTTCTCACAAAAGATGCCAAACACGCCACTTAGCCAGGTAGTCTTTCGCCTTGTCGTTCGCGCCTCACTGAGCAGCTCCACAAAGGACTCGGGATTATCGTTCAAAGCAGTCGGCCACAATGGGTGGTCCAGGGTCTTCGAGTTGGTTAGTTACGTAGTGTAACGGGAATGTGCTACCTGCTGAAAATATTTGCGTTCGGAAGATGAATCAACGTTTGCAAACGAGAGCTACTGGATCCCATCACATTATGATTTCAAGAAAATTAAGGAATATTATTAAAAGGGACGCCGTTTGTATTTCAACATAACCATATGTCTCCGGTCGTAGAACACATTTCTGTCAGTGTTCTGGAGCGGTTGCAATACTGAGCCGCAGGCGGAATACGTATTTGCACATGAAGACGGTTGAATGTGCGTAACTGTAATTCTGCTAATATAAGCATTTATCACAACAGTTCGATTCAAGTGACAGAGCTGAATTTCTTCAGGTCAGGAAGACAGACGAGATAAAATCATAAGGGAGTCAGTATGGATGCGTTCGAGACATCTTAGGAGCATCAAGACTCAAATGGTTTGGTCATATGGTGAGAATAGTACCACAAAGGTTATCTAATGAATATTTTGAAAAATTAGTAACTGTAAAAAGACAAGACGAACACCACGAAATAGTACCAAAAGACCTGGCTACTCGTAGTCCAGAATGTTGAAAGATACTGGAAGAGAAGTGATGGCAAAACAGGAGAAAGTGGAAGAAGCCTGTCCATTGCCTCACCGAGCGTGGTGGGTGAATGGTAACGTTCTCGCCTCGCATTCCAGAGGACGTGGTTGAATCCCCGTCCGGGCATCCAGATTTGAGTTTTCCATGGTTCCCCCAATCAATCCAGGTGAAGGCGAATGTCGTGATGCTTCCTTCAAAGGCCATGGCCGAATTCCTTCCCGTTCCTTGTCCCCCGTTCCATTCGCAGTAGCGCGATCACTGCTAAGCTACAACCCATCATTTCCGTAACATATTACTCCCTTGTAGTCATATATGTTTTAAGTAGTACGTCTTCCGTATCGAGAGTGATTTTGCTCATGGAAAGGAAATAAATTCCGCCTTGGCTTTCCGTATAACTTTAAAATAACTTGGTATTCGCATGGAGTAATTTCTGGAAACCATAAAAAATCAAAATAGGGATTGAAGGGACTGTGTATTGACTACCTTTCAAAATGCCAGGCACAATTTTTTAATTGTTACTCATCTGTCTCTGAGAGTCGAGAAAAAATTCTCTGACTCGTCTCGAATTCTGTGAAGTTGTCACAATTTCAGATTGTCGTCTCTGTCATGTTTACACCTGCAACTAAACGATGGAGCTTGCTTTAGAATTTCTAGCCATACCGGGACTGAATCGATGGACTGTGAGTTTTCAAGGTGGACGCATTAGACACTGAGGTAAACGACATCTTAACTAAATAAAACTTATTGCTTAGAAGCACGTTTTTTTTATGGACCGAAAAGTTAGATTTGTTTAAAAATTCGGAAAAAATTTACAACGTAACTTATCCAAAACAATTTTCGTTGAAAGATTTTCTCAATTTTTCAGCCATATGGCTAGAACTGAAGGAGGAGATATTATTTTATTGATTTTTGTAGCTCATGTCTGGTAAAATATACAGCTAAGATAAACAAATTTTAAACAACATGCACTACATTACCTGCTGAACGATACCATACTCAATAGTGTAAACGGAAAGATTCTTTTTCAACCCTTTGTCACATGTACAGGAAGGTACTGCATTCTTTTAGCTACTTTATATGGATCAGCTTTCGGTTCAATAAAACAAGTTTCCCTGTCAAATTTCAAATCAAATGATACAGAGGTGTTACGACCAAATTACAAGGATGTGACAGATTTTTTTTTTCTAGCTTTACTCCTCGTCGACGTCGAGGTCACTGAGGCGAGAAAGGACTGGACCCAAGCAATGGGAAGGAATTTAGCCGTGGCCTCTTGAAAACCAATCTTGCATTCGCCTCGATTAATTTGGGAGATTCGAACTCGTATCATACCGAATGCAAGGCCAGAGAGTTAACGCTCACCCAAATAGCTCGGTTTGACATATGGATGGACATGACAAAATTATAAGGATTATGTTTTCGTCTAAGGAACCAAAAAAAAAAAAAAAAAAACGGATCAGGGTGATTTGACAGCATATTTTAAGGGCTTCGAAGAAATTAATATTTCAAGTAATACTTAAAATGAAATCAGCCAGTGTGGCTGCTCGTACTGGTAAGGTTAGGTGCAACGAAATTGGGTTCTAGTGTTTGATTTCCGCCTGATAAACTACACATTTCAGAAACAAAAATAAACTCATCATACAAAAGACAAGTTATGCATTTCGCGGACTGGTAGAAACAGAAGTATTCCACCCTCAGTAACAACTCTTCAGATCTAGCGAATCAGCTCTGGTCTCGCATTTGGGACTAGGGTTCGAATCCTCGTTCAGCCACATAGTTTTGTATTTTCAGTTGTTTTTCCCCAATCACTCCAGCAAATGCCGAGAAGATTCTTTCAAAATGTAATAATCGAATTATTTTTCATTCCTTAAGGTGCGTCCATTAATTACGTGACTTAAACTAGGGGTGGGGGGAAGAAAAAATCTCGCCAAATCTCACTAAGCGGGTGAGGGGGCCCATAAAAATTTCATGTCAACATTTTATTTTAGATTGCCGCCCTTCAAAGAGCAGCAAAGTTAAAAAAAGGTCTTCAAAATTTCCAGATCAATCTCACTTTGGCGGATAGGGGGGGAGGAGGATCGCACCAGATCTCACCAAGGGGGGAGGGAGGTCCAAATTTAAGGAAAAAACCCTCACTTCCTCACGTCCCCTTACCCTCAATTCTTTCCTGCCTCTAATGATCTCGACGTAAATCCAAGAACAAAAAAATCTAAAGCGTAAATTAAAAAATCTTTAATATTTGAGATAAAACGTAAGAGGAATGCAAATATCATAGGTATCTTATTGTTAGATCATACGAGCTGAATTTTGTACGAGCCTTACTGGTGTGTTGGGTGCTCTCCGAGCGACGGAGCAGTCTGTGGGTCCGGTCTCCCTGCCGCCTGAGATTGTCGTTAGTTGAGATCCCGAGCCCCGGGTGGCCGGCTGCTCTTAATGGCGCCGGTCCTCTTTATTATCATAAGCTATTACGTTATCTCTGGGTAGCCGCCGGCCACTAGCCGGCTAATTCCATTGCGATTCCATTAGAAACTCCGGCCGAAGCCGGGTCCCGGCTGCAGGGAGGTTGGCAGGCCTGCCTGCTGTTTATTTACAATTACCGCCGGACACAGGTCATCGGAAATCAATTTCTTGAAAATTGGTGCAACCCAAACCCTACACCTAGTCGCTGCGGCCGGCATATAAATTAGGGTTTTGCTCGTGGCCGGACGCTTGACCGCTTAATGTGATGTAGATTCGCTTGACCACGGCGTCGTGTCGGCAACATATTTTTTTCTTCTGGAAGGTTCGCTGTGGGCTCCCTGCCTCTCTGCGGTAGATGAAGTGGTAGGAGAGGTGGAGGAGTTGTAGTCGCTATCGCAAGAGGCTCTGGCATAAATACACGGCGGCAGGGGAGGTTTATCTTAAAGAGCATTAAGGTTTGTTAGCTTTAAAATGGCCCCTGTGGCCACTTGCTGCGATTAGCTGGTCGTTACCGCTACCGGCTTACACCAAGAGTTAGGCTGATACGGGTAGCCAGAGGCTTGCCTGTGCAAAGTAAACAGCTCCAAAACACGATGCGATACCTACCAGAAACATATTACTGATGTTTTAGACTGACATTAGATACTCAGGTGATGCATATTCTCCTTCTCTTCCATGCCAAACTTCCGGTCTAGACTGCAGACCATATCACGATTTTGGAAGAAGAAACATTGCTGCATTTTCAGCTAGAGATCTGAGTAGTAATATCATTATGTGGAGTGCCTTGAACAGACCTTCCATCATGTTCTTAATAGACCAGAAGATTGCTTAAGAGAATGTGCTACCAATGAAATGGTGCAAGCTATCAGACAAAAAGAGAGATGACACTTAAGCGTGGGAGCTGAGCGGTAACGCTCTGGCCTCTCAATTCGGGAGGAGGTGGGTCCGCATCCCGTTTCGGTCATCCAGCTTTGGTTTAGCATTTCCACGGTTTCCCTAAATCAATCTAGGCGGAAGCCCATGCGGTTTCTTCTAAAGGCCATCGCCTAATTCCTTACCGTTCCTTGCCATCAGTAGTTCATGTTACGGAAATTATTTTAGTAAACGTTATCCTCCTTTGTACCCCCTCCAGCTCCTGTATTTGATACCCAAAATGTGAATCCCATATTATTCCACTATATCAATGCAGCAATTTAACAAGTGTTTTGTAACCCAATACTCTCAGTTCCGTGGGACATTTCCTGCCAAATAAATGAAGGATTTCGAAACCTCTCCTTGCCACCTGTCCAGTCTATCCTGCTTAATCAACTTTACTATCAATAGGCCCACATTGCCGAGCATGAATAGGGTACGGTTTATTTAATCATCATCATCATCATACTCAACAGTTTCCAGCCACTGGCCGGGTCTGTTTCATGCACAAGCCTCTCCATTTCCTTCTTTCTTCCCGCCACCTGTCTGTCACCACTTTGTTCCAGTCCTCTCCTCTCTTTTCCGGGATTCTCTGAACCTCCATTCTCTTTACATGTCCATACCATCTCAGTCTGGTCCTCTCTACCCTTTTCTGTGGGGGTTCCTCTTTTAAGGTGTATCTAATCACTTCATTCCTTATCCTGTCCATTTTAGTAACTCCAATTCTACCTCTGAAAAAACTTCATTTTGCTTGCTTGTACTCTGCTGATGTCCCGCTTCTTCATTGTCCATGTTTCAGCAGCATAAGTCAATATAGGCACATAGTATGTGTGATAAATTACTCTCTTGCTTCTCTGTGGCACATCTTTATTCCATATCAGACTTCCTTAGAAACGCCTCTGCTTGTCTTCCCCTTTCACTATCTCGCCATCATTTCCTCCACATTCCTCTAATGCACTCCCCAAGTACTTGAATCTGCTTACCTTCTTTAGTTGTTCACCTGCCATCACAATTCCCTGGGTTAAGGGTTGTTATCATGTACACGATTCTTTACATTAAATTTCAGGCTATATTCCTCCATACTGTATGCCCATACATACAACTGCCGCTGCACTTCCTCTTCATCACATCTCCAGATTATCAGATTGTAACAGAACAGGCATAATGCCTTTATAGTAATTTTATTTAAGGTAATAGAATTTACATCTATGGATACGTTGGTTATGTAAGCTCTCTGAAGTACAGATATAGTAGGATTATCACTGATGAGGCATGGCGTGTTGATTGTAGTTAAAATATTGATCCGCTTTAGACGTGATTTCTTAAGTGTTAATCTTTATTAAATGTATTGTAATTATAAACAATTTTCCTACCTTATAAAATAAATAAACCTGCAATCTTCGGATCTACCAAATGTCTGGTAGTTAATTTCTTCGTCGAGATTCAAGAATACATGATACAAGAAGATAATAAATTTTAAAATAGCTACATGGCGATACCGCGACAGGACGGTGTGTTTCGAAGTGGGATTAATTAATAGCATAATTAACCACGGACACATACTGAAACAAAAGGTAGGAAAAGTGAATTACATAAAGTAACGATATTTAACAAGCGAGCAGCCATTATCACCGGAACGCGACAACCGAAGTGAGCCGACGATTACCGAGGAGAGCCGATCCGCTCAGTATTAATAAGAACTAGATTCAGGCAACATCTCGACCGGAGCGGAGAATCAGCTTCATTTGCGGGAGACAGCAAGCGGCGGCATTGCAGAGCGGGACGCAGTCCTAGAAGCTAGCAGTTCTTCTCTTCAAAAGGAAAGTGCCAAATTTTTATCTTTGTAAGAAACACAAACTGACATGAGAAAATTTTCATATGAAAATTTGCATTGAGAAAAAAAAAAATTAATTTTCATAAAAAAATAAAAAAATATTTTCTTCACGAGTAAATGTCAGTTTGAGTTGATATTGAAAAAAAAAATTAGTTTCAACCTTCCTGGGGAATTATATTAATTAATATTTGTTACCTTGTTTGCATTTCATTGCATGCAATAGCGTACACCTTGTTTAACAATAACTGTGATTGGTGTTGGAGCAGAATTTATGTTTCCATCTTAATTTTTTGTTTGCTTGCTGGTTCGGTGGATATTTTTTTCTTTGCAATCGAAATGTTGAGCGATTGCATTGAAAGTTTTGACAACATGGCTACAGAAATGAGTGAAATGGTGGAGGGGATGGCAGCAATAGGAAGTGAGTCCTTGAATGACTCAGGTCCTAAGTTCACTGATGGGTCAGTTCGTGCTATCTTGGTACAGTTGCAATCTTTTCAAAATAGTATGCAGTCAATGAATTACAACTTGAGGGCTGATTTGAAATCAGTAGAAAGTAATTTGAAATCAGTAGAAAGTAATTTGAAATCAAATTTGAAATCAGTAGAAAGTAATTTGAAGGCTGAGCTTGGGGGTCGATTGCAATCACTTGAGAGTACAGTGGGGAATTTAAATATGTTGGTAGAAGACAATGTTCGACAATTAGGGAATTTCCAATTAGAATTAAGGCAACATAAGGTTGATTGTAAGGAACAAGCTGAACGGCTAGCGGAACGGCTAACTAGCTTAGAGCATAGTGTGAGTAGGGAGACAATACTGTTACGACAGGATAACGAAGTACTCAGTAAACAGTTAGTTGTCGTGGAAGAAGTCAATGTGAGTCACGGGAGGCGACTGGAGGCGGTAGAAGATCACTGTGTCCTTTTGGGAAAACACATCAAAGAAGGTGAAGAAAAGATAAGCAGTTTGATGACAAATTTCGAGTTGATTTCACAAGATGTGGGTAAGTTCCAATTATCCACAGCAGCGTTGATAGAAGATGTTACAAGAGTGAAAGTTCCGGCAGTAGAAAGGGAGGATGTATCCAATGTCAGGGGCCATCATTCGACTTCAACAGCAGCGTGGGTCGAAGAGAAAATTGAATGGGAACAATTTGATGGTGATGGGCATATGCACCCCATTGAATTCATTCGGGACTTTGAGGACTTTGCACCTTTCTCCGTTGCTTCTGAAAAACAGCGGATCGAGATGGTTCGTTGGTACTTGGCCGGAGGAGCGAGGCGATGGGCCGACTGGTTTGCTGGCAATTGTAACACATTTAATGAATTCAAGAGGGAGTTTCGACAACATTATTGGTCGGTGGATAGGCAGATAGCCGTACATAGAGAATTGTTAAGGGAAGAAACTTATGTGGCCGCTAAGGGGACGCAGAAAGACTTTTTCATGATGTGTGCGGTCTCATGCAAATACCTCGATTGGAGTGAAGTGCCAGAGCATAAAAAGATAAGAGTGATATCATGGGGAGACGCAAGAACTGTGCGACATAGGAAGGAATGCTGGGCAGCCTTGGTGGGAATGACTAGTGTGTGTGAGAACCACACCGGGAATTCGAGGGGAACGCCAGTAGGTGTGAAAGAAGAGGATGTTGTAGAAGAGTACCCGAATGATGGAATAAGAGGAGTTTTCAAGGTGGTTTCTCGAAAACCTTATAAAAGTGTCGAATTGAATGGGAGTGCGGGGTCAAGCACTGATTGAAAGTGCATTTATATGCAGACAAATCCTCCACGTTTCTCACTTTTCTGAGGCCATTAGGGTCCAAAAGGAGGTATTTTGTTTTTAACTTACGATTAGAAGTTCAGCTTCGACATAGGCAAAGTAATAGGACCAATGTGAAAAACAATTAATAATAATAATAACTCATGTCATGTTGTGTTTCGTAGGTGAAGTGTTAGCCGTTGTAGCCCTGTGGCAAGGTGTGCATTTGGGGGACAAAGAAAAAAAAAAAAACACTATGAAGATCAATATCAACTTTTGTTCAACGAGTGGTGTTTGATTGTCTTCTTCTTTGTTTTGTTTTTTTTGTTTTAATGTTCCATTGTATTTCTTTCTCCATTTATATGTGTCTTCAAGGTTTGTGCAATAATGTTAAAAAAAATGTTGTTATTAACATAAGATTAGTCGAGTGGCTGCCAGCCAAATTTTTTGTATTTCAAGTCATTTCATTTGTCTGACATGTATAATCATTTCAATTTTAGTTTAAGGGTTACCTGGCGACGGAAGTCGGGGCTTTGTTAATGCCAACTTCCGCCTGGTTCCATCGGTGGGAGTGTAACAGAACAGGCATAATGCCTTTATAGTAATTTTATTTAAGGTAATAGAATTTACATCTATGGATACGTTGGTTATGTAAGCTCTCTGAAGTACAGATATAGTAGGATTATCGCTGATGAGGCATGGCGTGTTGATTGTAGTTAAAATATTGATCCGCTTTAGACGTGATTTCTTAACTGTTAATCTTTATTAAATGTATTGTAATTATAAACAATTTTCCTACCTTATAAAATAAATAAACCTGCAATCTTCGGATCTACCAAATGTCTGGTAGTTAATTTCTTCGTCGAGATTCAAGAATACATGATACAAGAAGATAATAAATTTTAAAATAGCTACAAGATCGTCCGCAAAAGCCATCTCCTTCATGTTTTCCTTTCCTATCCTCACTGCCACCTTCTATATTATATCATCCATGATTACAATAAAGAAGAGTGGTGATAAGGCACTTATTTGTTTTAGTCCATTCGTTTGTTTCAGCCAATCTGTTCTTCCTTCCCCTATTTTCACATATCTCACACTTCCTTGGTACAGTTTATTTAATATGGTTTATTTACGTCTTACTTAATATGGACAAATAAATTTATTTAGCTTTGAGAAGTAATACAAGATTAAAGTTTACAAAAAAAGGTAAAGATGAGCAGATCTAGAAAAATGGAACAGCCTATCATTTTACTAAAGATTTGTAAAACAAAACAAATCGATTTCAATAAAAATTCAACAATACAACACTACCATAAATTAAGGATGTCTCTGTGAAGCAGAAAATCTGAATTTATATCAAAAGAAAGACAGATTAAAGAAAAAATAGAAATTTTTTTTTTTTTAATTCTCAGTCGAGATAAAAATAGAAATGTAACCAACAGTAATGAATATTTACGTTCGGAAATTGAAAAAAATTGGATACTTTCAGGAAAAGAAGTATTGCTATCACGGATCGGACTCCATGCCTGCCAAAAAGAAGACTTACAATATGATTATTTTGATAAAAACACGAGAACAGAAATTCGTTGGGTATTGAAGTATAAAACAGACATAACTTAAATGGAAATAAGAAATTTTGAAGCAGAGTCACATGTCAAAAAGATAACGAAAAAGTAAAGGAAAAAAGAAAAATTTGGACAGAAGAAAAAATAAAGAAAGACTGAAAATAGGAAGGTATGTTGTTTTAATTTCTACATGCTCTAAACAATAATAATAATAATAGTAAGGAGCAAAGAAAGTGAAGGAGGCCATGATGTTACTTTGCGCGGTGCAGAATACGCCGCAAATAAGAAGAAATCTCAGGATAGTTATCATCACAGTATTTACTGACAAACGTTCTTTAATGCTGTGAGAAGGAGATATCTTGACTGTTAATACTTGCTTCTCTTCGTGTTCAGATCGTTAATCTGTAATTTGACGCATCGTTAGCAAGTGAATGCTTGAGAAATTTCATCGAACCACGTTTGTCATTTCGGGATTTGTACTACTCCTAATAACTTGGACGGTTTATCGGGAAGGACGTGCTGAAGACATAGGCAGAGAGCAATAAATCAAACAAGTAACTTTTAACCTGAGGGCAGCGTACAGTTAACATATAATTTAATGCTTTATATTCTACGAGCCAACAAGGGAGGAAATTTATTTCGCAAATTGATTGCCTCGTTTATCTTGTTCTCTGTGACGGAGCTAGCTACATTGGCCCGCACCGATTACGTGCCTGATTGGGCCAACCAGGCGACGGCCTCCTCTACACGCGGCGAAACAAACGAAAGCGCACGCGGCGAGAAGAAAAGGGTGGTCGAGGGGCGCCCGAGCGTGTGCATTGTGTCGCCGTGCCAAGCGAGCAGCGACCGTCGGCGCGCAGGCCGTAAGGGCGAGAGTCGCGCGCCTCGGCTCCCCCGCCGCTTCCCCCGTCGTGCTCTCCCTCTTTTCATGGAGTCCCGGGAAATAACTGTCATCTATTTTGGAGATAAAATCGTAATTGAATCTGGGTTGACAGCAGATTTGCACAGAGGCGAGCTACACACCATTCTGTGTGTCTCTCTTTTGTGGCTGGCTGGCGCGACCACAGCGCAGCCTGTCGGCCGAGACGCCAACTAGCGGCTCGCCACGGCGCCGCGCCGAGGAGGGCGCCTTTGCGGGCGTCGACGGAAACACCGCGAGTCGCAAACGGAGCGCCGGAGGGTTTTTCTTGTGGCTCCTCCGAGGCTAAGGACTACACTGTCGGTGCTGAAATTAACATAGTAGTACCTATGATTGGATTTAAAATGTATGATACCAACAAAATAAGTTATCTTTTTGTTTTTAATATCTCTCCTATTGAGACAAATATCTTTGAATACTGTCACAAGACTATCAACTTTTCATCCTTTAGGCCGCGTTTAGACGATGCGAGTTGACTGGAACGACAGTTGGCCGGACCGTCGGTGGTGGGGGTAAGAGAGTGAAGTAGCATGCTAGTATTAACTAGAAGACAGTGCACTGTCCACTGTGAGGACAGTTCTCTACTCCTACATTGTGATCTTACTGAAAATAGAATGTCCATATTACAAAAATTAATTAACATCGTAGCTAATTTGTTGATTATAATGTTGAATGATATGAATAATAATAAAATAAAATGTAGAAAAAACGTTATAAGAGTGGATATTAAAAAAGAAGTGCTTTAAATGCTTCAGCGCCTTTTTTTTTTTTTGTTTTTGTTAAAAAAATAAAAATAAAGTTGCAAGTGACAATATAGAGTTGCATCATTTAAGACTAACTGCAACTCAATTTAAAGAGCTGTTCTGAAATATTTTTTGCCGATACATAAATAATGACACCGTTATGAAGCAATTTTTTGATAGCAGAGTCTCTAAAATCCTTGTTCTTATCATTTTTATTCTTAAAGTTAGACAGAATTTCCTCACCATACATTTTAATGCCTCTGCTTCACTCCGCTTACGCGACTTGTTAGTTGTCGCCATCTTGATTGTTGAACTCGCACGCCTAAAGTTGGTCGTGAACCGAGTCCACATCAGTCGCTTCCTGATCGCCGTAGAGGCAACATCGGCGCTTAGAGAGCTATACTCCGAGTTTTCCTTGTGACGAATAACGCGTGAACTAGGACAGTGCAAGCACCAGTTGTGTATACTATTATACAGTGAATAGCAGCCAGTAAACCAACTAAAAAGTTTTGTTTAGGAGAGTGTGTGTACCTCGCCACCATGGAGGGTGGCGAGTATGGTGAAGGTGGCATACAGCCACATACGGACAGTGCGCCGTCGGGTAACACGTGCACCAGTTCCGTAGTGGGCGAGGCACTGGAAACATTAGCAATGGACTACGCCGACGGTGCCCCTATACTCCAAAAGCAGTCCAAGAAAAGACCACGCCGAGAGGAGAACAACGTAACAGCACTGGGAGAGGAAGTCAACATGCTGCTGCCAGCTGCACCAAACACGCCGCCAACAGCTCCTCCAAGCACGTCGCTGTCAACTCCAGCCTACAGCATACAGTCAACAATCCCCGCACACTCAGCTGGATTGGTAAGTGAAGACGCTTTGCAAGCCAGTGATCCTAACGCAGTGCTGAGGCAGCCCCATTTCTATAAAGAAACAGATTGCGGTCCATTTGTTGTACATGCAGAATATGAAGCAGGTTATGTGGAGCAGCACAAAACAAACCTAGGCCGTCTGCACCCAATGGCGGTAGGGAAATTAATACGTGATGCTGTGCCCGGCATAAGAAACTTTATCTTAGACATAAGAAACAAAGGGAGAAACAAAGTTCAAATTGAGCTTAAATCTGCTAAGTGGGCAAACCTTTTGGCGAATTCCAACAACCAGCCAAAGCATATACAATATTATATCCCTCGTTTCTTTACTGTTAAGGAGGGCGTGGTTAGGAATGTGGACCCAGGGCTTACTGACTCAGAAATCTTGCAGGAAATGGAATCCGTTATAGAAGTTTTGGAAGTGCGACGTATAATGAGGAAAGTTGTAAAAGACGGAGGGGTTGAATACGTTCCGACTCAATCGGTCCGCCTAACGTTTGGAGGACAGCGACTACCTGAATATATTAGCATCTTTTGCACAAGATGTAGGGTAGAGCCATATATACCCCGTGTAACTCAATGTTTTAACTGTTTACGTTTTGGACACCTGAGCAAGCAGTGTCGCAGCGCATCCCGCTGTGCCAAGTGCATGGGTAAACACGTTACAACTAGCTGCGACTTTCAGGGCCCAGTCATCTGTATCTATTGTGAAGGCAACCACTTGGCCACTAATTTCAATTGCCCAGAATTCAAAAAACAAAAGAGGATTAAGGAGAACATCATCCTCCATAACATGACTCTGGAACAGGCTCTGACCTTAGAAAATACGTCAACTTATGCAAAACGCACAGCTCCACCACCCCCCACCAGAAGCAACAAGGAATACCCCCCCTTGCCGCTACGTAATAATGTGGAATACTCCACACCGTCGCCAGTTGCCCAAATAGCCGGTACTACTCCACTCATACCACAAGCCAGGGCCACGAGAAATCACTACACCATAAAACCACGACACCCACAGTCTGTATACAAACCGTACAGAACAACCCGCCGTTCCTCATGGGCGTCGGCAACAAGACAGAATAGACAGGAAACAGGCAACACATGACGCAGAAAACCTCCAGCCCCGAAGAAGAACCAACCTGCCCCCCGCGGAGTTGTATTACGACGCATATGCACAGGCCAGTGGACTTCCCATACAGAATAACCCACACGGTGCTAGCAATACAGTAGCGAACGAGGAAGCAATTGACAGAGTATGTAGACTTGTGACCTCACTTTTCAGTATGGCCAACACAGGAAACTTCCCACACAACTTGAGGGAACACATAGCCGCATTCCTAAACTCTGACGGTCCACAGGAAGAAGCAGAGACAAACGCACGAGACAATGGAACAGATCTTATGTGGAATACACAACCAAATATGGCAAACAACGACAATATCGCATCTCGTTATAACTGTACTGATGGGTAACCACGGCCCCAATATCTTACAGTGGAACTGCAGGTCTATCCGCTCAAACAAGGAATCCCTAGAACACTTGCTGAAATCAAATAACATTAGCATAGCCGCCATATTAGAAACTTGGCTGAAACCCGAAGAGGAATTTAAGTGCGCGGGCTACAGAATAGTGC
The DNA here is from genome assembly GCA_031002005.1 of Vandiemenella viatica. NCBI lineage: Eukaryota > Metazoa > Arthropoda > Insecta > Orthoptera > Morabidae > Vandiemenella > Vandiemenella viatica. Next base: position 326,119,030 of record CM061920.1, on the reverse strand, counting down.
GTGCCGACCGTCCAGGCGGCTACGGGGGAGCGGCTCTACTAATAAAGAAGAACATACAATTTTCTGAAATAAAAATCCGGAGCACTGCTCCGAATATCGAGGCTTGCGCGATACGTCTCAAAATTATGGGGACAGAAACAACGGTCATGGCTCTCTACCGGCCTCCAAACACTCAGTTCGATAAACAAGCATTTTCAAATATTCTGAAGTATGTCATGCAACATGCCCTGATAATGGCTGACCTAAACGCACACCATAGCACATGGGGAATGTGGAAGAACAGACCGCGGCCCGGAAGACTGTTGCTAGATGCGTTGGACGACACAGATATAATAATCTTAAATGATGGCACTGAAACAAGGATAGTTGGGCCAGCACACCAAAAATCAGCAGTGGACATAACGCTAGCATCACCAGCCATTTCTCTGGCAGCCACATGGCAGGTCATCCAAGACCCATCCGGATCAGATCACTTACCAATAATGATCACCTTCCCTGTGACTAGACAAAGAATAACACCGACACGATCGCCAATACCGCTGGAAGATAACTAACGCGGACTGGTCGCAGTATGAGAAGGAAGTCACAAGAAACCCTCGAGAGCTTCGAATTCTCGGACGACGTAGTAGCTGACTACCAAGGCCTTATGACAGTCATTGAAAAGGCGGCAATAAAAGCTATCCCCGAGATCAAACCACGCACCTGCCATAAGAAATCACCTCCTTGGTGGGATAAAGAGTGTCAACTTAGCAATAAAAGAAAGACAGATGGCCCTCCGAAAAATACAAAGTCTTGGCGACAGAAGAAAACTACCTGCATCTTCAGAGAACAGTAGCAAAGACCAAAAAAGTCCTAAAGAAGAAAAAAACGCCAGGGCTGGACTGACTTTTGTAACTCTCTCAACAGAACTGCTCCAGTAAAAGATATATGGAAGAAAATAAAAGGCTTTCAGAACTCGACAGGAACTACACCTAATACGGCTCCAACTAAAACGTTTGCGGAGGACATCTTGGGCAACCTTACCCCAGCCACAGCCTCGGAGAAGGTGGAGATCACAGAAGATGGGAGGCAATATGACCCTCTGTTAGCGCCTTTTACAGAGAGGAACTTGAAGCATCACTCAAACGTAATAACAACAGTGCCCCAGGCCCCAGACAACATCCACTACAGCATGATCTCATTCCTCCCAAGGCGAGGGAAGAATATATTCTTAAGATTGATTAACGCTGTGTGGAGCAAACGCGTGAGTGTACCAGAGATGAAGCGCGTAAGAATAGTACCTATCCTGAAACAGGGCAAAGATCCCGCACTTGCTTCGTCCTACAGGCCAATATCTCTTCTATCCTGTGCTCTTAAAACACTAGAACGAATGGTCAAAACACCGGCTGGAGTGGCACCTAGAAAATAAAAGTAAACTACCAAGACACCAAATAGGCTTCAGGAAGGGAAAAGGCACTATAGAGGTAGTTGCTAACCTAATGACAGACATTTATGAATGCTATCGCAGTAAAGCGTATCTCATGGCCTTGTACGTGGACTTAACACATGCCTATGATAATGTGGCTCCATCGATACTTTCTAGAAAACTATTGGACTTAGGCCTACCGAGCAGATTCGTAACTAACCTCATGTCATTGCAGGCAGATAGGGCGCTAGAAATTCACATCAATGGTACAACAGTAGGCCCTCGAATTGCATCTCACGGTCTCCCTCAAGGCTCCACGCTATCACCACTGCTGTTCAACATATATACCAGTGACCTTGGAAGACTGCTAATAGGGAGGGTAATGATGCTCCAGTATGTAGACGACTTGTGCTTCTACGTAATGATGAATGAGCTAGCTGACTGCAAGAAGGTCTTGGGAGACTTTGTCAACCTTTTGCGAAAATGGCTCGTTAACAATGGCTTGGACATATCCCAAACCAAATCAGCGGTGTCAATTTATAGCAGACGCAGGATACCTGACATGGACGAGATACAGCTCGGACCCTACCGCTTCCCGTATCGACGAGTTGTCAAATACCTAGGGGTCACAATAGATAACAAACTCAGCTGGAAACCCCAAATCAAAGACATCTCAAGCAAATGTGAGGCGGCACTTAACGTCTTGAAGGCAACCACAAAACCTTGGTGGGGTACAGACCCTAAAGTTGCCATGACCTTATACCGATCGCTCATTAGACCACACCTGGATTATGCAAGCATCTTCTACGGATCAGCAGCAGAGACCACCCTAAAAACCCTCGATAGACTGCAGTACAAAGCACTAAGAATATGCACAGGGCAATGACATCAACCCCAACCAACGCGCTATTGGTAGAAGCGCTAGAGCCACCTCTTCATATAAGACGAATGCAGCTCTGCAAACAGTTTCTACTTAAGCAAATGAAGATTACAAACAATCCCCTCATCCGGAAGATGGAGGCACTTGGAAGTCAGCTCACTAATAGAAGAAACTGGCCACGCAAAAGGACTCCAGAGCTAATTATAGCAGAAAATGAAATCAACATGTACAACAACAACATAATGTCGACCTCCCACCTACCAGAGTTTTGTGTGCCATATGAAGCAACGATTACACCTCTCAACGTGAGAACCGACATCAATCTGAAGGACTCCAGCCAGAACAACTCCGCTAGACTGGCAGAATTTCTCGCGCAATGGCCAAATGCTTCCCACATCTACACAGATGGGTCAAAATCAGGTTCATCAGTTGGTTGTGCAATTTTGGACCTGAAGAGGAAGTCATACGGTATGCTGAAACTACGCAAGGAAGCAACCATCTTCACTGCGGAAATGGTGGCAATTCAAAAGGCAATTGAGTATGCTGAGGGTTTGGAGGACACAACATCGGTCATCATATCAGATTTCCCTATCTTCGCTGACCAGCCTGCAAGGACACACGCAGACTACCAACAAAGACAACATCTTATGCAACATCTTGGAAGCAGCATACCGGGCGAAACAGAAAGGCAAAACACTTGTGTTCGTGTGGGTGAAAGCCCACATCGGTCTGCACGGTAACGAACAGGTGGACCAACTGGCGAAACGAGCTTGCGAAGAAGGTGGCGACTACCCCCTCCTAACTGCGAGGGACCTACTGGCAACTGTGAAGAAACAAACCAGAGACGCATGGAATAGAGAATGGGAAGAATCTCTATTGATCAAAGGGAAACACTATGGAAAAATCCACCCAGTCATCCCCTCACCATCATTGGCACTACAAACTCAACCTACCAAGGAAAGCTATTGTAACAATCGCTAGATTAAAGTTCAACCACGGTTGTTTCCCGGCACACCTAAACAGAATCAACATTGCCCAAAGTCCTTTATGTGGATGCGACGATACGAGCATAGGGGACATGGACCACATCTTCTTCGGCTGCAAAAACAGACAGGATAGCATCACAGACCTGATAGAGGAACTAGTGAGGTTAGGTCACTCTCCACCCTCAAAAGTGTCACACCTACTGACGACCGACGACGCCAGAGTCTTCATGGTGCTGTACAGATTCCTGAAAGACGGTGGTATTGACATATAAACCCCAAAGATCTCTAAGAACATTAGTATCCACGATCCCTGATTTTACACACCTAATAACAATATGTTACGTAAAATAGAGACATTAGACCCTGAACGCAAGATATGTAACACTGTGTCACTAACCATGTGAGTATGAGCGAAGCCACAAATTGTGCGATGGACACACGGGCTACATGACATTCATGACCTGTGTTTTGTGTGGAAAGTGATATAACTGTAATTACTTTATGTACCTAATAATAAAAATGTAGTACTGTAATAACGACCAAGGACTTGGGAGAGAAGTCCATATACTGTTATAGACATAATTGTTATGACTAGAGCTATGTGTGGATAGCTCAGGTAACCGTGGTGATATCAAATACCTAATATAGATATGAAACATTGTAATAACGACCAGGTATTCTTATCTTTATCCTACTCTATCTTCTCTTGTTCAGAGAAATCACAGATTGTGACACAATTATAAATGTCACATAATATCAAGGACCAGTATAATATGTATGTAGCTAGAGACGTAAGACCAACCATATTGAATTCTCATTCCTGTCATTACGCAAAGTAATAGAAACCATGTATATGTGAGAGAGCTTATAATTTGTGTTAAGGCCATAAGCGCCACATATTAATCATGACCAGGTCTTCCCGTGGAAACACAATGTACTGTAATCATAGCTTTAGGTAATTAGAGATATGAAATATTGTAACAATGTCCAAGTAATGTGTAAGAGAACTCATAATTGTGGCATGTGAGATACAATATCCACGATCAATAATACCTGTAAATAAGTGATGTAACAATTGATATGGCTATATGGCTTACCGGCCCACTGCCAATAAAAAGAAAAAAAAAAAAAAAAAAAAAAAAACCGAGTCCACATCTTCAGTCAACTGTCTGTCTTGTACTTGTTCACACAAGGAGAGTGGACTATCCAGTGCTGCGCGCGCAGCAAGACAGTATACTCGTTCCAATCAACTCGCATCGTGTAAACGGGGCATTATAGTTCGCATCCAGTAACGCGTGATGCTTCTTACTAGCGTGGCTTGTCGATTTGTTATGGGCCGCAGTTCCCAGCAATTATCTACAACCTGATGTCCCCATAGAGGCCCCATGTCCGCGTGGTTGTCGGAGGTGCCGGATTCCACACCGAGTGTTGTGCGTGAGCGGTAACGTTCTGGCCTTGCTTTATGGAGGACGTCGGTTCTAGTCACGTCAGGCAGTACAGATTTCGGTTGTCCATGGTTTCCCGAAATCACTCAAAGGCCGTAGCGTGGCGCTGATCTCATCTCCTCTCCCACAGTGCCGAAAGGTTAATAATAGGAATAGAAAGCTCTATCCCAGCCTGGACTTCAGGCTATGAAGGGTTCGAAACTTCTTCTGGGCAACCAGATTTCTGTGTTCCATGGATTTCCGATATCACACACAACGGATGACTGGATGGTTTAATTTAAAAAAAGGTAATGGCTTATCTTCATTCCGTTCTTTGAAACCAGTCCTTTCCCAGCATTAGTGACTATTGAAGAGACGTAAAACTGTAAAGAGAAAAAAACAAAATTGAGACCTTCAAACTTCAGTTTTTTCCTAATATTCTTGTCCTTTTCATCACACTTTAACTTGTAGCTAGCATCACAATTACTGCTATAAAAGTTTTGTTTAGTTTTTTAAATTAATGTCTAATTAATTTAGTAAAATTAACAACTTAGTCTACCATCAGAAATATTACTAACACTTCTGTTCCAGAGTTATACACTAAAAAGAGATATGTATATATTAATTTAATAGTTATCATTTAATAAGAATGCCAAAGCATCTTTTGCTGGGGCTTTATGTTTCGTCTCTCTTACAGAAATTTTGAAATTCCGAAGAATTTTGACGAATTAATGCTCTATTGAGGGGGTTAACCAAGCTTGGATAAGTGAAAAGTCAGCGGTGTACCTTGCATTAATAGACAGATTAAAGAGCACTGCTCGGGGCACGAAACAAGCGAGATATCTCGACACAAGCGAACAATCTTTTCGGCGAAATAACACGGAAGCCTTGCACCCAGAAACGTGTGAACAATCGCGACTCATTCAGCTATTACAACAAGTAACTTTTTCAACTTAGGCTTGACTGGAAAGAGATATACGTGTTCCCCGACTATCAGAATTTCAGGCAGGGAGAGTAACAAATGCAGCTTCAAAACCGGCTGGAATGGCAGCGCCAAACGTTAAGATTAAAATAATAAATAAATAAATAAAATAAAAAATCGCTATTCCAAGAAAACTCCTGTTTAGATCCCTTATGAGTGAAAAGAATTGAGTAGATAAGAACTTGGTAGCGATTTGCGCGAACAGCCAGTCTGAATTCCTTTAACAAGAAATTTATAAGCAACTTTTTTCTGTTTCCATGGTATGCCCCATACGAGCTGTTGTTTGAGCGATTGGACAACAATACCTAGGGAAACTAAAGAAAATTCATCGCGGCGGAGATAGACGACGCAACTAGGAGATGATTCGGCGCTGAAGTGTCTACACGGCAAACTTATGTCTGCCAGCTATGCAGGGTGCCTGGATCTACACGACCTGGCATTAGCTATCCCAGCTGACAAATATCATGTGGTAATACATGCCATGGAAAAAAAGCAACATTCACTACAAACGATAGGACGGTAACACACCCTTAGATTTACAATGTTGCCAAAGTAACTCTTAATGTTCTACCTATTTTTAATCCATGAATAGCCTAGAGTTAATAGTTGATTTAGGTCAACAAAAAATAATTTATTTTGTTAAAATGAAAGTAAATAAGGTCCTCAAATATTGTTTGTAAATTATATTAGATGAACTTTTAGAACAATTATTCTCTCATATAAATTTTGATAATATTAACAAGTAAATTAAGAAGAAATTCCTTGATTAATATCAATTTTCTGCAGAAAATGAAATCAAAGCCGTTTCTTCAGTGACGATAAAATGATCTTACGACTTCAATTCAAATCAGAGTGTTGTTTACCTCTCACTGAATATTATTTTAACTTAAACTTTTTTAGCTTCAGAATGTATAATAATCACAGAAAATTTTGGAATAATTTCATAATATTGTTTCATCTGTCATGTTTTATGATCTCTTGAAGTTGTTTGAATATTTTCGGCACAATGGTTGTGACAATGTATTTATTTTTGCTAAACGAATTAACAGTGCAATTGGTACTATCCTATTATTAATTAATTACAATTTACAAATAAACTTTGCAATTTTGAAAATTTTCTCTAATGTTTTCTCCGTAATTTAAATCTGTAAAGGATAATTTGCGATAACTTGCGCATTGCTGAGTGATGGAAAAAGGATTATATTGTTGGTTACGAAATTTGAAACGAGGCAGCAAACATGACATCAACATTGCGGAGGTAAAATAGGACGATTAGAAATTATTATTATTTTTTATTTGTTGATGCCAGCTGGTGGAAAGTTCTAGTCGAAACCAAAGGGTTTGTTTTGGACATCCATATTTTATGCACAATTTCATATCTCATTTACATATATACATATATGAAAGATTTCTTTTTGTTTTATATCTATTGCATCGATTAGAAAACTAATTTGGAATCGATGCGAAGTACCGTTAATTCTATGTTAAAAAACTTGTGTGGTAATCTGATTGCTTTTTATATTCTGATTTATTACTATGCATGGAAGCGTAAGCAAGAAAAACAAGGTAACTTGAATGTAAAGAGTCCGATGGTTATAAAAGCATAAACGATATTACTTTCCAGTATTAAAAGAAATGGACTATAGTTAATCCCGTATTAAAAATCAGTAACTCGAGACTTTAATCGAAGCAAGAAAGGACGGTCTTCAGAACTCGTTTAACATTAATGATATTCATTCTTCGCAGCTTCGAGGCATCCGGAAATCCGCATCGTTAAAAGGTGCGACTGACACCACTAACAAGTGGTTTATGCCAAAAATTTTAATGTGGCGGTGGCGAGGACCGTTAATTCCGAAATGCAACTAATCGTTGCTCGGCGTTTGTGGGCAGTAAACAGCGACGGGATTGCGGGCAGAGGCGTGCGAACTGACAGGGGGCAAAGAGAAAGAGGGAGACAAAGCGAAGCAGGGGAGGATGAAGAGAGGGTGCAGGGGAAGTGCGAGGTGGCGATCTGATCGCTTTAATGACCGAATAACAACGCGGCGGCCTTTATGGCTGCCCGCCTATAATATCGCCGGCCGGGCTGCCCTCTTCTATGCATAGGCAATCGAGTGGCGGTCCGGCGCGTATAACTTACAGATACGGGACAGCGAGATGCGGCACAATGGAGCCAAACTACTGTGTGTCACTCAGCCAGCACCGGTCTATTTACTGCTCAACTTGGCCACCACAACTACTAGCACCTTCATTGAAAGACAGGATCACTTTCCGAAGCTGAAATTTCAAACTGTTCAAGCCTGTCCGAGAGTTGCTATGTCATTCTCCATTACGTCATTATCGCTTAAGGAGCAACCGGTAACTATGTACTCCATTGCGGCTTCTTTTGAACCCACTCTCCCTTTCCCCCCTGTAGCGTGACGTGGCTTTCTCCTTCACGACCACCCCTCTCCATTTTCCCCATCCCCTCATCAGAGGTAATTTTTTTCCCAATCAATTCCAGAAAACATTTTATGCTTTTTACTCTTACTTTTTTTTTACTTATGGCTTTACGCCTCGTTCACGTAGAGGTCATTGGAGGTGAGATGATACTGGGGACAAGGAACGGGAAGCAATTCGGTCATGGCCTTTTGAAGGAAGTATCCCGGAATTCAATTTCTTTTACCACATTATCTTTAAAATCATCGCGTATGTAATGAATACAACCCATGTTTGCTCCATATACTTTCCTATAATTATAATAACTGCAATTTTGCTTGTTTGTTTTCTTTTGCGGCAGTTCTGTCACCTTTCTTTCTACATTACCAGGAAATGATTCTTTCTCCTGCTTGAAAGATTTACATAGCTCATGATGCCGTTTGGGATATTGAAAACTCTCTGAAAAAACATTTCAGATAAGTGTCGGAGAGTTTTTGTAACGCGCCAATTCATGTCATACTTTGAACTTGAAAATATATTTACCAAAGGTGCAGAGAAATTCGCTTATTGAAAGCACAAAATTGGAGTTGCTTTATCAAAGAGTTGTGCCGTGACACGGAGGCCATCCGAATCAAAACAGATTTTTTTCAAAACATTAAATCAATACGAATTGTCACTGGCGTAGATAATCCAATGTGACATCTGTAAGTGAATTTGAGTCTAGCTACCGAATGCCTAATGTTTTTCGGCGCAAAATACGTCGTCACGTGTCGGTCAGTTCAAATGCGCCGAGACCCCGTGCGACCCGAGCACTATGACTCCAAGTCTCACGCATTGCGGTACTGTCAGTGTATAAAGTATATAAAACACTGAGATAATTAAATGACCGAAATAAATATCAATGTGCTGTTGTGTATTCCGTTCCATGTTTTAACTATGAATAATGAAATGAATAACCGACGTTACTTTGTTTCTCATCGGGTGTGCATTCCACTCTATTCTAACCCAATAGTCCTACTGGTATGGAAAGCTTAATGTTTAAATTGGGATCCGAAGCATTGTGACATATTTCACGTACACAAAAGACCGCTGAACTATCAGATCGCTCTTTCAAATTTGGTAAGAATAGATTAAGGATGAAGTATGAAACATTCAAATAAATTTAGTTGATAAACGGATGATATCGAAAGCAAAATTGTCTTATCGGAAAAAAGAACCTCTCGTGAACACCCTGTTGAATGTAACGCATTTTTACAAAAGGCTTATGGAAAACATTTTCACCAGCAATCCTAATGCATGTAATTTCTATTTGTGTTGGCAGGGTTGTTTCATTCAGACCCAGTTTGGTAATGGCATCTGGACATAAGCAATTATACTGCTGCGTCTCTACAACAGAGGACTGACAACTAGGTGTGTTGCTGTATTTAAAAATAAATCCAAAATCTGAATAAAAGGCGAGACGTTAAGTGGAAGGAAACTCGGTACGATCACATCTCCCAAGGACAACACAACCTGCGGTTAACAAACGTCAGAAACAAAAATAACACCAATAAAAGTTGTGAAAACCCACCAGCGTGGTTCAGTGCGTTAAAGCGTCGTACATTGGGTCGAGGAGGAACAGCGGGACAATGTTCCAGTCCAGATCCCCGAGTATCGGCCATCCCGATTGCGGTTTTTAGTCGGTATCCCCCAAACATCTTGACTCAAGGCGAATGCTGGGACGGTCCACACTCTTGGCACACATTTCACCAAAAAAAAAAAAAAAAAAAAATTCGTACAGACACGTTTCTCAGACAGATAGTAATACAAACTATCCACCCATAGGTTGAATACTCCGGGACAAACAGAACCGGTTTGAATTCGGGCAGTATACAGATCCTTGTATCCTCCCCCAATTCATTTTTCAGGTGGCACGTAGTATTTAGGTGGTTGGGTCGAGAAAAAAGGTTGTAAATTACAAACATTAAAATAATCTTCATATTATGACAAATTGTCTTAATGTATTGTTCTGATCGCATATCTGTCATTACGATAACTACAGTGCGAACAGCAGTATCACTATTTTACCGGGTACCGGAAAATAAATCGATAGCAAACAAATCAAAAACATTCAAGGCATTCGGATTTTCATATTTATTCATCACTTGTCACAAAGTACAGCCTTCAATGAAATCGATTAGTCTTAAAATGTTGCGACGGTAAAGTCAGTTTCTGAATTTAAAAGACCGAGAGGTTACGATCAGGCTTGGCATCCGAGAGGACGCGGGTTCAAATCCCCATCCCGCCAGGCTGAATTCGATTTTCCATTATTTCCCGAAATCACTCCAGCTCCAGGCGAATGTGCTGATGGGCATTTAAAATCCCGTGTATAAGTTCCTTCCCCCCTTTGTCCCCAATACCCTCCCGCCTCTTAAGTCGCTCACGTCAATGAGACATAAGGCATTTCATTATGTTCAACCTAGTCTACAAGAACTTACAAATTTTGTATCAAATTCTTCCTGTATTTAATTTCATTGATACTTTATCTGTTTTCTTTGATTAAGGCATTTAGTTAGTTTGGATAAGTGATTAGTCTTAACGACATTGAAATTTAGGACCACTAACAAGGCTTATGGTAGTAGTTTGTAAAACCACATAAATTCTCAATTTCACTATCGGTTCGACCAGCGAGTCAACAAGACCACACCGAGCGTGATGGTGTAGTGGTTAGCGTTCTGGCCTCGTATTCGGGAGGACGGCGGTTCGAATCCCCGTCCAGGCATCCAGATTTGGGTTTTCCATGCTTCCCCAAATCACTCTAGGCGAATGCTGGGATGCTTCCTTCAAAAGGCCATGGCCGAATTCCTTCCAGATCCTTGTCTCCATTCCCATCCCGCCTCTAATGACATCGACGAGGTGTAAAGCCGTAAGTAAAAACATAAAAAATAAATAAAAAAATAAACCGCAAAGGTAGCCTTCCCGTTATTGTAAGTAAATTGCAAGCAGCCTCCAAATAGGTATTTTTAATAGAAATTGGGCGCGAACTTGAGTATGCACCGAAACGTTTTAGCTGTCCATTTGTGTGCGCTGTATAAAGTTGGAGCATTGAAAAGAATTATTAAAATAAAATTACAATAGGTACAAGGTTATATGGAAAATTATACTGGTGGTATGGTGCAGAAAGGAATCCCGCTTATAGTACATCATCTTTGAAACACTGCATTGGCCGCAAAGGAAGTAATATTATTTGAATGAAATGGAAAACTCCCACTATTGCTAGATAAAGAAAGCTGTGAAGGGCTAAATTTATTTTGCATGACTAAGATATTTATTTCACGCAATTCTAATTTCAGCAAAGCGTAACATAATTCCTTTAACTTGACTGTGAAATTAAAGTTGCATGCAAAGTAAATGATAAATAATATTGTGCTGCCTAAATAAAGTTGCTGGTACAATATTAGTTGTTCTCTCAGAAAGATGATCTTTGGACTTTCGTTTTGTCTTTCAAAGACGTAGAACAGATTTAACGACAAACTTTATCTGTAATTATTACTCAAACACCTCTTCTTTCAAGGATTTTATGGATTGTGTTGGTGAATTTTTCATTTTTGTTTAAATATTTTAAAAGGCCGGCTCTTGTATCGTAGCGGCTAGCGAGCTGGCCTCACGTTCCAAGAATCGCCGGTTCGAGGTCACCCCAGAGCATGGGAGGTTTTTATTAAATGTTGTGTCCATCCTGTATTGTCCGTACTGAGAAGCAAAAAGATGACGATGATAAAGTACATATACACTAGTAGAAACAACAAAACACAGTTGCAGCTAGCTGTATGGCTAAAATGGCCGAAAGCCAATTGGAAAAAAAAAAAAAAAAAAATATCTTAAAGTTTATCATCAAACTGATGCATTAATTATCCGGCTAAATTTGCCATCCTATAAATCAACAAAGCACTTCATATCAAACGTGTTGCCGGGACAGTTAATTAAAATTAGAATAATAGTGCTTTATGCAAGATATGCTTCATATCGGCAAGTGGCAGTGGAAATAAGTAAAATATCAAAAATACGTTTGAAAGTATTTCGCCGTTTCGTTTTTTTGAGAGTCACATTTTGTCGTTTAACGGCGCAAAAATTGTCCACAATAACGCGGACAGCACAGGAGATTTGGATCTGCGCCTCGCCTTCCATTCCACTGTACCTCCCATTTTCAGCCGTTGCCACCGCCGCGCCAAGTTGATTGCCTGTGCACGTTAAATTACTCGCAGCGTTAAAAAATGAACCTTCATTATCCGGAACACATTAATCCAGATAAAAATGTCGCAATTTCTGTATAATTAATCACGATATAAAGCAGCTCGCCTGTGGAGAGGGCCAGTTTCCGAGAGAGGCCGAGATGAAAGCGTTTGCCGCCCCCTCCCCCCAGCAAGGCAAACGGAGCGGTTTGCGGGGGTGTAGTGGAATAAAGTTGTAAATTCTGGTGACAGTTCGGGTTTTGTGAGTAAAGTGGCGTGGAGGGGTATCCACCAGACGACGGTGCTAATAAAAGAAACCCTCTATAGCGGTGGAAAGGGAGTGGGAGGTTGCAAAGTGTTGGGGGCGGAGGGTTGGAGGGCGCCCGCCCGGATGAACCGAAAGAGTTGAGCCTGCAACATTAACAGGGCCTTCGGGCAGCCATTACCGGTGGACAAGCCAACCCGCTGATTATTTCACGACGGAAAAATGGAAGAACAATGTCGGCTGCAGAGGCGGCGGCGACCCGCCAACAAACCCCCAACAGCTGAACGCCGGCCTAAATAACCTAGAGGGCCCCCCCGCCCCCCGGCTCCATAATGCATCGCTGTTTAGTCCCGCAGAGCTCGCTGGCCCGGCGCGGCTAAGCCGTTTGATTGGCCATCTGCGGTGGTTCTCCTCAGCAACAGAACCCCTCTTTCCTGCTGTTTCCAGCCCGACTGAAATATTCAGTTTATAATAAAGCAGGACTCTGTCCCACTACCGCTTATGGATGGCGCACGCATAAAACCGCTCTGAAACACTTTGCGTGTTGCCGGTTTAACCGATTCCGCGGGCAAGTATCTTGTTGCCGAGCGAGGCCGACTTATTACTTGCTCATCACTAAAGCATCACCTTCCCTCACCCCATTTTTTTTTTGCAGTCTGACCAGAGAACGAAAGTTTGGAACCTCGTTGCAATGAGTTATGCAGTTCGGTTTAATACGCTTTCCGTGGAAATGGTGTGGCTACGGTTCGTGGTTGTTTATTCAGTTACCTTTAAAGTATCTAAAAATGAAATACCTGTCACGCTTATTCTGTGGCGGGCTTTGGAAATTTTAAATTATAACAGAGCAGAGAGCTGCCGTGACAGCTGAAGCAGTGATATTAAACGTACACCACGATTCTTTTATGGATCACTTGCATTAGGGCATTCATCGCAATGTAGCGGTTAGCGTGTTGGTCTTCAATTACAGCAGTCGCCGGTTCGGGCCGGTCAATGACATACGCGTTTTACGTGTCACATCTTAATGTGTTGTTATGAATACAAAAAAGGATAAATTGTATGTAGTAAGAAATTTACTAGCCCGCAAGTTTGGCTCAGGTTTTGGCGGAACCGCGTTGGTGTTTGGCGCCCTACGCGGGAATATCTTGTTCGACTTCCGGAGCTAGAATGAATATTTACTTGGTTGGGAGGGTAAGAAACGTGGTGATGTATTCGCTATCCACAGGTTGTATACCAAAGTTAAATTCAAAACCTCTTCGTGGTGGTACGTAGTGAAGGCTCACGGCACTATCGATAGTAAATCGTCCAGATGGCGACCTTAAACTTTGGTGTGGTTGTTTATACAGGGATCCTTGGCATCTATCGAAATAGTTTGGGCTGATACCGAGTTTGCACTCCCCTTTTTTCATGATTTTTTTTTCAGTGAACCCGACGGGTGAGCATTCTGGAGGACACGGGATTAATTCAGGGTCAGGTCATTCAGATCTCAATGATTTTCCGGAATGACTACAGGTAAATGAAGAAACGTTTTCTTCAAAACGTCGTGGCCGAATTCCTTCTCGTTTTCAGTACATGAGTGCTGGTCTCTCGTGCTAAAGTTTACCATTCTAGTCTGGCCTACGGCATATATGATTTTAATTTAGTGTTGTGTTCGACCTGTAAAGTCCTTTCTATGCAGAACATCAATGCTAGTGTTGAAATGACAAATAGTTATAGCTTCTTTTTTAATAAAAAAAAGGAAAGAAAAACCACATTCGACGTTGTTTTGGATATGAACATTTGTCAGGGAAAACTATGTCTTTACTGTTATTGATTTGGTGATTAATATGTGGAGGTGATAGAGATGGAAATCATTCTGGTTCTTATCACAAGGAGGAACACTTGCTAATTACTTGAATTATTCTCACGAAGCGACCGAGTCTTATGGGGGAGCGATATCCTTCAAACTTGGTATTCGGGTGGACACGGGTTCTATCCAGATCTGGCCATCCAGATTTCGGTTTTCTGTGGTTTTCCACAGGATAATGCCAGAATCTTACATCAAAAGATAATGGCAGAATTATTTTCCATTCAGTGTCACTCTTGACAAGGCGTATACACTTAAACAAAAAGAAAGTGGTAAGAGAGTAGAGAAAACTACTGGAGAAACCACTCAGCATAAGCAAGTAGACCTATATCTAACCTAATTAAGTTTCATCTTCCGTTTTTATATAAAAAAGAAACAGAAATGGAATGGAAGCTTTTAGCATACAGAAACCTTAAAGTTCGTTTATATATTCTCTCTCAACAACTGATTTTCTCTTTTAAAGATACTAAACAGTAAGGACTACACACACTGGATTAAAACCATCCATGCCATTAGCTGGACTCTAACCATCGATGCTCGGTATGCGAAGTGTGATGTTCTTATACAGGCCATCGAGGCTGTCCCGACCTACTGCGCCTGGTGACTGCTGAGTTCGACATTCTTAGTTATGAGATCGAGAGCGAGATGAGTCTCGCAATGGGTTTTGCTTGCGTCTTCCACCAGAATCTCGTGGACAGGATAGCATAGCAAGTCCCAGATGAATCAGTCACTTCAATTTACCCACAATGGAGATTGACCATCACATCATTATGGTTCATAAGACCATTCTGACTTGCTAATGTTCGGTTCAGCTCTATTCTGACTTAAAATGAACGCCTGGCTGGTGGTTGATCCCATGGGGCTGAACTTTACACACTTGCTTATACAGGGTGATTAAAAATAACGTGGACCTTTCTCCCTTGGATTTTTCCTTGTTGGGATTTTTAAAAAGACTTCTATATGAAACACCTGTTGAAACGCCGGAAGACTTGGTTGGAAGAATCGTTGCGGCAGCCGGATGTGTTCGAGATACACCTGGTGTCTTTGAGAAGGTGCGCCGTTCTATGCAACCGAGCTGCCGGGCTGGTCTCGATGCATCTGGCAAAAACTTTCAGCATCTGCTGTAGGCTCAACATTTGGCTTGCATTATGGTCGCATGTGAGTGAGTAATTATCAATAAAATGATCTGTAATGGTTTTGTTTCTTCTCTTTGTGTCAGTATTATTTTAGACGCCCTGTATCGACTCCGGATCGCAGTTGCGACCCTCTGTTCCAATGCGATTTTTGATTCTTATTGTATTACTGATCCACCATGTCATTTTGTCCACGTTATTTTGAATCACCCTGTAACTGAGTTAATTGATAGTGTAAACATTTTTTATAGTCATTTGATTTGTCCTGAAAGGCAGATGTTAAAAATTAAACAACTGGAAAATCAATTGTTCGGGACCTGGATTTTTATTTTTTAAATTATTCCAGTGTAATATCTGATAGCGGATTTGATTGTATCCAGCTTATCTACTACAACATAGCACCACAAAACTTCGATTATAAAGACAACGGTAGGCAGCTTAGGAGTTAACGTGTTGCAGGGGATACATGTTAGTCTTGCCTCGGGCATGGTCGATTTTAATTATGTATTTTAATTAAGTATTGTATTCGCCCTCTGTTGTCCATGATGTGCAAACAGAAACGAGAAATAATACACAATTCCAGTTGCTGAATCAAACAGTGTTAGAATTGTTGATACACAGTTGATAATAAAATGAAAAACATTGCAGCTGGCTGTATGGTTCATCTGCCAAAGGCCATAGAAATTATAGCCTTACTCTAAGTCTTGCGCAAGAAGACTATCGTATTAAATTCCTCAGTATGCTAAATGGACAGTTTGTAAGTTCTAACTTCAATGAGCAAAACGTCAGCTGTGTAAGAAACTATGCTGTCAGCAAACAGTATGGTTGGTACCTAATTATTTGTGAATTCACGCTTCGTTGAAGCACTTTTAACGCAGCCGCAGATATGTATTTTGCAGACCTTCCAGAATTGCACCTTATGGATAGAATCCATTTATTGGAGAAACGTTGTACAGAGTGCATTGAACTAGAGATGAGCGACGTACAAAAATAAATGATTTTTTTTTTTAACTAAAAAATTGATTCTTTTACTACCAAGCAGAGAATCCTCACGATACTCTTCTATCTTCAGAGTACATGTACATTATACAGATCTCTCAATGGTTTGCAATAAACAGTTTTTAGATGTTGTTCTATGAAACTGAAGCTGATTCATTTATGAAGTAATAAGAAAAAATTCAAGATTTCGAAAATAGTTGCAAAAAATGTTTAAAATTAATCGAAAATGTAGGTTAGGACAGTAGAAGTTTCAATAACAATATATGAAGAAAGGCATTTAAGGGGAAAAAATACTAAAACTATTCAGCGGATGTTGCTTGACTTGTTTTACTCGATATCTTGGGCAGAAGGATAGTACGGTCTAAAATTAGATGAAACAATAACTGTGGATGTTAACTGCAATAGAAACGAGGAAATTATGAACCAGAAATGAAAGAAAATGTCAGATGTCTGAAGATGTATAAAGCTGACATCATATTTTGCGAATGAAAAAAGCACGTAGAAAAACTCGCCGGAGTGTGTTGACTACGAGGCAGAGAATTTTTTTGTTCAAAGAAGAGCAACAGCAGCGCCGGAACAGCAAAACAAAGTTGGAAACCACGCAAAAATAAGTGGCGAAGAATTCTTCGCGAAATGCTCTCCCGCATCCGTGCGCGGCCCGCAGCCGAAGAAGTGTTTACTGGTCGGCTGCGTGTCTTGTGTCTGTCTGTTCATACACGACCGCCGGCCCAAGGCGGTCCGACCTCTGTTTAACTGCCCGGCGAGCAGAGTTTGCTGCCGCTGCTGTTTATTGTTTGGATGTGTAAGTTAGCAACTCTGATGGAAATGCCGAGCGACTGGCCAGCGTTATATAAGGGGCGGGAGGGGGCGGAGGCCAGATTGCTTTCCGCCGGGCCCGCGCTGCCAACTTTGCGATGTTAAGAACTTGAAGAGGTCCGAGAGCTCAAGAACTCGCCGGAGAACAGATGATGAATGTTGTGCCCACCGCTTCGAGCTTCGTCGCTCCCGCCATCACATTGGAATAATCCTCCTCGGTATTTCGAAAGTAACTAAATATTTCGTATTATGATTTATCTGTAGATTATCATTGTATTCGTTTTAAACGTTTTATTATATTGATTGAAATCAAGAAATTATAGTCTTTCATATTTTTGTATCTGAGATGAATTTTTTTTCAGTAGCCCCACGTTGGGTTCTCAAAAACTGCATTGTCACAGCTTGGTTATTTAGATTTCTAATTTTGTGAACAAAAAAAAAAAAAAAAAAAAAAAAAAAAAAAAAAAAAAAAAATATCTTGATGAACGATTTCGATGTATTAATATTATTATATTAAAAATGGTCTATATTCAGAGTGAAATAAATTTTATTGTAACTGAACAATTACATTAGTAACGCGAGCAGCAACGTAGTGTGGCGCATATGAGATTCTGGAGCGGAGTCCGCTATCTGACCAGGTATTGATTTTTGTGTCAAGCAATTGCAGCCTGATCTACGTGAGATGTGTATTTAGGTCATTAGATTACGTATCCCTAAGTGCATGAGGATTGACTCGCACCTGCCCGGTTTTTTTTCTTCTAACTACCACAAAGCAGAGCGACGGCAATGGCTACAACTTCTTAATGGTTCAACATTTCAAAGGGATTTAATTAACTATTTTTGACTGAAATATCTAGAGGATAGGCTATTAATATATGATTCCGTGGCTCAGATTCCACGTAGAGCTGTAGGTCCCCTTTCCTCGGTAGGAAACCAATACAGAGGCGCATGCCGAAGAATCTTTCTGGATCTCCCGGCCAACAATGCCATACGCGTTTACCTTTTAATATATGATTTCAAAGTGACTAGCCGATACTCACAATATTTCTGCGAATATAATAATATATTACGTCTCTATCACCAGGTATAGTGATATGGCTGGTAGATATGAAGCGTATAGTATGCCAAGAGAGCTTGGTGTAGACTTACTAGAAGCTTCAAGTCTACCAGTCTGGTCATTATACCAGAAGATGACGACGGAGTATATGTTCGCCGAAACATTGTATGAGAATATAATAAGTACTCGGCTAATCATCTGGGAACTATATATTAATATACAACGTCGATAAAAACATGATTCATTTATATGTGAGGGGTACTTCAGTTATATAGTACCATACTATTCTACAATAATATTGACTGTCCAGGGATACCTTTGGGCTGCAGGGCGCTTCTAGAAGGAACTGACGAACACCGTCTGGTTTTCATCATTGAATTAATGCGTTTACTTTCAACGTTTCTGTAATTTGAGGTGTAACCAAGCTTGGATGAGAGAAAAGTGATCGATGTACATGGCGGTAGGATACAGATTAAAGGGCATTGTGCGGGATTCATAACTTGTGAGATATCTCGACAAAAGCGAACGAATCTTTAGTCAAAAGAACACAGAAGCTGTGGTCCAGAAACGTGTGGACAGTCACGTGTCGTCCAGTAACTGATATTGTAGCACATATTTGAATGAAGAAATATAAAAAGTATTCCTTGACTCTAAGAATTTCAGACAAGAAGCGTGAAAATGGCGGCTTTGGTTAAAAAAACAGGAACAGCAGCACAAATCGTAAAGTTAAAAAAAAATTACTATTCCGAGAAACTGTTTTACAGATCCCCCAGTGAGGGAAAAGGACATGTAACTGAGAGCTCGGATAATGCTGCAGGCAAATAGCCACTCTGGATTACTTTAACAAACTTACACACGTCCCCCCCCCCCCCCCCCCCCCATGCTCTATCGTATGCGGCCTAATGCTTTTGCGCTCAATCTCTTCTGCGTGGACTACCAAAAATACAAGGTGGCATTGGGGACGACGTGAGGAGAGGGTCACTCGGGGCTCACCTGTCGACACTTCAAGCTGGTTTTCATTGCGTTAGGTGTAGACCGAGTATTCAACTGGAGTTAGCACCGGTTGCTACTTTTGGTATCGGCTGCGCAGAAGCGATGATAACGAACCTTTACTGCAACAAGACGTTCCGTTGACTATCCCATCTGCGGTAATATACGGATGCTTTTATGCATTTCATCTTTCCTCGCGCTATTCGGGATTGGAATGCGCGGATTTAGGATTGGTGCTTAGCACCCTCTGCCACCCACAATTTTTGTGACTTGCAGAGTATGGATGTAGATGTAGATGTAGATACGCCGAGATAACTGTTTTCGCTACAAATGACAGGACCGTCACATACCCTTTGATGGGTGATGTTGCAAGAAGTAACTTCTCTCTACTTTACTGATAATTTACCCATCACTGGTCAAGAATTAATCGTCGTGGTTTTATGCAATAAACGGTTATTTGATCTGTTGGAATTAAAGTAAATAAAGAAATGCGATTTTGTATTTGAAGTACATTAAGCTTTTTATAGTGTTCTTTCGAGAACAATTATCCTCTCACATAAATTTTGATATTGTTATCATTTTCATTAAGAAGGAATAACTCACTATTAATTACCTACACAAAATCAAAATCCCTCGATGTTTCAAATCATTACGATTTTAATTCCATCTTTGGGTAAAGGTACTCGACAACTGAAGCAGCCATAACTGACGAAGATTATGCCTTTACTCCTCTTCGACGTCTAGGTTATTAGAGGAACGAGAGGACTGGGAACAAGGAAGAAACACGGGTATGGCTTTTGAAGGAACTATCCCGACATTTGCATGGAATGATTTCGGGAATCAGTGGAGAAGATTTTGAATCCATGTCCAACCTAGCGTTACCACTCCGACCATGCTCACTAGAAGAAGGTTGATAAAAACATAAGAAAAAGATGGCTATGAAGGTTTGTCACGTAATATGTTGCACCTTGCCTGCAGGTGAGTAGTTCCAATTCGGTCGATGGCTGCTAATGAGTCTGGCAGCCAGGTAGCCGGAGCGTTGTTCCTAGAGACAGGAATTCTCATTAATTCGGGGATCGACGCCCGGGGGTGCCGACGCCCCACCCCGTGTGTACGCCGCTAATTACGCCACGGGCTCCCTAACGACACTCTGCTCCGACCCTGATCAATGGCTGCGCAGCGGCCCTCTTGCGAGCCATTGATTGCGTTACAAAGGAATATCTGGCGGCACGGGCCGGTCCGGAGCAGCCAGCTAATTACAACATTGCTACGTGTTTAGCGGCCACGGGCGCCGCAAGTGGCCCGCTCAGCCTGCAGCTGTAATTAACACGGCTCCCACCAGCCCACTACTGTAGTGTACACTACTGCGCCCCGGGCCGACCCGCGCGGCTCGAGGCGTGGACCGGAGAAACCTGAACCCGCGCTTAGGTAAAAGGAGCGCAGCGCGCTGTGCTGAGACATAAAGGAGCGCTGCGGAGTGCAGCACAAACCAACACCGCAGCCACGCGATGTAGAGCAGGGGTGGACAACCCTCGGGCTGCTTGCGGCCTGCCGTGTCTCTTCTGGATCATTTTATAAGTAAATTTTAACTCTCAGCGGTGAAATCAAACACTGTAACACTAAGTTACACTGATTTTAAATATAAATCATCACTCGCTTGGTACTGTGAGGATGGACTGTCGACAGGATTCACTTGTTCATTTGGAGAATATTTTGCGAATGATGTGTGGAGACTTTCCCGGCGTATCAATGCAACAAAAAATTCTCGGGTGTCGAGCTGGACCCCCGAGAAGATTTTGTTGTAGCCACCACTTCTTTCGACATCAACATTGATGCGCTCAATCGAAGTCAAAAGTTGTATTAAAATAACTATATTTTTGAAGTGAAAACTTCTATAGTCGCGTAAGGCGATGTTTTGACGGCGGTAAATCTATGCGACTTCTGCGCGTTGGACGCGTCACCAACTAGCTAATGTTAACACTGTAGCTACAAGTATCACATGTTGCGTATGGAAAGCAGTGAAAGTATAGATTATACTTGTATCTAATTTATAAAAGTGAATGTTTATTGTTCTTTTCATACAAGTACACAGTTTTTATCCGATTTTGATGAAGATTTGCATACGAATAGCTCAGCGGTAAGGCACTTACTTCAGTAAGTTTCTCTCTCCGGTCACGGGTTCAAATCCTGTGACGAGCAGGAATTTTCGGGAGCTGTGTTTGATTATGTAATCTACGCCGGGACGGTCCGTGGCTCTCATTCAACGTTCAACTATTGGCGCTTGAGGAAAGGAATTGTCCACTGACACAATAGCTTGATAAATCTCCTTCGGGAAGATTAGACCAACGTTCGGGCTGTGGACTAAGTTAGATTTTTAGTTTTTGAAGTGAAAACTTCTTTAGTCGCATTGGGAGATTTTTTTGATGGGTAAAATCTTGTGAGTCTGCATCACCGACATACTAATGTTAACAGTAAATTTGTAGCGGGTTGGTGACTCAGTGGTTAAGGTGGTTGACTGGGTGGCGAAAGGTCCCCGGTCCGAATTTCTGTCTCTGCGGGGATATTTTTAGATCCGTAACCCGACCTTCACCTTGAGCACAGCTTGCTGTGTAATGTGAAGTATGTCAGAACGCTTCCGTCGTTGGTATTCGACGTTAAACTGAAAGGCCCATGTGACAATACCGGGGCGGAATGCGCAGCCATTAGAAACCCTGCCACCCGTTCATAACGACCAGTCGGAATTATTATTATTTAGTATATCTGTAGCTGTAAGTATGACGTGATGCACGTATGATATTCATAGTTTTAAGTTTTCACTACTGTCGGCAGTTCCCTATGACTGAATTTTTTTTAATACTTCATATACATTTTTCATTTATAGTGTTGAGTATTTTTTCCAAGGAAGTATAAAGTGCCATCTGATAGAATGTTCTATTTATAAAATTTGGCCAGGCTGCTGAAAAGGTAAGGCATCACTAGTGTAGAGCCTGTAATAGTTCACACTAACCCAGTCCTTACTAACGACTAAACATCCATAGCCGTTTTTTTTCAGGTACCTGCTTAAAAAATCGTAACTGCAGCAGATTGCTTACAGATCATCACTGTAACAGCAGTAATATCGTCCTGCCTCGAATATCTTAATCAATATTTAAGGACCCTTCCTCCATCCGCACTCCAATTGTCAGTGACTCAGAGATCACGTTCGTAGAGTGTGCAGCTAACAAGACACTAATTACAAATCTATGATAAACGATTACTGCTAATGCATTTGCATTTTTTCGTTCGTGTATTAGGAACGAAAAAATTTCAATAGCATTAGGATTTTTCTTCTTTCGATTTTGGCCTACTATGTGCCACGGAACTACTGGTTTACTGGTTTTCATTTTCTTCCCTCCCATTTTTTTTTTTTTTCTCCTCATACTCGCACTGTGGTTCCTCCTCCTTTCTTCTGACCAGATGGTCTTGGCCTTTGTACATTGTTCCTGGAACCCCTTGACTTAATCAGTTTTAGTTTGAAACATTCAGATTCTCTATCTCATCTGGATGAATCCTAATTGTTTTCATATCTTTTCTGAACGGATTTTGTTGTCGCCTTTAATATATTAATATAGTTGAAAATTATTTTTGTCAAACTACCCTCACTCATTCCCCTAAGGTTTTCATAAAAGTTCTGCCTTCTCCTGTGCGTTGTGTATGCAATTTATTCTGCATAACAGAATGGACTAATACACAGGAGGTTTCGAAATGAATATGGAGGTTTTGAGGCTTTGCAGAATTTTTATTATTTGACTTAAGGGTATAAATGAAAGAGAAAATCAAACAGTTTCATTTTAGACATGAGCATGCAGTGTTTCCTTTATCTTCAGCTAGAAAGCGCTAGTAGTAAAGATAGCGACTGCTGAACAGAAAGTTTTTGTGTGTGTTTCACAGTTTGCAAGGTTGAATCTGTAGTTACAGTTCAAAGAGGATTCCATATTAATTTCCATTGAAATCCGTAGACAGTATCATCATTTAGAAGACACAGTGTGTCTTTGTAAAGGGAAGAATACGGAACGACCGAGCCTGACTGGGGAACGTGTTAAACGAGTGTGAAATTCTATCGAGTGTAGCCCAAAGAATCTCTTATAAGGCTAGCCGTGAATTAGCAGTTCCAGTGATACCTGCGTAGAGAGTTTTAAGGAAACGCTTAAATCGAAGCCCTTATTGGCAGCTCTTGAATGGTCTAAAGCCTACAGATTACCGTTCACGAGCCAACTTTGCAAACGAAATTTGGAGCATAATGATAAAAATTTCTTGATCGTGTCATTTTCTGAAACGAATCGTCATTTCAACTAAGAGGGAATGGGAACACTCATAATGTGCGCATCAGGGTGTCAGAAAATCCCAACTAGGTGGTACAGCTGTAGTGTTGTAAAAAAAACGGTTTTTTTCTGGCTTGAAAAAAAAAACTATGAAAAAAAAACTTTGAAAAAAACATGTTTTTTTTCCGGAACACGTTTTTTTTTCACAACTATTAAATCTCAAATTTGTAAGGCAGTTATCGTTTAAAATGACTGTTTTAGAGTTTTATTCTAAGTACTTATCTTAGTTTAAATTCTACTATATTTTTCTAGTTCAATAGGGAAAAAATTACGAAAATATTGGCAAAATTGACTGAAATTTTCTTTATGAACGGGGATTTCCCGAAGAAAGGAATCCCCATTCCCCATTGTTTGGATTGATACTTGCTATTTGAAATAGTGCTGCCAGCCCTACAAAATTACCTACAGATCTTTTTAAAAAATTAGGAATTTAAAATTTATCCACGGTTTTTTGCCTCTTTTTATTACTAATTGGGCTTTCCTTATATTCGTATACTTGTTAACTCTCAGAGTATAGTGGTACTGACTCATTAAATTGTCAGTAAGGGAGCGTGCATAAACCACATAGCTCCATTTTGGCCTCCTGTGAACCCCCACGTAGCCCTACGTGGCTTTTGCCCCCCCCCCCCCCCCCGTTCACGAAGCACGTAGCTTTCTTCCGTTTTGATTCCAGAAGACATTTTGTACTGTTTTCTCTTGTCAGACTATTGTAAATTACATACGGATATAATTAACTGAGGGAAATAAATACTGACATGCTGTTGTGAGTTCAGTTCCTCATTTTAACTGTGAAAAATGTTACGAAAGGAAAGTTACGTGGCTTGGCTCGGAACCCCCCCCCCCTCTCCCACGTAGCCCAGCGTTGCCTTCCAGCTAACCCCTCCTCCCTCTGGACCGAGCCACGTAGTTTGTGCACGGTCCCTAATTATGAATCGTTTCCTTGCAACCGTTGGTGTAAACAAACGATTGAAAAGAAGTAAAGCTCCTATTTTGTGTGATAACAGATTTTAATTCAAACTTAAAAGACCGTAATACAGAACTTTCGGCGTAGTCTTTATGCACAGTGTGTACTTTGCTCACAATTTAAAATTGCAATCTCAAAATCTTTTGCGTACAATACAAGAACAACCAGTAAAAGAAAATTTAACTATTTCTGAAGTTATGGAAAATACCGACACCGATCGAACAAGCGTTGGTAGTGCTGATACTAGTGAATGTGGTACTGACATAAGAGGATGAATCATTATGTGAGACATTATATGATTCAGTAAGACTTAAAACACACTTGTAAAATGCAAGTTCCTTAAATAAAACTATAATTTATCAAATATATTGTTTTCTGAAAAAAAAAAAAAATTAGAAAAAAACACGGGT
The DNA here is from genome assembly GCA_031002005.1 of Vandiemenella viatica. NCBI lineage: Eukaryota > Metazoa > Arthropoda > Insecta > Orthoptera > Morabidae > Vandiemenella > Vandiemenella viatica. The sequence goes on along the minus strand of CM061920.1, from coordinate 326,093,892 downwards.
GCTAGGTTTTTTTTCATGTTTTTTTTCACAAAGCTGAAAAAAACATTTTGTTTTTTTTTCAGTTTGCAACACTGTACAGCTGCAAAACGAGACTCCCCAAAATGAAATGTTTTTGTACCGTATCTCGGCGGAAAGTTTATGGGCCTTTCTTTTTTGGCGAAGCAACTGTAACTGGTATTCTTGTCATGATTCGCAACGACTATTGCTTTTTCCTCAACTGCGAGATGATGTATCACAGAAATCTTCATTTGGCTTCAAGTTGGTGCGCAGCATAATTCAGTACGCGATTAGTTAAATGACGTTGTAACCAACCGCCGGATTGACCGCTATGCGCCGGATGACAGGGCTTGTTTCTCATGGCCTCCACGTCCACCCGATCTTGTCTTTGGGGGTCATAAAGGACCTCCGCCACCCGCTGCCCAAACAAAAACAGGACTGAAACAGTTTTATCATCAATTACACCGGACATACTGATCAACTTATGGAAAAACTCGCCTGTCGACTACATGTGTCCAGTGTGACGAGTGGTGCTCACATTGAACACTTGTAGCTAAAAAAAATTATTTTGCTTTTCATTTGACGTATCACTTACAATTGTAGGTTAAATACTAAAAATTGTGCAAAGCCTCAAAATCCCGATATTCATTTTGAAATGCCATGTGGATCTTCATTTTTTTCTCTTTTAGTAGGTACTGTCTTTTCGCTTTACTGGTTCTAAAATTTTCCTTAGGATGTCCCTCTCTTCTTTCTCTTTTTCTCTAACGTCTCGACCTCCATTTTATTACTCTAATTGGCAGTATTAATTTATCAAAAATTTATAATTAATATCTGCAACTGAGGAAAATACTCCTCAACTTCCTATTATTAAACCCGAAACTATCGGAACAATTCATTGCATGCAATATGATGGATTTTTTTAGGGACATTATATTCCATTATCTGGTAAAACGAAGAAAATAGGGTACTAATGACAACAGTTTCAATTTACTGGCGAGCAAGCAATTGCAAAAATTGGTTTAGTGAAAGTTAAATTGAGCTAAATTAGTGTAACTTCTACAAAATGAAACTCCTTCAGTAGAAAATTTGAAATAAAAAGGCCACTACAATTAGAGTACAAATAAACAATTTAGTAGAAATCTGTGCATTAGTGTTCGAGTTATCTTGTTGCGACGAATAGGCACTGAAAATTTCAATAACGGTCCATAAGGAATGAGAGGATTCTAAACATGAAGAAAGCAAGTGTGATACTTTGAAGATCAATAAGGTCGTAAGAAATCGCGTTGAATTTTGCAGCTATTTAGTTGGTAGGGTAAAAATATTGTATTAACATAACAGATTATGACCAAAGAAGTTAGAAAAAAGAAGAATTATTTTAGGATTTGGACTACTGACTCTAGATAGTAGCCCTGTTGTCGCACATATTGTAACTCTAGTGAAATTTGTTTTAAAAAAAATAAAAATTCAAATGTTGCTAAAAGGCTTCAGACGAATTTATGAGAATAATTACAAATCGAAATGTTATCAGCGTATAGTGTATTAAACTGTCGTGTATGTTCCACTTCGGTCAATCATATTCATCTGATGCTCGTTAGGCCACGTCACTGTCAACATGCAATAACATTATTTCACGCTTTATGTACGGTTAATATATAATAACTCGCAGGTCTATTTAGAAGCGCATTACCATGCATAATATGATTTATGCTTATGCAGATAAACAGGAGTTCGTGCGTGCCGTCGAATCGACTAAATCCTATTAAATATAGAGACATAAATGTGTAAAACGTATCTATAAAACAAAGGCAATATTTAATGTTACTCCACAATTTAGAAAAAAAGCCGAATAAGCCATCCTGCAATGTAATGAATTATAAAGAAAGCAATGTTTTTGTTACGTTGCTTGTAATTTGTGCAGAACCTATGAGTGTAATCTGACAAGTTCTTAGTCTCATTCACAGGCGTCAACTTTTGTTATAGATGGTGGAGGCCCATCCCACGGAAATTCGTAAGGCATTTTAACCGTTTCAATTTCCATTAAAGGTAAGATACCTGAACAGTGGCCAATGGCAACTATAATCTCTATTAAGAGAGAGACAGAATCGACACAAATAATTAGTATTTTGAATCCAGGATATAAAATCTATGCCAAGATTAATGCTAGATTGCGACCAATAGTAGAAGAGAAACTACCAAAATTTCAAAATGGATTTAGGCTAGAACGTTCTTGTTCAGATAATGTACGTATTATTAATAGAATTATAGAGAAAAGGACAATCATTGCATTCGTGGACTTCGAGGTTTTTGACAGAATAGGCAGAAAATTGTTGTGGAAAATCTTTTATAGAAATGGATATCCAAAACACATTACAGAATCTATAAAGAGTTAATATTTTAATACAAATATACTCCTCAAAAAAAGAACGAACACCCAAGGAACCCCATGGTGAAGTGCTTCCAAACACCTTGTACGTGTAACTGTACTTTTATCTTCTGATGACCTACTGGTAGCAGAGGATACATGAATTACAAAGATTCTTTCAAAAATTGCAAAAATGTTCAGAACACTAAATTTGAAGATTTTCAGGAACGATTAAAAAATAATAGCTTTCTGTGGTCGACGAGACCTTATCAGATCAAAAATAATTATAAATAGCTACCTTGCTGAACAAGTTTCGCACTATAACTACCTTGGTTGTGACATTACATATAGCGCAAACAAAGATGTTGATATTAAAGTGAACAAGTATCAGATGAAGTGTTGAACTATAGCTAAAACCTTAGGAAATAGTACGTGTAGAGAGACAACGATGAAATATGTGGTGACAGTTCCTATACTGTAGGAAGTTTTGGTCTAGGAGAAAGAAATGAGCGAGGAAGCCGGTTGCTAGAATTTTGTGAAAGATATAAGCTAGTAGTGGCGAACACACTGTATATGCAAGAAGAATATACACCTGGAAACGTCCTGGGGATACAGGCAGATATCAGCTAGATTATATCATGGTCAAACAGAGATTCAGGAATCAAGTTCTAGACTGTAAAGCGTACCCAGGAGCAGACATAGACTCGGACCACAATTTGATAGTAATGAAGTGCAGGCTAAAATTCAAGCGAATAAGGAAGCAGTATAAGCAGAACAGACTAGAAGTGAATAAACTGAAACAATCTAGCACAAGAGAAAAATTTGCAGAAATGGTAGACTTGGGTCTAAGAATTAACTGTGAAAGGAGCTCAACCGAGGACGAATGGAATGCATTAAAGACTGAAATAATGAAAGCTGGCAAGGAAACCTTAGGCTTTAGGGAACAAGCTGCCCGAAAACCTTGGATCACAGAAGAAATTTTGGAGCTGATGGATCAGAGAAGAAGGTACAAACATGCTCAGGATGAAGCAGGAAGAGAGCAGTACAGGCAATTTAGAAACCAAATAAATAGGAAATGCAAAATAGCTAAAGAAAAATGGCTACGAGAAAAGTGTGAAGAAGTGGAAAAGGAAATGGTCGTAGGAAATGTAGATGTTGCATATAGAAAGATCAAACAGAATTTTGGAGAAATGATGAAAAGAGGTATGAACATTAAAACTGCCGAAGGGAAACCTCTTTTAAGCTCAGAAGATAGAGCTAACCGATGGAAGGAATACATTGAGAAACTGTATGATGGGGACGACTTGAACAATAGTGTATTGGAAAAGGAAGGCGATATCGACATTGATGACTTGGGAGATCCTGTTTTGAGGACAGAATTTAATAAAGCTCTGAATGACTTGAAAGCAAATAAGGCAGTTGGAATTGATGAGATCCCTGCAGAACTTCTTAAATCTCTAGGAGAGGAAGGAATCGAAAGATTATTCAAGCTGATATCAAAAAGTTATGAAACAGGAGAAATTCCAACTGATTTTAACAAAAATATCATCTTCACACTTCCAAAGAAAGCACAAGCCGACAAATGTGAGAATTATCGCACCATTAGTCTAACACAAGGGTCCACAAACTTTTTACCCCGTCGACCCCTTGATACGATATTTGCCTTCTTATCGACCCCCACAAGTATTTAATAAAAACATTAAATCACTTTTGGCATTTCTGATGCTAAGCAATAAGAAGGCCTTCAAAACAATTCAATGAAATAATTTATAAAATCCACCGAATAAAATTAACAGAAAAACGAGATACTTTCCATTATTATTATAATGTAAAAATAGGAACAAAACTATGGATAGATGGAATAAATTTGAAATAAAGACCTGCCAAAAAGAACAGATGGTTGTTGTACTGTTTTAACTTGTCACACATTTCATCATTTACTTTACATGACTTCGCAAACAGACGAGAATTGAGGGGATGAGCTTTAATTTTACTTATTGACCTAATTTTTAGAACATTCCTATTTTTCCTGTACAGTTTAATTGATCCTCTTTAGTATTAATCGACCCCCTTTCGACCCCTCTGTATTAATCGACCCCAGGAGATCTCTTATCGACCCCAAGGGGTCGGTATTGACCACTTTGGGGACCCCTGGTCTAACATCACATGCTTCAAAATTATTAACCAAAATAATATACAGAAGGATGGAAAGGGTAGTAGTAGAGATAGTAGGCGAAGATCAGTTTGGGTTTAGGAAAAATCGCGGTACAAGGGAAGCAATTCTGTCTTTAAGATTACTACTTGAAGGGCGGATCAAGAAAAACAAAGATACTTTTATGGCATTTGTTGATTTAGAAAAAGCTTTTGATAATGTTAGGTGGGACAAGATGTTCAAAATTTTAAAGAAGTCAGGTCTAAAGTATCGAGATAGAAGAATACTCTATAAACTATATAAGAATCAAGTGGCTGTAATAAAAGTAGAGAATCACGAGAGACATGCATCAGTTAAAAAGGGCGTGAGACAAGGTTGTAGTCTATCCCCGTTAATATTCAACTTGTATGTAGAAGAAGCAATGAAGAAAGTCAAAGAAAAATTTCCATGTGGCATAAGTTTTCAGGGAGAAAAAATCAGAATGCTACGATTTGCTGACGACATTGTCTTATTAGCAGAGAGGGCTGAGGATATTGAGAAGTTATTGAATGGCATGAACAAAATACTGAAGGAAGACTTTGGACTGAATATAAATCAAAGTAAAACAAAAGTGATGAAATGTAGCAGAAATGATACCAATACTAGCAGATTAAATATAAAAATAGGATCGGATGCAATAGGAGAAGTGAGTGAGTTCTGTTACTTGGGAAGCAAATTACAACCGATGGCCGAAGCAGGAATGATGTTAAAAGCAGAATAGCACTAGCAAAAAGAGCCTTCATGAAAAAGAGAAACCTTTTAGTTTCAAATATTGATCTAGGAATTAGAAAGAACTTCTTAAAACTCTATGTGTGAAGCACAGCACTTTACGCTAGCGAAACATGGACTTTAGGAATACCGGAAAGAAAGAAACTTGAAGCATTTGAAATGTGGTGCTACAGAAGAATGCTGAAAATTAGGTGGACAGACAAAGATAGAAATGAAATAGTTTTGGAAATGATGGGTGAGAAAAGAAGTTTATGGAAGAAGCTTACGGAAAGAAGAGACAGGCTGGTAGGTCATATTTTGATACATGCTGGATTGGTTAATTTTTTAGTGGAGGGAACAGTTGAAGGTAAGAACTGTAGAGGTAGACAGAGATTAGAATATATGAAGCAGATAATTGAGGACGTGGGTTGTAACGGGTATGTAGAAATGAAGAGGTTAGCACAGGATAGGAAGGGATGGAGGATTGCATCAAACCAGTCTAAAGACTGACGACAGCAAAAAAAAAAAAAAAAAAGGGAGGAGTTGAAAATAGAGATGACAAGATAGAGGAACATAGGAATAGATGGAGAGACCTTCTGTATGGAATGGATGATGTACGAATACCATAAGTAGTAAACCACTATATACCTAAAGGAAGAAGAAGTAAAGGTACCGAGCGTGGTGGGTGAACGGTTAACGATCTGGCCTTGCATTCGGGAGGACGCCGCTTCGAATCCCCGTCCGGGCATCCAGATTTGAGTTTTCCATGGTTTCCCCAAATCACTCCAGGCTAATGCCGGGATGCTTCCTTTAAAAGCCCACGGCTGAATTCCTTCCCATTCCTTGTCCCCAATCCTATCCCGCCTCTAATGATCCTGACGTCGACCAGACGTAAAGCCATAAGCAAAAAAAAGTATAGGTAGACAAGGAATAGATTGAAATAGTCCCTGAAACCGGAACAGGTCTAATCCTTGAATGGGAAGAAGCAGAAGAATTTCATTATCCTTCCGTATTATGAATATGGTCGCTGAGCGGCATTTTAATTTATTTACTTTTTTTTTTTGTAGGTTTCCCTGTTTGTCGCCGACTATGTAATTAGATCGGGGGGATCCAATGGGGAACCAAGGAATGGGAAGGAATTTCGCCGTGACGTTTTGAAGGACAATCCAGGAAATCGTCTGGAGAGATATCGGAAAAATCATGTGAAACCGAAATTTGGATGGTCGGATCCGCGTCTTTCCGATTATTAGGCACATCATTATTCGCTCATCCACCAGACTCACTGTATTATTAGTGAGGACTAGTATGATCGTGTACGATGTATGTCTTATGTTTAAGAGTAGTGTGATGTTAGTATTGAGGACTAATTATTGTTGTTGACTTCGTCCACGTGTAGTACCAAAGAAGCTTCCAAACGGTAATTAATTTACTAACAACTGGTACATCTATCTTTGCTGCTGAGCTTACAAAATAATGATATGTGCAACCAAAAATTTTGCACTTAACATATTGTTAAATTTTCTCTGATAATCGAAACATTGTTATCAGTCTAATTGTGGGCTTCGCTACGTTCGGATTCAGAGGCTAAAAATCCCGTAGCATCACATTTTTTGATATTATTTTGGTCAATATGAATTTCTACTCCGTCCACATTTAAGGTAACTTGATAACCAGGAATTAGAGAGTCAAAAAGTATCAGAAAGAATGGTTAACAGAAAACATGTTAAAAACATAGAAGAAGGGAGGAAATGGAAGAATGTGGAAAATGAAGAAGGAAAGAAGAGGTAAAGAAAACTGAACAATCAATTAAAAAGAGAAACTGAACAAGTAAGAGAAAGATGGGTGAAAGAAAAGTGCGAGGAAATAGAGAAATTGTAGAAACAGAGAAAATATAAAATGATGTTCAAAATGGCTCCTGAAATAGCCTTTGAAAGTAAGAGAAACAAGAACAACATGGAAATAGAAACAATGGATGACACATTAGCCAAAGAACCACATGAGGTGTTGAATAGATGACAAGAATATATCGAATGCTTTATAAGGGGGATCAAATACCAAGTGAAATTAAAGAGGATGGAAAGGGATATGACATTCTGGAGGCAGAGGTAGAGGCTCTGAAGGAGATGAAGAATCGGAAGGTATGTGGAATCGATAATTTGACAGAAGAAATGTTGAAGAGTTTAGGAAACAGAGGAAGGAGGGAGATAGTCTACCTTCGTAATGAGATATTTGACAAACGGCAATGCCAGGTAATGATAGGAATACAAATTAAAGTGAAGTACATAGGACTTTCAGTCTAATTTCGCATAGCTTAAGTGTTGTTGAGAGTGCTGAATAGGTGGATGTAAGGAAAGCTAGATAGATGAGTTGGAGAGGAACAGTTTGGATTTAGCAAAAGAAAAGGAACAAGAGATACTATTGGCCTGTTAAGAATCATAGGGGAAAGATAGATTGAGAAAGAGAAATTTACGCCATCTTTTTTGACTTGGAAAAAGTTTTGAGAGGGTGCAACGGAAAAAGTAGATGGATATCTTTAAGACTAAGGGAGTAGATTGGAAGGAAAGAAGGTTAGTACAGAACCTAGATTTACAACAGAAAGTAAGAATAAAGACTGAAACGAAATCTCGTGAGAAAGCAGCATTGGGAAAGGCGTAAGACAAGGTTGTAGCCTTTCCCCATTACTATTCAGTTTATACCTAGAAGAAATTATTGGAAAATGCTTACATGGAAAAAGTGGCGTGCGTATTGGTGACAAGAAAATAGAGTATAAAAGATTTGCCGATGATATGACCTTGTTAGCAGAAAGCGAACAAAATATAAACAAAATGCTGAAAAATCTGGATGAACTTGTGAAGAGTTTGGAATGAAAATCAATACAGAATAAACTAAGAGGAAGAAAACTAATAAGTAGTAAGGTAGGACTAGCTGATTTCAACCAAGTAAGATCCTTCAAATGTGTTGGAAGTACAATCACTGAAGTTGTGAGAAGCCACCAGGAGGTAAAAACTCGCATTGCCGTAGGGAAGGAAGCATTTAATAGGAAGAGGCGATTATCACATATAAATCTCGCGTCACGATGTTTTTTTTCCGAGATAAACTCTGAAACTACTTAATGGATCAATTTTTAATGAATAATTTTCACGCCAATGCAATTGATTATGTTGTTTTTATTTTCCGTACCCGTTTCACTTCATTCTCTGAAGCATCTTCAGCGGTTCTGTCTCTTATTTAAATTTGTTCTTTATTGCAATTTACGCAAGATGATTCATACAGATATAAGCTTACAATTTACACATGAAAATTTTGATATATACAGATATAAACCAACATTTTTACATGTTCACGTTGGTTTGTAATTGTACCGTGTTTTCGGCACTGCAACTTGTTGCGGATCTAATCTTTAACTATCATCAAAAAGGACACTTTTTTTTTTTAATATTCTCAGTACATTGGTATGATTTGAGAGCTGACAGATTCGTTGCGGCTAATACATCGTTGGAAGAGGTTAAACGTCAACGCTGCAAAATATCTTTTAATGTTTCGTCGATGTGCTGATAGATTCAATTTTAACATTCGCATGGTGATACACAAAAGGACTGCAGTATACTCTGGAAGAGGCGACAATTGACGCTGGCCAGCCGACAGATGGGGAAATAGATATATAGGGGACGGTTCTGTCCTTCGCATGCCGAAAAGTGGCTTTCCACTGACCGCGCATTTGCCGACCGCGTCGGTACAGCTATCAACAGCGGGACGTGGGAAGGGAGCCGCCACCTCTAGCAGGGATGTCGCGCCTCTATCCGTCACTCAGTTGGTAAACATCAAACGCCCGGGTGACTGAAACGACACTGGGCAAAGTGGTGGGGAGGTGGCTATGAGGTGGCGAGGGCCAGCCTGTGGCGCGTGCTGGTGTGTACTGTTCGGATGCATGGCGCGACCTACAATACCACCAGAAGGTTCAGCCTTGAGTGGTACTGGGGATCTTTACGAAAACTCCACTTGTATGAATAGAAATGGGGCGGGAATGCAGAAGTGAGTGGTTGTGGAACGAGTGGGGTGCCAAACAATGAACGTTCAGCTTGGTTGTTGAGAGTTAACTTGGGTGTTTTGATTTCCTTTTATGTACGACTGCGGAGGTACACAGTCGGTGAGCCCGCGAGGGAAGACGGTTCTTACGGGTGCCGTGGTTCGGGTCACGTGACAATGATCGATCGGGTCCAAGTATCGATTGTAGTGTATACGATCAGCTACGTCCATCAAACTCAACGTTTCAGAGGAGACTCCATACGTCGATAACTTGCCGCCGGATTCGAACTGCAGCCAGCTGTTCACTGCTATTGTAATGATGTGCAAATACGAGTAAACTGGTCATCGTAAACAGTGGTGCTCAACGCTCGGTAATGACCCGTGAACTCTCATGCTCCCGACGATAAAGTTAACCCGTGTACAAATGGCCTTGAGAACTTTTGAACACATGCTTTTGACAAAAAAGAACAAACAATAAAGTGCACTGAGGACAATATTTAAGTTAAACGATATTAAATATCCCCAAGAACTGTTAACAAATCTGCAAAGAGATTGTATTAATATAAATCATCTTTTTTATAAAAAATAATAAGAAAATAAATGAGATTATTGCAAAGTGTAGATTCAGCGTTGTTTGCACTTTATGCAAAAAAATCGCGTTCCCTCCACTCATTAATTATTTGAATAATTATGTGCTCTTAATAATAATTTATGCAATGTAATAATTTTAATGATATCTAATTACATGTAAAAAGACGATACATCTCAATACGTGTGATACGAGAGTATACTACATTTTCTGCTACTGATATTGATCTTCAGTGATATTGTTTGAATTAACGTAATGATTTTATTGTTTGATTACAAGAATGCATAATCATTTTAATCGATTTGTTGCACGAGTTCAGTGTCTGATGCTTAGTATTTGCCGTCTCCAGACATTAACACCTGTAGTCAAAATACGACAATTTTCTTTGTTAGGTTAGTCCTTAGTAACTACAATTTACCAGATCCTTATTACTGTCTCTATGTAGGTACGGTGAGGTCGTAATAAAGACGCCCTTTTTATTCCCTCTTAATCACTATTTCATACTAACTGAAATTTTTGACATTCTATCTGGAGTTACTAAGTGCATTTCCTATCCCATCATTTCCTCTTATTTCTATACTAAAACAAATTGTTATCTAAGGAAGAAAATCTTATTTTATTCTTAAAAAGGATTTCAAAGGTAATACTTTAAACAAACTGGCGTTAGTTGAAGCTCTTTATTATAATTGTAAATAATTATAATTTCGTGTGGCATTAGCAACCTAGTGACCGAGTCTCTTACAGGCTGTTCACCAATCCACCTCTGTCGTTGCCATCTACTATAATTTCATAAGGTCACCATCTCACCTCGATAGCTATTGGCTGGAGAACGGTGTCACGTGTCATACTTCTCTCACAAAACAGCGACCAGAGATAGTCCAGTAACGGGGACGTAAAAAGGGGTTCCCACTGAGAGTATGCAGAAACCAAGTTTTCGACCTCCAACACCCTCGGCACAATTTTCTGTAGCCAAAAAACATCAAAATTTTAGTAAGTTTTTCAGTTTTTCGTCTATAACTCCTTTCTGATGAGTCCTAGCCGGAAACATTATATTTCCAGTGGTGAAATTTATATTTCCAATTTGAAAGAGGACAAAATTTCCTACAACTTTCGTAGTACAAACTTTTTTCTAAACTCAAACCTAAGCGAGCTACAGTTCTTCGAAAATCAGCCAAATTTAACACTTTTCCTAAAAGTTTGGTTTTTACCTACTTTTCCGCTCAAATTACCTGTAACCTCTGTATATATAATTGATACATATATATATATATATGACATAGTATACATGTGTACTACACTTTGATTACTGATGGTCAATTCAATAATCATATGGCATTGATGACCGGGAGATCCCGAAGGATTTTTCGGCCGCCAGGTGTCAGTGTTTTCGATACGCCGCGCAATGCGCTCTTTTGTGGCCATCTAACTTGACCAAGTAATAGTACCGGATATAGGGATCCTACATCTTAAAAGTGGAATTCAAATCACAGAATCGTTCTGGCTTACTTCATATTACACAGCAAGCTGTGGCAGAGGTGAAGGTCGGGTCAATGGCCTTTGAAAATCACTGCTGAGACCGGGCTATCGATCTCCAGTCAGACACCTTAACCACTGAGCTACTGGTCCGTTCTATTACATGGTGGTATTTGAAACAGTTTGAAAAATGGATTTACAAAATTGAAAACATAATGTTATGGCACAATGTTTATTTACGCAGTCAAAATTAAGTCATAATAAGTCAGAAATTAGTCATAAATCCATTTCTTTACCGTTTTAATGGATTGAAGCAATGTTTTCCATTTGAATTTGTTTCGTACTTCAAGGGAACAAAATTGTCTCCATATGAAGCATTTAAATTTCTTCAAGATGCAACACCCAACATAAAAAGTTTTTTTTATGGACGGATGATGCCACCTGCATAAGGTTTATTGGCATCGTAGTGATATTCGACGTCACATTAAGAACAAACATACACTATTCTTACTACAACACCATTAAATCACGTTCAACGAAATATGCATACTAAATTGCGGCCACTTTTATCATAATTTCTCCCCCTTTTAATGTCACATCAAAATGAAATATACCTTGTTGTACTCCTGGGAGCACGTGTTGCACATTACTCGAAATTTCATCAAAGTACAACCAGTAATGTTTGCTACATATATTTTCCCGGTTACTGTCTCAATCCTTTTTTTTACGTGGTGTTAGGAGATAAAGTCCAGGATTATGTTGATGTTAATGACATGACGGTGGACAGATGGTAGTGGATATGATAGTGGTTTGGTGTAACTATAATACAGTATGCTCCAATATTGAATTTCCTATAAGACTTTCCCTGATTGCACCAACTCTTCATATTAAGAATACAATATTTTCAAGAAAATTAGTGTTTAATAAAGTAATAACAAGGTTAAGACATAAAAAAACTGTTTCCATAAAAGTGTGAAGAATAAAAGATTGCCGAAATTCGATGTCTTGCTATATCTGCATCATACAAGCTAATCAATCTGCCAGAAGATTTTTGAAATGAAATTGATTAAATTGCAGTCGTTTCTCAGAAAAGGTATCCGTTATTGGAGCATATATAACATAAGAAATATTACTGTTGTGTCAAGATAAAACGAAATCCCTTAAAACTGTTTACACAAATGAAAAATTATTGTGACGATATTGCTCTACCATAGGAAATCATTTTCAGTTGTTCCCGTTATTCATTACGTAAAGAACTAATTCGTTTATAATTAATACAGAATCAATAGGAAATATTTTATGGTTGTTAATTCACGATACAGGATTTTAGTCCGCTATTTGTTTAGCATTCCGGTAACACCATACCATCTTTCTCATAAACGCAGAGGGTATAATTCTTCTGGCATAACAACACATGAACATTGCATGCTTCGGATTTTATATTAAATTTTAGGTCTCTTTCAGCCAATAGGATCATACAGCTAGGTTAAGCTGCAGCAGAAGCGAAATGCGCCACAGATTGGAACTGTCACGCTGCAAGTGAATTGAATTTATGTTTGGATATAATCTTTGTCTCTACCAAGAAATAGATAATAATGATAACTTCATAATAATTCTTTGAAACTTGATCTGGAAAGAATGTTATATAACAATATTGGGCCACCACAGAGACTTTGATTCTGATCTGGTAATTAAGAATTTGTCCCAATGTTTGTACCAGAACCGGGGATTGTCAGTTCCAGGAGCAATTGGAGGGGGGGGGGGGAGCCTAAGTGTTGCCATCTGTCTGCGATTCGTGTAACTTATGTTTTGTATAATAAGTGTATTTTTGTTAGTGAAATATGTAGTTTATGAGGCGGAAAATGGAAATCGTCCCAGCATTCTCCTAGGTGCCTGCGACAAACCTCAATCAGGACTGTCGTTGCACGGGCTACAGGAATCGAACCTGGTCCCATTGTACCTCCAAGATCCAGTGTGCAGACGCCTATACGCGCGCAGCTATACTGATATATTTATTTCATTAAAGATATTCAGCGTACAAAACTTAATCCAAAACCTTGACATTAATGAAATCCAGACCCTCCTGGAGGTCACAGTGAATTTTATGTACGGGGTTTTCCGTAGGTAAATGAACTGTGACTCTTTCCACGTAACTCTAAACGGTGACTCTGTATTACTCTTGTGTAGTTCGCGAACAAACTAGTTCGGAAGAGTGCTCCCACAGGCGAACTACGCGAACTAGTTCCCCGATCTCTCGTTCCTTAATTCGTTCGATCCTTTTCCGAAGACCGACTTTTGTTTTAGGTCGTTTATTACTATGTCGTCTAAACGGAAACACTTTTCCCTCTGGGCACATTTCAGTGAAGACACAGATATAAAAAGAAATGAAAAAAAAATCTGTTCAACATTAATAATTATTCCAGAAGGCACAAACGGTAATTTAACGAGGAATGTGTAAATAAAACACGCTTTGACCGCATAAACAATTGAAAGACAACCACCGATAACCACAACTTCCATAACAAACAAAAGAGCGCGTGCAGCAGCGATAGAAAAGCGGGCGAACGATCTGTCTTTCTGGAATTCGAGATGGAAACGACCTAGTTCGTTAAGGAGCTGCGCACTAAACTGAGCGCTCCTGGTCGCGAACTAATGTGCAACTCTACTAATTAGTTCATCACCATTCGCCGCTACGGTTACCAACATGTTTTCGGTTGATTATAGTATTTTTGGAATAAGCTATAAAAATATAGTAGATCGACTTTTGTTTTAGATTATTTATCACTATATCATCTAAAAGGAAATACAGTTCCCTGTTGACACATTTCAGAAGAGACAGATATAAAAATAAAAAAAATTGATAATTATTGCAGAAGTCACAAACGGAAATTTAACGAGGAATGTGAAAACAAAACACGCTTTGATCTCATTAACAATTAAAAGACAACCGCCGATAGTCACAACTACCATAACAAACAAAATAGCGCCTGCAGAGGCGGTAGCAAGGCGAGCGAACGATCTGTTTTTCTGAATTCGAGACGCGAACTAACGAACTAAAAGAGCGACCTAGTTCGCGAGGGAGCTGCGAACTAAACTGAGCGCTCCCAGTCGCGAACTATTATGCGCAGGTCTAATCTGTATCGTCCACCCAGGCAGCCTTACGATTGAGCCTCTTTAACATTCATTCGGATCGTATTAACGACTAAAAGGGATGTGCGTTTTTGTTGTATTTCTGGTGAAAACGAGTGAAGGTAACCGAAGAGAGAAATAAATAGATATATTCATTTTGATCCCATGTGAGAACAACCTCGTTGATGTTGATGTACATACACTTATTAATAATATCAGTTATATTACCAGCAATTTGTAACAAACTAGCTGCTTAACAGCCCGTTAGTATAATCAGTATCCACTGTAATTTCCGATGTTAGTTACTACATATGTGTAACAATGTATAAAATTGTTACCAGCATCTAATAACCAGTTAATTTCTTACAGGCCAATTAGCGTAATAAGTTTACACTGTAATCTGCAACTACATATTCATTTTAGTTACCATATATGTGGAACAATATATACAATTAATAACAAAATCAATAATATCATCAACCACTTATAACCATTCATTACTTAAAAGCCTGTTAGTACGTCAATTTTCCACGGCAATCTGTAAATACATGTTATCCCATGTTAGTTACTATATTTGAGTGAATTTTGTAAACAGTATATTTACTTCATTTGCCAATAGTTTCAATAGAAAGAAAAACAAATATATCATTTTGGTAATTGTAAACAACTTTGTCACCTTACCCTTCCATACAACAAATATATAGTATTTTCTCAGCTATTCTTAATTTCAAAATTCCAAGAAGAAAATTCTTTCACAGAGTAAACTGGGTTCTGAAGCAAAAACTCTTTCAGTTTAGACTTAAAGTAGTTACGTTTTCGTAGATAACATATTATTCCTTTCGGTAAGACATTGAATAAGGAAGCTCCAGTAAATGTTATCCCTTTATGTAAAATGGAAAGTGACTTGTAATTCTTGTCAATATTATATTTGTTCCTAGTATTATGACTATGTATTGACATACATGTGTAGGTGTACTATGGAGAGGATAAGTTTGTGAGTGAAGAACCCACTCGTCCTGACTGACTGCGAACGCCCAGATGGTCCTTTGTCTGGGGCGCCGCCTAGCCGGGGAATCACGTCGTTGCCCTTAACGACGTCGTTAACGCCAAGATTAGGTCCGTGGGATCGCGCCCGCACTCGTCCGACAACAAAGTCCGCCGTCAAACTACTGTGCAACCGCTCAATTAGACGCCTCTGTTACACAAAACCAATTCGTTGCCGAACTACGAAGAAGAAGACAGTAACTATCGAATTATAAAGTTTTTACGAGGCTTATGTCATGGAAACCACATAGATAGTTTTATGGCAAGAAATTTCACGGGATGGTTCGCCTGGAGAAGTCCTGAAATTCTGTGCTTATTTATTTATTTCTCGTGTCCAGGACATAACAAGTTGAAAAAACAAATAACATTAATTAATTAATATTAAACTATAAACACAATTAAATAGAATGTGACCAGAATTCCGCAATCTTGATGGCCTTCTCGTTTGCCCTGTAAAGGTCGTCGATATTGCAGGTTTCAGGGAGATTCCTGCATATCAGAAGATGTTGTGGGTTCTGAAGCTCACCACATTCACATAGATCGTTGTCATTAGTGTACCCCCATTTTTTAATATTATATTTACATCGGGACACTTCAGTTCTTAATCTGTTTAGAGCCTTCCATATAGCATATGGCTGATTACATCCCGCAGCCGGTGCCTCTTTGATGTTCCTCCACTGTTCTCCAGGCAACGAATTTCACCATAGTTCTAGACGGCGTGCTCCAGTAGAAGATGTTATGGCTGTAGTTGATTGTACGAAGCTCTTCCTTGACTTCAGCCTTGTGTTTTGAGGTTCGTGTCCAAGCAAAGGGTGTCTGGGGTCTGTTTCTTGTTTCCTCTTCTCCCTCTCTGCAGCTGTTTTCCTACGAATGTCAGGTGGTGCTATACCCATGATTTGGTATATTTTACCCCAAGAAGTAAATTAATTGCATGAATGAAGTCGCTGATAGTACAACGCAACTGTCATGAGCAGTTTATTTGTTCACAGTAAATATCGCTTTCGAAAGAAAAGACCAAGTACACAGATACTGTCAAATGTGGTGTGATGTCGAAGGATTTAATTTGTTCCTACTACCCGCAAAATAAAAAGGCAGAACAATTCGTCACAGTTGGAAGCCATTATGTAACGAGGTGACTTCCAACTGGCAATTCACTTCTAAGAAACTCTAAGCTTAACCCCGTGTCTAAAAAGTTAATTTCATCACACACAGTTTATGCAGGTGGAAATTTTGCTAAATATTATAGAGTCGGACATACAATAATTTCTGAAGTGGCGAGCATATTGGAAAAGCGATTGGACATATCAACAGAACACTGCGTTTGTAAGGTGCTGATTTCCGAAGCGTAAGGTTTTGGGAGAAACCTTATTAAGCTCTTTCAACCAAATCAGACTCTGGAGATTGAAAGATTTCCTGAGCGAGAAGTCACCATTGCATTCCAACGACCCTGGGAATGGAAGACGGAAGAAAGGGGAGTGGTTTAGGGGACTTTCCTGTCCTTCAAATTGGGATCAGCCGTTAAAGACTGATGAATGACGGCTTGGGGATGCAGAAGGCAATGGCAGGCCATTTCACACAGTACACTAGTAGTATCCAGAGGCAATGTAATCCTATCAAATTACATATGGAATTACGGCTCCTTCTAGGGTAAAATATTCCAGACGTAAAATAGTCCCCCAATCCGATCTCCGTGTGGGTAGTGATGATGATGAAGAATAATTAAACCTGTGAATAGGGGTAACTGATGAAGGAAAAGAAAGGAGTATTGTAGAAATTTTTGTTTAGGAGAAAGAAATGAGTGAGAATATAAACTTATCATAAAAATACGCTTTTTACTTATGGCTTTACGCCTCGTCGACGTCGTTAGAGGTGTGATGGGACTGGGAACAATTAACGGGAAGGAATTCGGCCAGGGCATTTTAAAAGAAGGATCCTCGCATTATCATGGAGTGATTTGGAGAAACCATGGAAAACCCACCAACGCGCCGTCCTGCCGTATGCGAGACCAGAGCGTTAACCACTCACCCACCACGCTCGGTTTGAAAAGTCTACGGGAAACAGATAGATATCAGCTTGATTATGTTATGAGTAAACAGAGATTTAGTAACCAAGTTCTAGACTGTTAAGTATATCCAAGTAACTATACAGTGTGACGGTCCGACCGTCTCTGTGCTTAAATAGCAACGAACATTATGAAAATTTAATATTTTAATTTTAGATCAAAATTTCTTGTATTGATATCTTTTAAGCATTTCATCTTGGCAGGGAACTGAACAGATTCGCTCTGAACAAAGAATTAGTTATAAAAGTAAACATTTATTTTAACATATAAAACATACCTTTGATTATAAACAGAATTGACAATTATTTTCTTTTACATGATGATCAAATATAAAACAACACTGTATACCATGGGCGCCACCCTACATGAGACTACTATATGCTTATGCTTATACGCTGTTAATACTCAATACAAATTGTCCGACTAGCTCAAATAATAAACAATTTTAATAGGCATGAGAAGTTCTTATCTGGTGAATTGCTTCACCCAGGAGCGTTTACTGGAGTATTGATCCATAAACATTTTCAGTGGTAAAATTATAATCACCTTATCATTTTCTCACTTGGTGCTATGTGAGATTGTGCACTTCAGCGCCAAGCAACGTAGACTTTGTTAAACCGTAGGTTCAACCGCTGCTACAAGCAACCGTAAACTTTGTCAATCCATAGGTTCAACCACTGCACTACTTCCCGCTGAAAATACACTTAGACTCATAACTTTACACTTGCTAACACAGCTTCTGATCTGCACCCACTGAGAGGTGGCACAGAGGACTTGCTTGTTCGGCCACCTATGGCTCAGTGTCCCTCTTCTTCCGGCGACCGACGCACCCTTTGTCTCTTTTGGCGGGCGAAATTCCATCGGCCAATTAGGTGTCTAAGCCGCTGGTCAACCCCCACCGTTCGCCATGAAAAGAGAGAACACACCTCAATATTCTGTCAATAGGTGGCATACCCTGTTTCATTCAGCCACTCTTGCCATTCACAACAAAAACTATGGAGCGACCCTGATTACAACATTACACCCCATCCAAGTTAAATTTTCGTTTACCGCAGCCACTGTTACGATTGAACGAAAATTTGATAATCGTCTTTGTCTCAAACATCCGCACTATTCTTTTCCCATGACCCTTTGAACTTTTTGAAGTGAACTACACTTAATGGTTCCTTGAGGTTTATTACTATGTACACAAAACACTGGTAAACAATAACAAATGTGGTACAGTTAGCGGATGACCGTCGAGAAATTTAGCCTGGTCCTGATCCGGGGTAGAGAGAGACGGCTTCTACTTCTCGCGAACTCCCGGTGGTCTTCTGTAGTTGAAGCTGGTTCCGCGGTCAGGCCGGAACTGGCGGTGGAGCGGCCGGCTACTCTTATATAGGCGGCCTGGCGCAGGAATTCCGTTGTGTGGTAGTACGGCGACCTCTGTAAGAAATAGTCCCACTTAGCTTCTAGATGATTCTATTTGTTTTCCTGGTTTGTTTTGATGTCTCTGCGCCTGTTTGGAGTCGTATATGTATCCCGGCGTGCAGGCGCGTTGTGTGTGAGGTCTGCCTGGCAGGGGCCTTTACTGGCAGACTGAACATACCTCCCTCCCGGGGGGGGGGGGAAGCGATGTCTGCGACGTCTGCGAGGTCGTCTGCCGCGTCGCCCTGGAGCAGACTATGAAGGCTACCTCCAGGGGAGTACGGAGCTGTTCCCCTGGCGATGCGTGCCGACCTGCGTCGTGGTGCAGGTTGTGGTGGAGGTACTTGTGGAGCTAACGGCATCGGTTCGTCGGCGTCGATGGCCGGGGGCTGTACGGGGGGCGCTGAAGATGGTCCCCGCAGGTGGTCGAGAGGCTGCGGCTGAAGGGTGTCGGAGCGACCGACAGGTTGTGGCGTCGTTGGTGGCGCTGTAGCTGTCCCTGAGCAACGGTTAGACGGCAGGAGTGGTGGAGGTGGCAGGGAAGGAGAGGAAGAAGTGGGTGGCCGTGCCGTGGTGGAAGAGGACGGTGCCGTGGGGTAGCGGGGACGTAGTTGGTTTCGATGGCGTCGCACTATCCGGCCATCCAGGCTGACGTCGAACAGTTGGCGGCCCCGGGGCCGCTGGATGACCCCCGGAAGCCAACCGGCCCGGGAGCCAAACCCGCGGGCCCAGACTAGGGAGCCCGGGGTGAAAACGGAATGGGCCCGAAGGTACCTGTACTTTGGGCGGGGGTAAGAGGAGATGGAGGAGAGTGCGAGGTTGGCGGCCATGCAGCAATTCCGCCGGGCTTTTGGCCCCCACTGGAGTGGTTCGATAGGAACTGAGGAAGAGTGTCAATGCCTCTTCGAGTTTGTGACTTGTGGTGTATTTGGTCATTTGGGTTTTGAATGTTCTGACTAGCCGTTCCGCCTCCCCGTTAGATTGGGGGTGGAAGGGCGGGGTGAGGAGGTGTTGGATATTGTTGGCGGTACAGAAGGATAGGAATTCCCGACTTTGAAATTGCGCTCCGTTATCTGTGACGATAGCGTATGGTAATCCTTCGATGGAAAAGATCTTCGTGAGGGCTGAAATGGTGACCTCTGTGGTGATTGTGGAGCAACGGACGACATATGGGAAGTGGGAAAAGGCATCCGTCACTAGGAGCCACTGGTGGCCTAGGAATGGGCCAGCGAAGTCGAGGTGAATGCGTTCCCAGGGTCCGGACGGTGCCGGCCAGGAAAGGAACTTTTGAGGGGGGCGGGGCAGTTGTTGGGCACAGATGGTACAGCGCCGCACCATCTTCGTGACATCCGTGGTAAGGCCGATCCAGAATACATGGCGTCTGGCAAGGGATTTGGTGCGGGCAATTCCCCAGTGTCCTTGGTGGAGAGTTTGGAGGATTGTCGGCTGTAGGGATCTCGGAACGACGACCCTCGGGGTGGAATTTGGTTCTGTGCGGAGGAGCACTCCCTCTACTACTGAGAGCTGGTGGCGGATGGAGTAGTAGAACTTGAGGTCTTGATGATGGCGTGGAGGGGAACGTGTTTGCCACCCGTGT
This sequence comes from Vandiemenella viatica, assembly GCA_031002005.1. Lineage (NCBI taxonomy): Eukaryota > Metazoa > Arthropoda > Insecta > Orthoptera > Morabidae > Vandiemenella > Vandiemenella viatica. Next base: position 326,073,307 of record CM061920.1, on the reverse strand, counting down.
TGGATGTGGTGTCGGATGACACGGAGGAGGGGGTCCTCCCCTGTGGCTGCCGCGACTTTTGAGGCCGTGACTGGAAATGTCTTCAGTGCTTCTTGTATGTCATCGTCGATCTGGAACACCAGAAGTTCCGACTTGTCGAAGGCAAGGTCTGGTCCCTGCGGTAGTCTGGATAAGGCGTCTGCATTGGCATGCCTGGAGGTGGTACGGAAATGCATGGTATATCTGAACTGGGACAGGAATAGTGCCCAACGCTGGATGCGGTGGGATGTTTTGGTAGGCAGCCGTGTGGACGGATCAAATAGTGATAGGAGTGGCTTGTGGTCGGTAATGAGATGAAAAGAAATCCCACATAAAAGGGAATAGAATTTGGAGCAGGCAAAAACAATAGCTAGCGCCTCTTTCTCGATTTGAGAATATTTAAGCTGAGCAGCCGATAGGGCTTTGGAGATGTAGGCTACGGGGCGTTCCGTGCCATCTGGTAATTTATGAGACAGAACTGCCCCCACACCGTAATCGGATGCATCTGTGGCAAGTATCAAGGGGAGGTTTGGAGTGTATGGCATGAGGCATGCTGCGGACTTGAGCTGCTGTTTAAGGGTGTGGAATGCGGTCTCGCAAGCTGGGGTCCAACGGAACGGGACATTCTTGCGACAGAGGTGGTACAGGGGTGCTGCCACTTGTGCTGCTGAGGGTATAAATTTTCTGTAGTATGAAATCTTGCCTAAAAAAGATTTCAACTGATGTAGATCCTGAGGCCGAGGTAAGTTGGAAATAGCGTCCACGTAGGAAAATGCTGGGGAAATGCCTTCCTGAGCGATGATGTGACCCAGGTAGGAAATGGATTGTTGAAAAAATTGACACTTGGAAAGGTTGCATTTCAATCCTGCTGCCCGGAGGCGGAGGAAGAGTAGGCGGAGGTTGGTCATGTGTTCGGCAGCGGAGGGTCCCGTGACGACTATGTCGTCGAGATAGTTGATACATCCCGGAATATCCTGGAGAAGTTGTTCGAGATACCGTTGAAAAATCGCTGGAGCACTGGCCAAGCCGAACATGAGCCGGTTGAGTTGGAAGAGGCCAGAGGGAGTGTTGATGACTGTGTATTGTCGGGACTGGATATCCAAAGGGATTTGAAGGTATGCTTCTGCCAGGTCAATTTTTGTAAAGTAGGTACCTCCTGCTAGTTTACGGAAGAGGTCGTCCGGTCTCGGAAGTGGATAGTCGTCTACCAGCAGCTGCGGGTTGACTGTGGTTTTGAAGTCACCACAGAGACGTAAGCGGCGTCCTGGCTTCTGAACTATGACCAACGGCGTGGCCCAGGGGCTGAACCGCACCGGCTGGAGGATCCCTTCGTCTTGGAGACGTTGAAGTTCTTCCTGAAGTGGTTGTTGAAGCGCTACGGGTACCTGGCGTGCCCGGAAGTATCGAGGCCGTACGTCCGGCCGGAGTTGGAGTGATGCTTCGAAGTGCTTTGCACAGCCGACGCCTGGTGAGAACAGGTCCTGAAACTCGGTGCAAAGGGCGTCCACTTCAGGAAAAGGAACATGCTGAGATACGAGGTGTATGTTATCCTCAATTGAAAATCCGAATAAGCGGAAAGCGTCCAGTCCAAATAAGTCTGCTGTGAGAGAACTGTTAACTACTAAAAAGGGGACTGAACGATGTACAGACTTATACATGACGTTTGCTGTGAATTGTCCCAGGAGTGCTATTTCCTGTTTGTTGTATGTCAGGAGGCGCTTGGGGGCCGGCGAGAGGGGGGGCGAGCCAATTTGCACATAAGTAGTATAATTAAGCAATGAGACTGCTGCTCCTGTGTCGACTTGTAGGCGCAGGGGCTTGCCATTGACCGTAACGTCAATAAAAAGTTTGGATGCTGTGGAAGTGTCTACCTGATTGATATCCATAGGTGCGCCGCTCAACCTGTCTTGGTAAGAACCTGGGCGGCGAGAGCCGGGATTGGCATTGGTGGTGTTGGTGCGGCAGACGGACGCCAGGTGTCCTTCCTTGCCGCAACGTGAGCATTCAGCCCAACGATCCGGACAATTTTCCCTCTCATGTGCTGAATAACAGGCGGGGCAGGAGGGTAGGCGGAGCGGGCTGCGGCGTCGGCGCTGCGGGATCCGCTGCTGCTGCCGAGACTTGGTGCCCCTGCCGGAACGGGCCGGTTCGATGTCCTTCTGAGGAAGCGGTCCCCGGTTGTGGTGTCGGGAGGAGCGCGACTGGGAGCTCTGGATGGCGGCGACGTCCTGTGTGTCCTCTACGTCGGTTCGGA